>VXBL01007437.1:969044-1142710 GCA_013400195.1 Aramus guarauna
GGCAAACAAAGAAAACCCCAAAACCTTGAAAGCATTACAGTAGGAACATAAACCACATGCCAAGTAATTGCTCCCGCCACCTCTGGATCATCACAGCATAGAGCTGCCTTTTTTCTAGTTTATGTTCTCACATCTTCAGTAGCTCAAGTGATACAGATCCATGTTCGGCACTGGAATTTTGCAATATATTTGTCAAAATTATGTATGGGACAGTATCTTTAAACATGTCTTCTCCTTCAATCTGTAATAGAGAAGTGGAAGAAAGTCCATGTACAAGAAAATGAGACAGAGCCCTGAGTTTGCTCCTCCTAAGAGTACAGGGCATCTATCTCCTTAACATCTTCATATGATATTTAAACACACCTAACTATACCAGGCCACCACTAGTTGGTGCAACTTACCTTGTCGTGGTGTGGTGGCTTGCGTGCCTTGTCGATCCACAGAGCTATGTCGGCGGGAGCTTTGCGCTCCTGGCAGGTTTAACTAAGCCAAACAGCTCTGTCTGGGGAGAGGCCAGACTAAAATGTTGCACCCTGGCCCTCCAGGTTGGGGGTTTTGTTTTGGGCTAACAACCCAATCATGTAAAAAACAAAACCTGTTACAGAAATTGCAACAACACTATGCCACCGGGTTCGGTGGCATAGTGTTGTTGCAGTCCTATGCTCCTTGAGGAGTAACAAGGACCAAACAAAAAAATATACCAGGAGTGAAAGATTAGGGATGAAGGTTGCACTCTTTTGCATTCTCTTCATCTAAATCTAGATAACAACCGGTAAGATATCCCAGTTGACGGTTCTGTATGCCCTGGCACCATGCTACTGTAACTCTGTCCCAACAACATGCAACCAGTTAGTCAAAAGGGAACTCTTTTTGATCCTTAAAGATCAAAGTACTTCAAACTCCACCCAGAAATCAACAGGTAGATCCTGGAGCACTAGTGCCATAAGCATTGAGATGCCCTTTCAGAAAATGAACCCTTCCCTGCCCTGTGATCCAGTATCGATTTGCATTTTTTTTTAAATCAAAAGGGGTTAGGTCAAAAAAAAGGGCCAGTTAGTCAAAATCCTATCTCAATTACTTCTGAAACATGCTGTCAAGCAGCTGGGCTAATTTTGACTATTAAAGTTTTCATTTGACTAGAGATCTAACAGCAGGCCCACTGTCTTCAAGGACTAATATTGCCTCTGGCTGCTTCTCAATACCAACCAGCAGTCCAACTTTTTCTGGGCTAAACTTCAATCTGTTTGTCCAGCTTGAGCTGGGCACCATCTGGGATGGAGAGCCACACCACCCTCAGCAACTGGGCTAGGCAAGTCACACTGTCCTCACTGAAGCTACCTGCAGACTGAAGGAAAACCTCCTTGATAAATTGTCTAACATGCCAAAAGTGACCTCAAAACTCTGAGATTTGGGGACCCTTTTCCAGCATATACCTAACAGATTTCCAATCTTATGTCACAATGCATCTCCTGATTAGTTGGCGTTTCACTCATAGGCCGAGGAAGATGCAAACTGGGGATTTCATTGTTTTCTAAGAACGTCATGAAATGCAAACCTTTGGAATTGCTCCTCAGCCTGCATCAAGGGAATAAAACCAAACTACTCTGTATCCACTGTATTTGCAATTATTAAGACTGCAAAAACAATTGCAAGAACTGGGTTTGGCTTGGTAATAATTTCTATTCCCTCCATGATCTTATTTCAACTGTTTTGTGCTATTCTCTGACCTTGTTAAAAGCCACCTTGCCAGGGGCCTGCCAGTTTCCCATCTGAATGCACTTGTCACCAAAATGAATTACCACCTTGCATTAGCGGTTCAAATAGCCTCCCGACAGGAACTGCAGGAAGAGCAGAAAATGGTGCAAAACTCAAAATGATGTATTATTGCTCAAATCCTACAACTTCACTTGTCAAGGATTGTAATTAGAGTTGGGCCAAGGCAATGTTAGCTCAGCTGCCTCTGAACACACCTGTTTCAGTTTAATTTGTAGTAATTAGGAAGCCTAGGGCACCAGGAAAAAACACTGTTCAGTTACTGTTTCAAATAGCTGAGTTTTCATGTGCCATTTAAAATCCTGTTTTTCAGAACAGACTGCTGACTTGCTAATGCGAGCAAAATGAAATAAAGCAAAATATTTTTAGCAGCAGGAAGTTGTTACTTGCTACTGCCAATTACATGCCTTGTACTTGAACAGTGACATTTTTTTCCCCTTTGCTTATTCTTCAAGATAGGTAAAAGCTGGCTCAGGTCTCAGTGCATGAGGATTTGAACAAAACTCTTAGTCCCCTGGAGCTGGCCAACACTTCTGGAGTCATAGCCAATACTGGCAGCCTTCTGCTGTGACAGAGCAAACAACAGTGTCCTAGATCCACTCTGCAGAAAAGGGGGGAAGGAGAAGATTAAGCAAGAGACTTGGATCTATTGACCTTGGAAAGAGGCTGAATACCTTGTCATGCTAATAAAATTACTGAATTTGGGGAGGAGAAAATGGGGCAGAAGGGGGGGAATAAAAAAAGCATTAAAATTACATAAGAATAGATATTTATACTCTGAGTTAATTTATCAAAGTGACACAGAGATGAATCATCCACCATTAAAATAATGGGATACGAGCTTTCTTTATATCACAATCATTATTTACAACTCTTAAATATTCACAGAGGAGTCAAGTATCCTCATCTTTTAATTAAAAATGTGATCTTGCAGGCCAAAATAAAACTGTTGGCAAAAATAAGTTTCTACAGGAACAGTGCCCAAAGAATGACTTCTTCAAAACCAGGATAGATCTTAACAATCATGATGGCACTTTTTTTTTTAAGCGTACACTGGAAACACCACAGGGCTCAAGCAACTCACATAAAGCTAGATCTCTGAGTAACAAAACAATAACAAGAGTCTGTGGTATAACTAGACACAGCGACTTAGGACTTTTAAAAAATATAATACAAACCTCAGTTATTTTTTTGAAGTGACCTACAATGCTTATGCGGGTTCATTCCCACGTGCTGAGAATCAAACTGAAGCCAGTATGGTTCCTCTCAGTGAACTAACTTGAATATATGCATGTACTTCTACAAGTGAAAGTCCATTATTTTAGTAATTGGCCTTTTTCTGCTGTAATGCTGTTAGAAAGACAACTGTACCATTGTATATTTTTCCATCTTAGAACATACCTTTTTTTCTTTTTCAGTGTATCTGGGAAATGCTTCCTGAATACTACTTTGATCATTTAGGAATGGTTTTAGTATTATTTTCCATAGACTGATGTGGATGTGTACTTAAAAACTGGACAAGAAAACAGAAAAGGAAACCTGTATGATAAAGTGAGTGTTAATAGCACCATCATTTCATCACTTCAGTTAACTTTATTGAATATAGCAGTGTCTACCTGAAGCTGTACTTAATTAATGTACATGGGACACCCACATACATGCCATGCATGATCTTAAAACCTAAAAAAATTAGTAAGAAAGTTGTATCTTCTTTTATTCATTTGACTTTGCTGCTTCAACAGGTAATTTCTTTACAATCCAGGCTTTTAGATTTTCTATTTCAGTTCTGTTTAACTCATGATTAAGGTTTGGAAGAGTATGAAGTGACGTTGATACTCCCAGTGACTTCAGCATCCTGTTGGTCTCTTCACCCCATGAGTAGAGAACTAGTTCATCAGCAGTTCCATGACACTGAAATAATTCAGGAAGAACCCTTTCATTTCTTTTCAAAGCCTAGATGAAGAAGAAACACTGTCAGACTTATCACTAAAATTTTTAAAAGAATATTTACAATTACATAGTGACAATTTACATAGCATTTCATTTATTAACTTGCATTTTAGTGGTCATATTGTACTATCTCTACAAAAGCAAACAAGGAAACATTGGAAAAAACTGCAGTTCAAATTCCAATGTCCTAACTCTTGACAAATGATAGGGTTTACTGTAAGGTCTATATCCCTCTCCAAATAAGAGAAATAGAAAAAATTCATGACAGCAGATGGAGCCCATGAGTATTATAATTCATCACAAATTTTCAAAGAATAGTTACACTTACATGGACTCTAAAAACTAAGGACTTGCAAAGCATTTCATTTATTAATCTGCCTTCTACACTGACTGACTTTGAATAAACTAATTGCACTGCCTGTGCAAAAAAGCAACAAAACATCATGTAAGGGCAGCTTTAAAGCCTCACTTCCCTAACACTCTGCTTATCTATTTCCAATAAATGTCGTAAGTTTAGAATACTGATTGTCTCAGATGAATAAACATGCTGTACTCAATTTTAATTATCGCATTTATCTTTTAGCTAAGCAGTTTTTCTGTAAAGTCTACCAGACACTCACCTGGTAAACAGCAGAGTCTTTATTGAGAAAACTAGACAAAGCAAAGACTCCCGCCAGATCTTGATGAAACCTATATGCTAAATGCATTGCCATTCCACCTCCCATCGAAAAGCCTCCTAGGATGCAACAAAAGAAACACAGATTGGATTTTGCTGTATGTCTTTGTAACCCATCGTCCAATTTATTTTTATCTTCAGACTTGTTTCTTTTATATGCAAAGCAATCAAAAAACATCTTGAGTAACATAACAGATTACAATGATTTTAAATCAAAGCATGATTCACTTAAGAAGTTGTTAGCTAAAATACTGCTGAAGATTCATTACTGAGAGAGAAAAATAAAGTCAGATGAAATACCATTATTTTAGAAGCCATCCATGTACGGTCCCTACCAGATAGTTGAACACTGTGGCCATACATTCTCTGGCAGTAACAAAGCAAAACTCTGCAAACAGGTAATTCTCACTGCTTTTTTATTCAACTTATTTTTCCCCTGGGCTAGTAGCATTCACACATGAAAGATCTGTATCACTATTGTACATAACTAATGAACGTTAACCACATTAGACTAATACACGACAGTGAGAGCTTTTTTTGTTGTTACACCTTAGGATATATAATAAATGGGGGAAAATTGCAATGTACCCCACCTGAGCTCTAACAGGATCTCTGAATTAATGGCCTTCTACATTCCATATGTCTCTTCAGCTACACTAATTCCTTACACAAGATAATTCCTCAGGGATGATTTTTACATGACAAATGCTTATTCATTAGGAAAGAAATCCAGACTACTGCATTACTTCACAAGGACATAGTACATAGGCTATTATACTGACTATATCCAGATAATGACTAGGGTGAAGAATGACTGGCTGCTGAAATCCCTTCTGGCACAGAGATGTCAACCAGCAGAAAGGTTATGACTGCAGCTCTACTTAGAGCAGCATTAGCACCCAGGGTACTGCTGATACAATTGGTTTGTGCCAGGTAGTTAACTGGTGTTAATTAGTTGCAAAATTCTGAGCCCAGACCTTTTCACAGAAGAGAAATTAAATTAGGGATTGAAGAAATGCAAAAATAGTAGACAAAATATCAAACCATTTCAGCATGTTACCTTTCTGAAGTGATTAAATGAGACTCCAGCATGGGAACAGCTCTTTTGCTAGGGCTACATAAGACCTCTGGGGTTGACTTCTGTGCTACGCAGAAATTTGGCATGAGTGCTAAACAAAACCCAGGCAGGAAGCAGCAGCCTTGCAGCACCAAAAGTGAGCCCAATGACACCCTGCAACTTTGGTACTTCACTGACTCCTGGGACCACACAGGAAATCTCTGGTGCACACAAACTCAGAGGCAGAAAACACTGCACTTTGTAAATATTAGTTGCATCATGGTGAGACTGTTCCTAATGGAGAATCCTCTTCCAGCATCTTTATCTGCAAGTCCCAAAAGGTCTGAGGCCCTTCTAGCTCATGCTCCATCCCATATTATGGCTGGAAGATTTGGCTGGATTGGTGTAGGAAATTTTCCTGAAAACACTAGACTAATCCAGACATGAGGTGTTTTCTTTCTCCCCCATATTATTTTTTTTTTTTTTTATTTCTGAAGAATTTTTTATCAGAATTTCTACTTCTTTGTACTTGCTGTGACCTTGTAGTCTTTAAGAGACTATTAGGGCCAAAAGTGGTAACTGCCGGTTCCTGATCTACAGAACTTGGATCTTAGGGAGAAAGAGCAAAACCCCCCACTGTGAAAGACTGGAGTCTTGCTTTCCTCTTTCAAACACAGTCCTTAATTGAATTAGGAGAGCTGTATCCTCAAACTAGGAGATATACCTGGGATCCTTTAGCTGTATACCCAGGGGCTGATAATACCCTGATATTTGTCTTTGGTAAATAAAGCCAGGACCTGCTAGTTACCCTGCAAATCAATCTTTAACCAGTTCAAAGTCAAATGTAGTATGTCTAAGTGCCCAGTGGCAGTTAAGAAACAAAGGCAGTTGAGGAAAAGTAGGAATGAATTTGGGTAAACAAGTTGAGCACACCTTAAAAACCTTACACAGCCCCTATCACTTGAAAATTTGAATAAACTTGCCTTCACAAAAATAAAAATATTGAAAATACTACTGCAAGCCTTTCATCTGCATCATTATTTCCTACCGGATATGTTCTCTTGTCACATTTAAAATAATTCTACAATAAAAACAATATACTGTACAAAAGTGTCATAGTAATCACAAAAATTCAACACCATTGACCCCACATTCTCAGAGAGAGAAAAATACAGTCTGAGAAAGTATGTAAAATACAACAGCTACACAAAGTTACTATGTAAACAGCAACATCTTGCACTGAAGTTTCCTTTATTCTCTTCTGTGGAATCTGATCATTTACATCTTCATTTCCTTTTGATCATTCTGAACAATGCTGTCATCCCCAAACACAAAAAGTAGCACTTATACTCTGAGACCATTTTGCAGTTGCTTACAAATAAATACAGATAAACTTTGTTCGCATATAAAATGAAGTCCATTTTAAGTATTTTAGAATAGAGGAAAAAAAAAAGCTGCATTGAAAACTCATTACTAGTTTGTAAATGATTTAATCTAAAATTTTGTACCCTGTTAGTCACAATCTGGCAACACCATCTGCAATTACTCACCAGCAGTCTTTGACAATGCAGTCACCTTCTGTTTAGAAGAATATTAGGTAATGGTTCTTTTATGTGGCTCATACTACTATGAGACAATGTAATACAAAGGACGAGTTCTTTGAATTTGGTTTTTCAGGGGAAAACCTGAAGTTTATCACTTGATACCACAACAATCTGAGTAAATGCTATATAGTAAATGCTTCAGAAACAACAATTTGATAAGCATTTGTAGTTGGAGACAAATTTTGTCAATTACAAGATGTATTTCACTATAAGTATAAATTTCACATAACACAAAAGACACAGTCAAGAACTTTTGTAAGAACTCAAATTTTGGATTAAGGAAAAATAAGAGGCATGTACAGATGTTACACAAAACAAACGTATGGAGTGACAGTCAGAATGTAAGCAAAACACAAAAGTATGCTTGTGTAAGCCAATGATCTCAGCATAAAGAATACAGCACAGCATTGCTAAGCAGATTGCGTCATGAGTGTTAATCATGATCAAAAATGACACTGCAACATTTCAGCCTTCAATGGGCAGAACGTAGCAAGGCCTTTGCTCGAGGCCAATCTACTTGCAAAAAGTACAATGCGTGTGCACAAAAGTTCAGAATTTGCCAACAGGTTTTACATAAAAAGTACATTCATTTTCCCCCTTCTATCTATTTTTAAGGATTTTAAATAGTATTGGCTCTACAATGCTCAGGATAACAGTTCAGGAAAGCGTCTACCTGCATTAACTTTCCTGCATTAGAGGAGATTTATGCACAAGCTAAAATGTAAGAGCATACAAAACAGACTCAATTAAGTAAAGCATTTTTTTTTTTTCAGTTGCAAAGAAACTTACTCAGGTGTGTATTTATAACCTCAAATCTGCTTCTGTGTAGTGCTGGTTTCTAGGCAATACTCCTTTGTGGTGAGAAGAAAGCTGCTTGTAACTTGCTTTGCTAGTTTAGAAAGATCTGCTGAAGTCACAGGACCATCACACTTCCAAATTAAAGAATTTGAATCAGAAGGAAACTCCCATGAAATACTTTACTAAAAACAAAACATTCTTTGGTGGAATATCATCTGTAACTATGTTAAGGTAACCCCAGTCATACAATGATGTAACCCTGAGTGAACAGAGACCGAATTTCTCACACGTAATTTATTCTTGCTTGAATAAAATAGAAACCCTTATGACAGCTGCCATTTTTCAGTCATAAAACCTTCTTTCCAGAGCTAGTAAATGGCCTTAGGAGCCCTTTAAACATCAAAGTGTTTGTATAAAACCTTGAGCTTACTTCTGCTAAAGATCTTGATTTATGTTAATTTGCTCCTTATTTGCATCTATCTGAAAAGATAATCTGGTCCATGATGACACTTCAACATTATATGGAGTTCAGGAAACCAAATATTTACTTACTGTCAAATTTCAGCTTTATTCATTTCTTTGTATTTGGTCAAACAATGTTTGGGTTCATATCTTAGAAAATGGCTAACTTTATTCTCTATCACAAAGGTTTCTTTATTTGGTCTTTCTTTCTCTCTCGTGTTCTGTATACAAGAGAGAATGCTAAAACCACTGCCTTCTCCCCCACGCTCCACTTCAGTGCCTGTAATGACCTATTCCTCAGTTCAGAAAGCTCCTCTCTATGTTTTCATTCTTCTTTACACAAAAACAGCTCTCTAACAAACACAGGTTTGACATTGCCAATTGCTTCCTGAGTCATACAGATCTGACTGTAAAATGCCTTAGTCAGTTTGTTACAGGTAATGATTATGGACATAGGAAACAAACCAGATCACTGTTTTGGTCTTTCCAGTATAATTTTAAAACAGGATCAAAGCTGTTTTCCACACTAGAAATCACAGCTGTAGGAAACAAATTTTAGTTATTAATCAGATTTAGTGCATGAATTCTGCCATCTGCATTGAGTACAGATCATCTGCTCCTTGCAGAGACAGACCTTGAGCTCTTCTCGCATGGATTTGAGCAACAGAGGTAGGAACTGCTTCATTACAGCACAGAATCAAAAGAGGAAGAGGGAAAAGTAAGCACTTTGAGATAAGGATTTGGACTTGGGTATAGGGGTGGGTTTTGGGGTGTTTATTTTAAGCAATATTTCTTCACTAGTTTCTCTCAAGTTTTGTTCTTCACCTTCCCTGTATTGCTTCAAATTTGTCAGTACAGCTTTGGTAACAAAGTGGCAAGAGATGAATGCTACAGCATACAGTGCCTGTGCCAGCACAGGGTGATGAGAGACAATTACTCTTCTGTTGTACCAGGCTACATCATCACAGATAGAAATGGGTTTTGCCCATTCTGTTATCACCACAACACATTACATACTCCTGCCTCACTTTCCTCCCATTCTCCCAGCATTTTTCATTCTCAATTTCTCCTTTCTTTAGACATTTCAACTTAGAATTACTTCAATCAGTTTGTTATCAGGAATTTTCCCCTAAAGCTATGTTTCAGTTCACTTTCTGGTCTCCCTGGAGACTTCCTGTGATTTACCTTCTATTAATGGTTACAGCAAAACTGTGTTCTACACCATCTGCAAAGAAGCTGACTTTCTGTTTTGACCTTTCTTTATCATCCATGAATGGAAGTATTATATAGGTTTAACAGTGTTCATATATGAATATCAGCGAAGAGTACAAACGCCAGTGGAACAGCAAATTCCCTTCTCCACAGAACTCCCTGAACACTGCTCCTGTGTAAGTGCTCAAATGTGTACTTTGTCAAAAGGGAATATCCTTACAGCAGCAATTTTCTCCTTTTAATCTATTCATGAAACTTTACTAAACACTAATCTTACACACTAAGAGAACTGCAATGAATAGTTGCTACCTTTGATACCCTTTTTATTGTGTTTGTTACTCAGTAACTGAGAGTCTTTACAAGAACAAAGGCAACTTCCCTTGACTGGCTCAGCCACTTCCTCTTGTTAGGAACATGAATCAATTTGCTATCCGACTTTTCCACCCGCCAAAACACATTTTAAAATGCACATTTAAGGGGCACAAGTTTCACCATTTTCTTGTAAAAAGTATACAATAGTTTCTAATGTATCAACTCACAGTAAAACCAGAACCAGTTAGGGTTTTATTTTCAACTGATATGGGTAGTAGAGGGGAACCTACCACATGTACCTAAGGAATCATAAATTTTAGCACTAGAAGGGAAATGAAATCCATGAAAAGTCTCAAATCAATTTTTACTAAGGTGTTACTCATCACATTGCTCTCTTTATTTACCTAGTGTGTTTTCTTGGTTGTTTCTGAGGATGACAGCACAGCCCTGCTGCAACACTTACCTGTCATTTTTACAGTTACCATAACCACACAACATGGAAAAAGGAAGAGAAAAAAAACCCTGTTCTTTAGGTTTATGGTATTCATGATTTTAAACTGAATCACAGAAAAACTAGAAAGTAGGCTCTCTAAAGCAAAGAATAGAGAAGCACAGGAACAGGTTGCCTTGGAAAGCTGTGAACCTTCTACTAATGGAGATCTTTTAGAACAAGTCAGAAAAGCGATGGTAAGGATTTGCCTAAATAGAGCTGAACCTGCACTGGTACATGAAGGTGGATTAGCAAGTGTTGCTATGCCTCACTCTTCTCTGATCCTGTAGTCATGACTGTGAAGAAAGTACAGGTTAATGTGCACCCTGTGGCATGCCTACACATGACTCAAGCATTCTAAAAGCCCATCCATCCATTTAATTTTCCACTGAATTCAGGCATCTATTAAAGATGAGTAAGCACATGTTTTCAACAGAGTTTCTACTAAGGCTGAACAGATCAGAATTCAATTCACTTTATAATTCTTTTCTTCCCAAAGCCATTATCTGATGATAATATGTGATGACAATATCATGACTGAATTATTTTTGGTTTTAGTGCTGTGAGCCTTATTTACTCCTAATCTTCACTATCATTTGCTATGCCTGTCATTCACCATGCGGATCAAAACTGAGAATGTGCCAACTCTCAAAGACCCTCGTTTGTGGATACATTCATACAGACACCATCCAGAGCTGGAAAACAAGTGGTGGATCCTACTCTCTGGTTAAAATTATTAGCAGTTGTACCTCCTACTGAATGATTTATGAAGGAAACAAACATTCACTTGTTAATGTCTGTTGTTTGCACATCAGGAAGTAAGAGTCAGAGATCCAAAAGAAAAATAAATGGCCAGTTCAGGTGCAAACAAACAAGAGGAGCAACCATCTTCCCCAAAGTACAAGTGTAATGCAAATTTACACTGATGCACTGAAAATTAATGAAATGTTTGCTGGTATTATGGGGGAGATGGACTGACATTACTGGCTTTCAGCCCAGCATCTCATAGGCATAATTTAGATAAACCACAAAGCCACGTAATAGGTGGTTCAGAAAGAAATAATTTGATTTGCAGTGACAAATAGCAATATAAAACCATGAATTTACTCTGTGAAAGCAAGGTAGCAAGTGCCTCTCAATGAAAGACAACATTTTTCCTAATAAAGACAGAAGATACAAGATAGGGTGAGTGACAGTAAAAGGCTTAGAAGCCAAAGACAAAATACAAAGATTGTAGGTGAAGTAGTGTACCCAACATTTTAATGACTTATTGTGGATTTTTTTAATCTTCCCATATTTACAGAATCCTCTTTCTCTGCGATGTCAAAGCCAAGATATTTCCTCCCCATCCCATTCTCACACACACTGAGAGAGATGGAAATGTTAATATTTACAAGAAGCACTGAGCTTTCATGTTACTTCCACCATGGTTCAGTAGCTATGTAAAAAGTCTAGCAATAAACAAAAAGTGGTTGTGTGTCTTGTGTTATTGTTACAGTACAAGGGGTCAGGAATCATGCATGTGTTTTTTGGCATACAGTCAAATCTACAGGACTTATGGAAAGTTTATTTTCACTGGCTGCTTACACAAGTGAC
This sequence comes from Aramus guarauna, assembly GCA_013400195.1. Taxonomy (NCBI): domain Eukaryota; kingdom Metazoa; phylum Chordata; class Aves; order Gruiformes; family Aramidae; genus Aramus; species Aramus guarauna. The sequence continues at coordinate 980,975 of VXBL01007437.1, forward strand.
TACAGGTGGCAGAGACCAACACGCTTGGATCAGCATTTCTGCACTACACAAAAAGTGACCTGTAAAGTAGGAAAGTAGCACTGAATTAAGAACAAAAGGGAACAAAAAGACTGCCTTTCACTGAAGTGATGTTGACTAAAGTGAGCACTCTCAAAATGCTCCCAATGTGAAGTGGCCATTTCTTTCAAGAGCTTCTAACATATTCTTGAGTAAGACTGTTGAAATCTCTGGCAATTTCCACCGAAGTGGAGTTATTTTATAGTGCACTATCACTATGGAAGCAGTTTAAAAAAAACAACAAAACCAAACACAAGAAAACAAAACAAAGCAAAACCACCACCACCTGAAAAACCAACTCAGCCTTAAATAGAACAAGAAATTATAGTCCCACATTTCAAACTGTGGTTATTTGCTTACTTATCTAATTTAGCAATGAATTCAGGCATTTATAAAGAAGGAATACATCCAGTTTTTAAGAAAGGACACTATTAAAGCTCCAAGTGTCAGAATTTGACTAATTTTATCATCCTCTTTTATCTCCAAAGTCAATATAAACCTACTTACAGGATTATTTGCAAGAAGTGCTTTAGCCAGGAAGACCAGTAAGAGTAACTCAACAAGAATGTTTGGCTAAAAATTGACTTCCATTATCAAATTCTGGGGATGATATATTTATTTTTGAATAATTGCGTATTGCAGTCAGTCTCCCTTCCTTCCTCCTCCAAGGTCAGGGGAAATAAACCTTAATAAACCAGAAGTCTACTTCCTTCAAAAGACTTCAGTGTGAATAGGAAAGCAACTCACAAAACTGTCAGGAAACACGAATGGATAGATGAGCCGTGTACTACTGTGTGCTGGTTGTTATGCTAAATTGATATGGAGGTTTTAATCATAAGACTTTATTTACCTCTAGTAAATTAAATAATTCAAATTTTTTTAGAAGTAGATTCATAGAGCAGCTGTTAAAAACAAGGCTGCACCATTATTTTTCTTGATACAGAAAAAGAGGAGTGGCATCGCACAACCATCCTCAGCTTTAGAGCTCTGCCCTACAAGCAGCCACTTGTGGATTTCAGAGCTAACGGTACTGCCGAAACAAACAGCGCAGGCTATAATTTCTTTCAGAACAAATGATCTTACTGTATCCACAATCTTGAGCCTTGTGGAAAGTTTGAATGGATCCAGAAGGAGAATCACCTCCCAGAACACCAGGTGTTGGGCTTCTCATTTTCCACTGCTTGAGAGCCTGCTCCCGCTTCCCCTCTCTTCCCACTCACTCTCCTTTGCACAGTGCTCCCTCAGATCTTTGCCTCCTTATCCCACACTTCAGAGCTGTCAGCAGCTACCCACCTTCCTGCTTGCCTAACACCTCACTCACCCTCACCTAACAATATCTGACACTCATCCTCAGCCTGTAATTTCTAGTCCACTATTCCATATAAAACCATAACCTTCAATCTTGTTACCCTCCTCATGCTCATTTTGTTTTCTTTCCACTCATTAAAACTCCCACTCGTTACAAAACGGACAGTCCCACAACCCAGTTCTCCTTAACGCTTTAACAACCATTTCATTCCCTGTAACTACCTCTTCATGCAACTGCTCTGCTCTCTTGGCTTCTGTGACCTACCTGAAAAGGCCCCCACTGCTCTTCACAGCCCCCCAAATCCTCCAAGTCTCTTCTCTCAACTATTTTTGTCTCTACTTTCCATAACGAGATACATACCTGTATTCCCATTATGGATCTCCAATATGACTCAGCATCACTGGATGCACTGAAGAAATACTCATAGCAAAAATTCACTGTGGTTTCCTCTGCTATAATTGTCTCATTTTTCCCTTCACCTCAAGCAGGCTGCCTCCTCCAACTCTGTAGTACGGTCAGAAATCCACTGTCTGCTCTCCACCCGTTACCTCAAGCCTCCTCTTCTTGTACCAGATGAATATTCCTGACTTTCAAAGAGAAAGCTAAAAACAGGACTTTGACAGGACTTTGTTCTTTGACATTTCTAAGCAAGTGACCATATCTTCCATTATCTCCTGTACACCAACCTTTCCCAAATCTGGAAAAAATTCAGGCCATCCATTTCTCCTTTTCCAGTTGACACTAGTTTGATGCAGACACACTGACTGTATCTTCACAACCAAAACTTGGCCTCATTCTCTTTTGATCAAAAATGTTATAAAGCTGCCAGAAATCCTAATTTTCAGAACTCCTAATTCCCAGGAAGAAACAATGCCAGAAGATGGACAATTATTTGCACAAAGTCCCATCTAAAACAACTAAGAATGTCACATTAGGTTGACTCAGACTGATAGTAAAACCAACCTTTATGCACAGAAACCTTACAGGATCTCTCAGCTTCATTCTCCACTGCATCACACATCAGTTTATCATCAAAAGCAGTGCAGAGAAGCCACAAAGTTCTTGTGGAAGAACACTTCATCTCATGCAGGCACAAGAGATATAATTCACTTTCCACTAGCAAATTTCTTATGTATCCACATAGGTCCTCTTCTGCACTTTGGATGGAGCTGATTCAGGGCTGCCTTATTTTGCTTGTTGCATGAATATTAGATTCAGCTGTGAGGATGTATGCAAGTAGTCTCTGTCACAGAGGCAAGGAAACAGTGCCTAACTCTAGAAGCCTGAAATCAAAGATCTCAAGAGTGACAAAATAAGAATAATTATTTCATAGAATCATAGAATGGTTTGGGTTGGAAGGGACCTCAAAGATCATCTAGTTCCAACTCCCCTGTCATGGACAGGGACACCCTCCACTAGACCAGGCTGCCCAAAGCCCCATCCAACCTGGCCTTGAATGTTTCCAGGGATGAGGCATCTACAATCTCTCTGGATAACCTGTTCCAGTGCCTCACCACCCTCACAATAAAGAGTTTCTTCCTTCTATCTAATCTAAATCTACCCTCCTTCAGCTTAAGGCCATTACCCCTTGTCCTATCACTACCTGCCCTTCTAAACAGTCCCCCTCTAGCTTTCTTGTAGGCCCCTTCAGGTACTGGAAGGCTTCTGTAAGCTGTCCCTAGAGCCTCTTCTTCTCCAGGCTGAACAACCCCAACTCTCTCAGCCTGTCTTCACAGGAGAGGTGCTCCAGCCCTCTGATCATCTTCACAGCCCTCCTCTGGACTCACTCCAATGTTTCTGATTTATAGATGAGGAATGCAAACACACAGAGATGGGGACTTCCAAAAAAAATCTACAGGCTGAAACAATCAGTGCATACCAACTTCCTTACTCCGCTTATGACTTGCAAAACAAGTTTCATACTCCACAGTCTCACTAGTTCTAATTTTGAAGGCTACAAAGAAAGGAGAAAAGCCTAGTAGCAACTTGGATCTGTACACAGAACATCTCCCAGCTCACTCTTCAGAAAAGCACCTGCACTTCTTCAGCTGTTTCCAAGCCAGAAGGTATAACACAGGAAAGACGGATCAAAGAGACTGTGCTGACAGCCATCCAAAACAATGCATTCTGCAGCCAGGGTAATGAGCCAGAACGGGAAAGTAAACACAGGCCTTCAAAAGAGCAACATGGGGCTGGACCAAGAAAACATGTAGGCTGAATGGTAGTGGCTCCATCACGCAGGATTTTGATGGTATGACTCAGATGGCCATAAATTTATAAGCTCCCACATTAAGACTTTTTTCCCCAACCTGAAATAGTTTGTGGTCTAGGGATGGGACGAGGAGCCAAAGACTCGCGAATTCTCATTCCCTCAACTCCTGTGCCTCAGGATCTCATAGTACTTCCATCAAATATAGTGGAAGTTACTGTAAATTTGTGGAAATTAAGAGGAAGATAGACATATATCAACTATGACAGCTAATACTTCATTTGTTATCAAGTGTTAATCTTTAGTGATGTGTAACATGCAATTTTTTTCCCCCAAATTAACACAAAATGATTAGATCAGTAAGGAAAAGCTCATGATTATTCATATGCTACATCTCCACTCTCCAAAACAGAAGTCATTCTGGTAAAGTATACTTTTCCATCCTTGAAAATGGCTAAAAGAAAACAGTAAAAATGTCTAATTTTCAAAGTAAATTACAACCCACTGTATTTTAAATAACAGTTACAAATTACTATTTACATTAAAAACTGTTTTTAAAGTTACATTTTTGAGGACACTGCTTATAGTTAGCCACATTCCCCATCTGATACAGGTTTAAATAATGATTCAATATTCTTGAGGACTGGCTGCTGAAGAGGCTGTTCAGCAGTTGCAAGGAATGCTCATGAGTTTTCGGTATGGAGTGAATTTAAAGTAGATGATCTCTTAACAATTAAAAATCATTAAAATAAACACATTAAAAATAAATTTCTCTTACCTATTAGTATCCTATTCTTTGCAATGCCATTTTTAATCTCATCATTGATCAAGTCTGTGAGTCCCCGGCACATAGCATCAATACTTTCAATGTGTTCTGGACAGTCATTAGAGATCTTATACCTGTCAAACCACACAGTAGAAGAAGCTCCTTTCATAGGTGTATATGGCCTGGAGTGGTGTAAGGAAAGAAGACAAATGATTAATGAAGTGTAAGATCAAAAGCCTTCAGCATACATGATAAATAAAAACAATCCAGTATCTCTCCAGCAAAGGAGAGAAGGAATCTCTTTTGGGTCTAACTCCATTTACATGTGGTCACACTGCATTTCCTGGCATTCAAAACATGGTCCTTCAAGAATGAAGGCAGCATTAGGAAGCTATGTAAAATGCAAGTTTCAGTCAGTTCAATGTCAAGGTTGATCATGTCAGCTAAACATTTTAAATCTTAACCTTGTCAAGAGGTTCTTAAACCTGAACAAAGTTAGGGTTGAAATCCACCTTGGAATAGGACAAACTGAAGTAACTGCTAAACAGAACAGCTTTGCAGGAGCTAACTTTATAGGATTCAGTTGTCTTACTCTTGTCAAAATTGACAGGAGAAAGGTATTATGAACCTCTAGGTATTTACAAAAACTTCCTTCTTATGTCAATTTTTCTTAAATAAATATAGTCATCCTCACCTTAATGGGGCAGGTATCTCAAAAAATAACTTGAACTGCCATGTGCTAACTGGATTGGTGCACAGACACAAATCAGAGACATGATAACCCCACCCCCCCAATACTGTGTTGTCAGGTTAGTATTTTAAGTACTTTAACATGCTGCCCAAACCTCAGATAATCAAGGAAGCTACAATTCAAAGCAGCCTTTTCTTTGTTTTTAAATAAAGATGACCAATAGAGCTCTGAAATCCCAAGAAAGGTATCCAATTGCCTTGCAGTTGCTCTAAAATTTGATACCAAATATACTGCAATGAGATTGATGCTTCATCTCAAAACCAAGCCCCCTAAAATCCGTAATTGCAATGTTTAATCAGGGGTCACATTTTTCATTTTTACTTAAACTCAGATCAGATTACAATCATTGCCTATAGTCAGCGTTTGATAGATTTGTCTGGATGGGAACTCACTGAAAACGCTAACATTGAATTTTGTGCACGCTCTGGATTTTTTTCAGTACTAGGATTAAACAAAAACACAACTAACCTAAAATGAGAGTCACTATTTCTCTTATTCTAAATGAAGGAACAACTATTAATACCACAGAGGCTTCACATATGTTAAATGGCTAGTTCTAAACTAGCAATACTGCCACTATTACAAGCATACAAGTAGTATTTGTACTATTCAGTCACACAAGTCAAGAATGAGAGAGCACAGATTTTCTTCTGCCCAGTGCCGTGAACATGAAATAAAGTCCATGACATAAAAGCTTGTAAGCCAAATACAAAGAAAGAGGCAACAAACAGCAACAGATAGGTACGGACAGACTACACTGTTTCATCTTTTTGAGTACAGCTTCAGAAATGAGTACCTAAAATCTACTGTTATTCAAAATGGCATACAAGTACGTGGTCAAGTTTAGTACAGTGTGTGCCTTAATTAGCTCCCTGTTTGCTTAATTCAAAACAAACCATATACTCAAGCACCAGAATTAACAAATCATTATTTTTCCAAGTTAGCCTTTGTCTATTAATAAAGGTAAATCCTAAATTAAAGGAAATTCAGTGGAAATATTTTGTTCACCCAACAAGTTAAAGCTAAGTTTAAAGAACATCATTAAAATGCTTCTGCTTTTTTTTGTTTAACTTCTCTTTAGTATTACCACTGTCTCTAGGATTCTTCCCAAATTAGTTGATCAACATCTAAGAAACAAGATTACAAATCTCTAATTCACAACAGTCAATTTCTATGAGAAGACATTCCAGTCAAAGATATCAACAACAGTACAGTCAGTGGAGTTTCTGAAAGTCACCTGGACTATATGTACAACAGACTGAGTGCTTGGACAAACCACATTCATTTCACGGGTTTAGCTTCTCTTTGAAACACTTTTACATCAATCCTGATTAAAATGCTTAGTAGCCAGAGTGCTTCATTTTCTAGTAAAACCAGAGTACCTTATATTTGTGTGAGAAAAGATGTGTAAGGTTTACAGCAGGTTGACCCAGGATTTCCATGGAATTAAGATACATATTTGTATTATATTACAGAAATTTACATTTACATTACAGAAATATTAAAACAGATTTCCCCACAACTGAAAGAGAATCATACAATTTATAAACAGGACAAAATCCATGATATTATAACACTTAATCAGATGTCAAAACTCAGGACTTTTACCTGCTGTCTTTGCAAATTCTTCAGTAAGACAGATGAAAGACTAATGTGTCTTAAGCCCACAGGAAAAGACCCCAAGCAAATGGACAAGATGCTTTCAGCTGTCTCAAAAACATCCTTGTAACCACTCTTGATTTCTCAGAAATGCATTAAAAATAACCTTTACATAAAGCTGAGAATTAAGATTCTTTTAATGGTTCACCCAACTGGCACATCTGTTTTAGTCATTCACCTTGTTCCTTAAATAAATCCCTTTATTAGCTGGCACACTAAAACTCAGACATTACCGCGGTAAACAAATATGTTTGGCATGGAACCATCTGTACAGCTCCAAGAATACAGCACAAAATTTTTTCATACAATTAAACCACAAAAGAACAAAATAAAAAAATTCCTATGCTACAGTGACATGAGAGGCTGGACTGAAATACACCAAAGTAAAGAAATACAGAGTGGAGTGAAAACTCCATCTGGTAAGATCAGCATGGTCAGTGAAGGGCAGCATCAGACCAAATGGTCAGCTTTAAGTTTGGATTTTTTGCTTTCCTAAGTTTAATTAAACTTGTAACATTAGTCCTGATGATTTTCTCCTCTGTGCCTCACTTACTTTATTCCCTTTTTAAAATCATACTAAAAATAGAGCTCCAAGTCTCTAAAATGTGTGCTGTTGAAGCCTGAATATATATAGCCTCCCAAATTGTGTGGGGTTTTTTTTGTTGTTGTTGTTGTTTTTGTTTGTTTTTTATTATTATTATTATTGTTGTTTGTTTAGTTTTAAAGGGGATGCGTGATTTTGTTTTATTTGTTCTGGAGCACACAGAAGATTCAAATCCACATAAGAAAACAAGAATCAAGAACCCTCTCTCTGGGTATATCTAACTTCCAAACTTGTATCCATTTTTAAGAGACATTTGAAACACAGTTTCCTAAAGACTGAACTCTTTAACATTTAAAAATAAAGAGAAAATAAGATATCAAAGACACATGGCTAACATCAAACAGCATTTAAGAAACTGCAGGCACTCTGAGGAAAACAACCTTTAAAATGCTTCCCAGCATCCTCAAGTCACTGTAGACCATGATTCCTGATTACTTTACAGGTCTTATTTTTTAAGGACGTGCATTGATCTACAATTGTTTTCTCCCACATACACTGTGTGTGAGACTGCAGTTTCAAGAAGATCCTACACACCCAATATTTGAATGTCTTAAAAGGAAAATACAGCCTGTAATATCTCTGTAAGTATTTATCATCCTTTCAATCTTTTAAACATGTATTCAAAGAGAAGTAATTGCCACTTCATTTCACTGCAGAGTTTCAAAGTAATACAGGTCATCCAAGTTTTCACAAACTGAAGATAGGTTAGCTTCTGCTAATGTGAGTTACATACTAATGATGAAAATATAATAAAAGCAGCAAGCAATAACACAATCTTTTTCCACCTTCTTGGAGCATAGATTATATACTCTAGACCTTTTTAATCACGTTTAGAATTGTGCTAAATAGTTTGAAATCAAGTTAACAGAAGTGGAGAGCAACCAAATGATGCTACACAAGGTTCAAATTCAGATCTAAAACCATGACAAATTCTATCTCCAAAATGATGCTATTAGCATAGCAATTCACATAAAACTACAGGTGGTTTTGTTCATTATCCAATAAATCACTGTCCCTGTCCAATGTTTTAACTTAAAAGACAAGCCAGCACAGCTAGCTGCTTTAAATAACAAACATAAGAGTAGCAGACAGTAAGTTGATAAATAGCAAATATTTTTCCCCCAACTCTTTCTCTTGATGCACAATTGTATCACTGCCTTCACACTCAGTGCTATGATCACCCTGCTAATGCAGTCACATAAAACCCAGACCACTGGTGCTGGCTTACAGCTTTCTTGAAGTTCCAGACAGAACTTCCTGAGATGTCAGACAGAACTGGGAATTTATAGTGAAGTTAGGCTTCAAGATTCAAATAAAGAAAGAACAAAATTTTTGAAATCCTCACTTCTGCTTCCTTCCCAATCCCATCTCCTCTTAGTTAGGGGGCATAGAGTTACATGAGACATTGTAATGTTGTCTTTTGGAAGACACTGCATCTCTCCAATAAAATCTACAGGACACACTGTCAGATTGCTTAAGTTCTACTTCACTCTGATGAGACCCCACTTGAGTACTGCATCCAGCTCTGGGGCCCCCAACATAAGGGGATGGAGCTGTTGGAGCAAGTCCAGAGGAGGGCTGTGAAGATGATCAGAGGGCTGGAGCACCTCTCCTGTAAAGACAGGCTGAGAGAGTTGGGATTGTTCAGCCTGGAGAAGAGAAGGCTCCAGGGAGACCTTACAGCAGCCTTCCAGTACCTGAAGGGGCCTACAAGAAAGCTAGAGGGGGACTGTTTAGAAGGGCAGGTAGTGACAGGACAAGTGGAAATGGCCTTAGGCTGAAGGAGGGTAGATTTAGATTAGATAGAAGGAAGAAACTCTTTATTGTGAGGGTGGTGAGGCACTGGAACAGGTTATCCAGAGAGATTGTAGATGCCTCATCCCTGGAAACATTCAAGGCCAGGTTGGATGGGGCTTTGGGCAGCCTGGTCTAGTGGAGGGTGTCCCTGTTCACTGCAGGGGAGAGGACTAGATGACCTTTAAAGGTCCCTTCCAACCCAAACTGTTCTATGATTCTAGAAGCAAGTCTTGACTCTTTTAAAGCTAATGGCAGGTTTTTCCAATGAAATCAAAGTTACTCCCCAGTCCCAAATTCTTTCCTAGCATAATCTCACTGCTGATACTAATAGACCGCAACAGACTATCTAGATCATAATTCTGCTGTTTAATGCCCACTGTCTGCTTGAAGCAGAAAGTGAATTTTAAAAGAAAATGGGAGGAAGGCAGAGAATCCACCTATTCAAAACAGAAGTATAATTCATTGCTCTAGTTCAAGGTGTATTTTATGTTAAAACTGAGGTTCGACATCTCTTAAGAATGAAGCTTTGCAGTATGGCAACAGAGCACAAGATGTGTCAGAAATTCAAACATCTTAAACATGGAAATACTTCAAAAAAACATTAAAAAAAGGCAAGAGTCATCTCCATGGGGAGTAATTTCATCTGTTCCTCAGAAAAGGCTGTGCCTCTTCACTCAGCCACATGCAAATGCTTTTGATAGAGTTGTTCTGTATGTGTATTGCCTGAAATGAGAGCTAACTGAGCCAGTACAGAATGGTTACCTGAAGAAATACTATGTTGAGAGCTTTTGTTACTTGGGACAAATCTTATTCATTCATACAAAGAAGCTGCAATAGAAACTGACATAAAACTCAGCAGGACAAATTCTGAGTTTGTTTCTGTTGGGTTGGTTTTGGGGTGGGTTTTTTGGGACGGTGGGGTGGTGTAAATTGTGAGGATTTTCACTAACCAGAGACACAGCAATAATGTCATGGTTGAGAAGATCATTAGTGACCTTTTCTACTCACTGCCAGTTCCTCAGCAACCAGGTAATAGTGGCTCCTTTATGAATTTGCCAAAAGAAATTGGCAAGAAGCAAATCAAGGTCCAATCTTAATCAGTTCTCTGTTATGGGGTTGAAACACTCTGGGATTCAAAGCAGCATCTTTCACAAGCTGGTGGCAAACAACACTGAGTATGGATAAGTGAGCTAAACACAAAAACCCCTGAAAAGACTGCAAAGCAAGAGCTTAGAACAACACATAACTTAGAACCCCACAACTGCTGTACTGGAAAACAGTTGAGAGAACTAAAACAAGAGGAAGCATGTCTAAGAGCACAACATAGTTAAAGGAATAAGAAATCCAAGATTATTACCATCACGTTCTACTTTGTTTTCCCCAAGCATGACTAAAGTATCTCTGACAAGTGTTTATTGCATTCCACATGGTATTTAGTATATGATGTAAGCACTGCATGTATGCATATCCATGTTTTCCTCACCTAATGCAAGAGAAGAAATAAAAGGAAAACATGAAGTTTATCCAAGCATGCTTCCACCATTATTATGCAGAATATGTTAAGTTTCTGCTTACAGAAGGAGATGAAAGAACCACCCCACGATACCAACCAAAACCCTTTCCATTTGTCCCTCAAACTTCCACCTCTAAAAAGACTTCTTTGTGTTAAATTTATGAATGAGGTTAGGGCTTACAAAAATGAAGGATTAATAACATTTGCTCGAGCCAAAAATAGTATGATAGGCACCATGCACGCTCCCCTACGCAGCTCCGCCAATCCATCTGAAGTCTGACCTGCAGTACCCCTGCTGCTTTTCCAATCCTAGGCCTCTTGCAAGTGGAGACTGCCAATGTAGCTGAATGGTGCCAAACTGTCTGGTGGTTTTGTGATATAGCCAAATGGGGACTACGATGAGATGAAACCCATTTCCACCCATGAACCCAGCAAAGATGTGCACTTTGGTGAAAGGACGGAGTACCAGGCCACATAATGCTGAGCAGTCCTTACCAGCCACGTACTTAGAGACAAGGGAAATTAGAATAAATTGGGAGAAAAAAACCAAACAGAACAAACAGAAAACAAACTCTGCATAGAGACATATTGGCCACAGAAAGGTATGTTGAGTGAATGTCAAAAAGATCCACAAAATAGCCCAAGTAGTATTTATAGCTTACTTTCTGACTTGCAAAAGAGAAAGACTGTCAGAATGGAATGCTAGACAACGCAAAGAATCTTTGACCTAGATTTTTTAAGGGAATTTTTAAGGGAATTATAGAAGGTAAGGTATACTTATTAAAACAAGTGGACCCTAAATGGTTTTAACTTCACCACGTTAGCTCCTGCAATGCCAATTTAAACTATCACTTTCTACTAAAAAAAAAAAAAGTAAGGTTAAATTGGGTGGTATTCAGTTCTGATTTAGAAACTCAATAGAAACCTAATGTTTAAGTCACAGTTGTAGCAGCTGAAACAGTATTTAAAGCTGTAACCATCCTGACCCAAATAAAAAAGGAGAAAGGAAACCCTTTCCTTTAAAACTATTACTGTAGACGTGGCTTTAAGGATTGCATCAGCTGCTAGGACTACAATTTGAGCTTTTTTTTCTTAATTAAATACATACATTAGCATTACAAGGGAAAGGAAATTTAATTGTTGTGTTTAGAAAGTTTAATCTGTATGTACAGAAGCACTGATCTTGAAAGAAAGCTAAAGTTAAAAGAACAACCTATTAAAACAAGTTCTCTACTCATTTTAAAGTTTCCCAGTTGCTTACGTTACAGAGAAAAAATAAAAACTCTTCAGAAATGTCTAAAAATTTCCATTTGCAAATCAAAATTTGCATGCCCCAGCTACATGCATTTAATTTCCAAACATATTCCAAATTCAGGTGCCACCACTCTCACTACATCACACTGAGACTTCAAATCCACACATTTTTCCCTTTTTTATCTAAGCATGCTTTCCACCATAAGCATTTTACTCAAATGTTGCAAGTTTTTCTTTTTTAATAGTAAACTGCACTACCTACATTCTGTTATTTTCACTCAGAAAACAAACAAATATGAGACTCATAGGACTTTCCAAAGTGATGGGGGATGAGTGTGACAACACACTGCAAACATTTTACCTGTCCAGGGGACATCTGGTGATCATTTTCTACACAGACCGTGTACATTATAAAAATGATTAAATAAAAGTAAATTTTTAAAAAAGTGTAACTTTTTACAGATATCTATAGAGAATACTAAAAACCAGTTTTCTAAAATGCAGTTTAGCAACATTCTATTGCTTTTACCCGTAAAACGAAAGTATCCTCTCTAGCGTATACTGAAATCAATGCTAATGAAGCCAGAAAACATGTTTTAGAATTCTTCTAGATTATATGCAGGGCTGGTTTTCCAAAATAATTTTCAAACATATTGACTCTTGAATCAAAATATGTCTAAAACTAATGTTGTAGTGAACGAAAAATATGTATGTTTTCAGTGCCTGGGAGAAAATCTGAACAAAAGGTAAACATAAACCCCATCCATCCTCCACAAAGAAAAAAAAAGTTAATGTTTTGTTTAAAAATGTGAATTCCACTGCTTTTCAAAACTCTATTTAATAGAGGTGGAGAATGTGTAAAGCCAAATCTATAGATGTATCTATCAGCAAAATTACGTCCATCAAAAACGTGAAGAGGTAACCCTGACCTGCAGTTTATCCTGCCAAAGCCTCTAGCATTGCAGTTACAGCATCAAACCTGCTTTTACTGGCATAACTACTTTGACGGAGAGCATTCAATGTGTATGTGGTAAGTTATGCTGGAAAAGACAGGAGTTTATTGAGTATGAACTACATCCACATTAACAGTATTTTGCCAGAAGAGCGTATTAGCCAAGCAATCCTAGTACGGCCTTGCCTAACTTCAAGCTTTTCTTTGATTTCATCATCAGTGTAAAAACCTGCTGGCAAGCTTTGCACTCTTGCTCTTGTAATTGACAATGCAGTAACAGGTTGTGCCACCCACAGAGACTCTCTCTCACATCAGCACAGCTTTTCACCAGCGTATTGCTCCGTCTCTACACGATCAAAAACTGGATCAGAACCTTCTTCAGCACATTTGCACATCCATAACCATCTAGCTACATGTCTTATTAAGAAGGATGCTGAATTCCCCTGTTGGTGCCAAAAGCATTTGGAATTCTTACAAAAACACAAAATCAGGTCATATATTTAAGTTCCGAATGCAGATCCAGTTATTTTCATGTCTGCCATTCAAGTCTGGACATTCTAGGTCTTGTTTTTCCTTTCTGTGGAAGAAAGGAGAGCAACTATTACAAATGTTTCAAAAACCATAGTGTGTTTTGGACTTGAACAGAAAACCAACATGAAATGGGTCTGTAAAGGCTTCCATTATTTCAGTTTCAGCCAATAACACATATCTTCACAAATTTCACTTTAGCATTGCTGCAAACAGTGGCAAATATTATTGTACTCAAGGCCATCTGTTTTATTTCACTATGTAAGCTAATGGTGCTTATCAGGCGGCTGTACACTAATATTCCCAAGTGTACTTCATATTGCCAGTCAAAGAAACAGTGTGGGTATTTTTTATTCTTTGAATATACAACTTTTCACAGTTTTTCTAAAAACCACTTCTGAACCAACTCATGCATGACCTCTGTCTGCTGTAGAGCAGAATAAGAATAACCTCAACTTAAAGAGAGGGGAATTAACTGTTTATTCACATCTTTCATTACCACTGTATCTTTCTTCTGATCTGTTTACCAACTTACTGAAATCCAAAGTCTTAAGATAAAAACCAATTCCCCATGAACACCACTCATTTGAGTCAGAAGATCTTGCTGATTAATCATTTATACATAGTATACATCTGTAGTTATCCAAAGAAACCAAAACAAATGAGAAAAGGATTGGACTCCAGAAGTGCACTGGAACAGGAAAGTGAAGTACTGGCCTAACAGATGCGGTCTGAGGAGCTCTGGTTGCATATAACATGAAGAAAGATCGTTTCATAAGGAAGTAAAGCCTCCTGCATTTCTCCATTACCTGCTGTGTCAAGAGGGACGAAGTGGAGCCCGTCAGTATGTGTGATGTGCCACTGATAACTCTAGCCATCACTTTAGCCTGTCATCAATGAAGTAATGAGCATGTTGTTTACAGAAAATCATATTCACTACCCACTAACCCAAAACACACTGCTTCAAAGACTTCCACTCATGTGCTTGATTTTTCTGTAACACAGTGAGTACATTCACACTGCAATCTCTCAATTGCTTTTCCTGCCTAAGTAGATCATAAAAATACATGGTCAAGGAAAGTTTTTTTTCAAATATTAGTGAGTGCCAGACAAAATCTGCTATTATACTTGTTTATAACCTCCAAGAATTTTTCTTCTTACTTTCAAGCCTCTGTACCTCGAAAGTCTGTGTAGAATGTTACAATTTCCTTTTCCTTTCAGCATTCATCCACACTTACACACAAATTCAGAAAGAAACTTAAGCCCTGTTACCTTTCAAGGAAACATTTTCCTAACTTAGTCACAGACACCTTAAAATTGAATTTATATTATAAAAATTAAACATCTCTGAAATAAAAGGTCATGTCTTTACATAGCTAAATCTGGAAGGAGGAGCCCAACTTTTAGCATTTAGGTTTGACCTCACTGACTTTCAAATTCCCAGGGGTAAATATTTTATCTATATTTCTGGTCTACCACTGAACACAGTGTCATTCAATAATGAGATCTGTGCCTACAGTGAATGTTGAACTCAATTCTCTTTGAAAGAAGTCGGGTCAATTTTAAATTCCCAGTCTTTTCTCCAGCAGCTGAAGATCTTTCACATCCTACTTGCCAAACAGACTGACCACCTTCAGAACTGAAACCTGGCATTAAATACAATAGAGTATTTTCGTGGTCAATTTCTGGGAGTTAATACAGGCAGGGTTGTGATCCAGAACATGACTATAATGCCATTATAACACACACTGGAGTATTTTCTATTTATATCAAGCAGATGGAAAGATACTATGAGGATAATATTTGAATTAAAGACTGCGACTTCTGTGAAGTCCTAACCACTTAAAATCACAATCCCTGGGTAGCAACACACTGCTGAGCTGCTGTTTTGCCAAAAAGCATAACCATGAGAAAGAAGAAGGAAGTGTTATGACAGTCTGTACCAATATTCACAAGTGTATTTTGCAGTACTGGAATAGAGTAATTTAATCCTACAATTAAAATATATTAAACAATACCTGGCAGGAGCGGTTGGGTAAATTACTTTTATATGTTGGAAAGCCATGTCTTGATTCAAAATTTGTTTTATCCATGTTCTTGCTCCTTGGCCAGTATCACCTGTATCATACAGAAGAGTACAACAAGAATTATTCTGTGCACTTAAAAGGAAAACTATACAATGTCAAATATTTTTATACCAGATTGCCCTAATTTCTAAATCACAAAGTTAATACTCTAAAATACTAAAAAAGAACTTTCTGGAATAACCTCAATTCCCTTTCCAAGGAAGATGGGACTCAAAACCTCCTAGAAATAGACTACTTAAGCTTATGCTGTGAGGCCTCTTAACCATTTTACTACATCCAATGGTTTAAGTACCTCCTAATCATACACAAGGACTTACATCTTACTTGCAACTCACCTTATTTGTTGATAACAGTGATAAACAAAAAATACTGATGAACACCTTAAAAAGGTGAGATAAAATACCTGCTGCTCTTCTTAGAAAAGATAATTACTTTTACTACAGAATTTAATGCTGAGTCACTTCAAAACCTAGTCAAGAGCAATAAAAAAAGATCTTCACATTTAATTATGCTAATATTACACACAGGCTTTAAGGGAAGTACCAGTCAAACACCCGCAAAGTTTTGTAAAAGCGCTCAAGATATGAGGTTGTGTTAAAATATCTGGCAGGCTCCTCAAAACCCTCAATCCCACAGTTCTGTTTGAAAGCTAGTTGAGATCTGACTCTCAACATACTTTTTCCCAGTCTTATCAACTCAGCCTATAGCCAAAACCCCTGCAGATTGAAGTGCTATGAACAGACACACAGCTGAATTCTTATGCACATAGCATGTGTTCCTTTCAAACACGCATATATACACCACACAGTTTCTAGAGCGTGTCTTTGCATCACTGGTATCTTCAACCATAACTTCACTGCCACCCCTCTGAAGAGCGTGCACGAAGAAGTCTCCAGTAAGAGTTAAACAATACTTGAAGAAACTGGCCCATCAAGGAATATCGTTTCTAGTTGGCAGTAATACAACATGTAGTAATGTTCAACCTAAAACATGTGGGGATTAAGCAAACTGGAATTTCACTACTGCCACTCATGCCATAGGACTTCAGTCTTGTTTGAAGTTGAGGCTCCCACATATTATCAACTCAAACTGCTAATCTGAGGTAACAGTGTTCTCTATTACTTTACCTCAAATTGGTGAGTTTGAACTTACTCTATTCTTTGCAATAAAATGGCCAAACCACAAGAAAAAAAAAAAGTCACTGCCCTAAGCCAGGCTTACTGACACCTTACATGGCTTCATCTGAACAAGGCCAGATGAATATACTGATTTATTGTTACAATGATTATAATTCCCCAATAAAGATCTGCTCTTGCTTTAGCACTCAAACAAAATTCAGTGATCTTTATTTACACATACAATTAATGCACCTTCAGAATTAAAATAGAAGGCAAGAAGGATCCAAATCCAGCATTTATTTTTCTGTTGAGCACAAATGGCATAACCATGAAGTTCTCTGACCTTAATACTCCAAGTAACAAATAAGTAATAGGATCGCAAAACTGACACAAATCCTATGTGATTAGTATAGTCTGAAGTCCAAACACTCCTCTGATTCTAAGTAGACACTCTTGACATGCAAGGGTTTCCTTGTGGTTGCTGTCCCCTAATTTATGAACAATATATTTTAAGGAGACCTGAATACACATTTGTTTTTCTATACACTCTTCTTTTTTCAATTATAAAGCAAAAGTCTAGGGTTTGCAAATACTTGAACAGGAACAACCCTCAGGTAGGTCAACCTAATCTCTGAATGCTGACACACATGGGACTTACGTAGGTCTTTAGAAACTCCTTAATGGTGCAGAACACATCTTTTATTATTCACATTTCTTAAGTTTTGCCAGGATCAGCAGAAGCATTTACAGTTAATGAAGCTAGTTTGTCCACGAGAAGTTCACAGAAAACTCATTAAGTAAGAGAAAATTTAATTATGACCTTCTGTGTGTCAAGAGTCCCCATGGTCCAAATGCTCTGCACCCACTGTGAGCACTTGCACACAGAGGTAATGCATTTTGATTTGGTAACAGTAGAATTTGGAGGGAGGGAGAGAGAAAGAGGAGACTGACATCAAATAAAACCCAACAACTTCCTGAAAGGTTTGTCTTCCAGGCTGTTCTTAGATTTCAGCATTATATGTTCTTCTGAACACTACTAAAAAGAAGCGAACAATGCACAGACAATTCTGCTGAGTCTGTTTCCAAACCTGAAATAGACCGATGGCAGCAATATTATCTCCCCCACAAGTAAAATATGAATCATTGTCCTTTCAAATATAGCTTGAATTTCCAAATTTTCTTTCTGTGCAAAGTTTAAACTTAACAACATGTAACATGCATGTTACAACATGCAAAGTTGCAAAATTAAGTCTAAAAAATTATTATACATTTGTCACGTTCATGTGCCTTCCCTGCTGAGCTACCAAATGGATCCTCTACCTAGATCTGACATACAGTACCAGGAATTTTTCTAATATTTTTTCTATACCATTTAGCATTTACATTCTGCACTCATTATAATTTGTCTGGAGCAAGCATTACGAACTAAATGGATTCATGCCATTTGACTGCCACTTTCTATCACAAGCGCTGTACAGAAGGCACCAATTCAGGTTTACGGGCCAGCCCACAGCAATGGCACTGCGGCTACTTGTGTTTTAAATTCTATTCTGCAGAACTGCTAAACAAAAACCAAGTAAAAGTACCCTTGTACTTCCCCACTGCAAATATTATGAATGAAATCATATCAAAAATGAAAAATTGTAGAGTGCTTTAACCACATGTGGAATCAACCTCTAACCATAATCTTCCCTTACTCCTCCAACATGACAGAAAATTATTTCCTCAAGCATTAAAGCATTAGCATTAACAAGAGGGCTGAACATCCCACAAACTCTCTTTCGCTTTCATTCTTTAACTCACAGAATTAAGAAAAGCAAAATTAAACTAGATTATAAAAATGAAACTAATGTAATAAGCACGTATGTATTTATTTAGCTAAACAGAAGCATCAGCTAAAAGCAAAACTAAGAGAAAGACACTGAAAGAGTTGAGCACGTTGCCATATGCACATGGACAGCTCAACAGCATGGACTCCCAAGGCCTTGATCTAATAAAGACCTGTGATTACGGGGTTGTTGTTTGTTTTTTTTTTTTTTTTTTTTTTTTTTTTTTTTTTTTTTTTTTTTTTTTTTTTTTTTTTTTTTTTTTTTGTGGTTTGTTTGTTTTTCCTTTTCCTATTTAGCAGATCAGAAGTAAACTTAAAGAAAAAACCCCAACAAAGCACACACTCCCCTCCTGCTCTCTGAGGGGTCACTGAAGCAGGAAACTACCGTCTGCAGGTGGGGGCCATGAAGCCACTCTGGGCACGGCTAGGGCCCTTCCGAACGGGCAGAAACCAGTCCATTAACAGTGGGTTTTATAGTGTGACAACAGTACTCTCGCTCTGATCCTAAAAAAAAATGCCAAGAGCCATTTTAATGATGAAAATCACCCTTTGCATATGGCTACCTTTACAGCGGACACATTTCGAAGGTATCTTCTGAAGCACGTTCGTTCTCACGGTGAGGCAAGCCAGGCTGGTGTGTAACAGCACCGTCCCTAAAGCACACTCCACGGACCCACCTCAGGCCCAAACGCCGGGCCCAGCCCACGCAGAGGCACACCGCTTTGCCCACGGAGCCTCCTCCATGCCGGCCAGCGCCGCACGGACAGGGGCACCTGACACCCCTCCTCGGTTTCCAGCCGCGGCGGGCCCGTACCGACGGTTCCCTCACACCGCACCGGGACGCCGCGGCTTGAAGGGGCCGCCGCTGCCCGCCTCCCCCACTCCGCCGCGCTCCCGGCAGGGCAGAGGGCCGCGCGGCGCAGGAGGCGGCGGCAGCCCCGCGGTCGGAGGACGGCCTCCCTCGGGCGGCACGCCTGAGCCCTTCCCCAGCGGGACAAGGCGCCCACCGAGCCCTGCCCCGCGCCCCGGGGTAGCAGGGGAGAGAAGGGGGTGAAAGCAGCCACCTGAGCCGTGCAGGAAGATGAGGGAGGCGGTGTGCCTGCCCGTGGGGGACACCACGCTCCTCTGCAGCGCTGCGGGGCCCGCCATGCCCGCCGCTCTCCTCCTCCTCCTCCCGGCCGGTAGCGCGGCCCACCGCGCCGGCGCACAGGCGGCCCCGGAGCCCCGCCGCCGGGCCGTGAGGAAGCCCTGGGACGCTTGCAGCGCTTTGTGCCTCCGGGGCCTGCGTCCCGCCCCCGGCTCTCCCCGGGAGCAGCTCTCCTAGCCCCAGACCAGAAAAGTTCTGTCTCTTTATAGAAAACACTGCGTCTCTTTTGACCCCGTATTTAGAAATGCCATGTGGTAGGCAACCCAGGGACCAAACAGTAAAGGGAGGGTCGCACCTTTCACACTGTGGTATGTGTTTGGAAGAGTGATCAGGCTTCGGCCTCACCAGGTTTGCACTGTGGGGAGTAAAGGCCGGGCTGACAAGCGACCTGAGGCCAGGCAGGTGGCAGTGGGTGTGCTGGCCCCGTCAGGTGCTCCAGAGAGCAAAGGGCCTGCAAGGACCGACCTCACAAAGCTCCAGCAGATGTTTGAAAGCACGTCTGACCGTCATCCGCGTCTGAGCACAGCTACTCTGATGCTCTTGCTGGTTTCACTGAACTGCCATAGGGCGATAAGGAGTGAGAGCTTGCTTTTGCACTTTTAGGTAACCTATACACATTCCATGTCGTAAGACTTTTTTTTTTCTCCTAGTGATGTGTCAATTAACCACCTGCCTTGGTGCTTTGAGGTCTGCGGCAGTGGAACAAGGACGACCGGGCATAAACTCTGCTATTGCCATTTCACTAGCCAGGTGCGGTGCGAGCCAGGGGGTGAGCTGCAAGTTTACAGATTAGTTTTGCAGTTCATCATGAAGTATTTTGGCAAGCCATAGGGGCACACCTGTTAGTCCTTAAAAAAGTAATGAAACCTTAGCCTCTTGAGGTAGCATGTTATTACCTTCAGCATGGCCTGTGGGTTAAGTAGATGAAACATCAGTGTGCGTGTAATATGAAGGGCATGCTGTGCTTGTATTTCTGTTCAAATTACTGTCCTGACTACTATTTTCCTATATAGTTAGGGCACCGTTTAAACCTAGACTGACAAACGTTATCTTATGATGCCCCTTCAAAACATAAGCAGCTGTCTTTTTAAAATATCCAGAAGCATTCTTCAGGGAGTCCAAGAAGTAAATAGAAGGAAAAAAAAATCTGATAGTTGGGAAATGAGAAAATTGCATGGTGAGGGAGGGATGAAAGAGATATCTAAAATTTTTTATAGTCTCAATTGCCCAGCTGAAAAATATAAAATCTCAGCAAAGTAACGCCACCATGAGCAAGTCAGTATTGCCAGTGCCTAATACCTGAGACATGCCTTACTTTTCATTTGACTTGCAGTATACAAAAATAATTGTGGTATTTGAGACATCAATGCTCTTTAAAAAAAAAAATTAACTTAGCACAAAAGTTTAATCATGATTATAGGATATATTCACTCAGTTATACATATTTCTAATATTTTAACTTATCTTGCCATCTTTCATGAGCAGTATATGAAGGATCTCTGAACAAAGGTGATATGTGGCTTTGGACAAACTTCTCTGCACAGTTATGACAATAAACCATGATCAAGCCTTTTTAAAGCTTATGGTTTATCATTCCCTCCTGCTGAGTTACAAGCTTAGAGGTACAAGATTTCTTTGTGCCAACAAATAAAGCTTGATGCCAGGAACAAAACAAAGGATGAAATAGCAGACCATGCAAAAATAGTAGTCCAGATTTGGAGGATTTTGTGTGGTGGTGGTGGGTTTTTTTAAAGAGAAATAGTCAAGGCATAAGATTTATTCTTTCCTTTCCATTAGAAAACAAGCAAAGGGCTATCTTTATCTTTCCCTGAAGGGAGAGGACTCCAGACCAATATTTTTCAAAAATTAAAGACAAAATAACCAGCTGCATAGAAACTTGTGAGAGAATAGGAGCTCTGAACAACCATAAATGGAAAAGAGATGAGTTATAATTCTGATGACAACAGATTTACTGTGAGAACTTGTTATTTATACTAGAGGAAAACATCTTGGCATGTTTTAAAGTATATTAATGATATTTAATATTAATTATATTAAACATGTATTTTAATGATATTTACAAAAAAAAAAAAGGGAGGTGGGGAGGAACCCCTTCTAACAATGATAGATCTGAATCTAGTTCTCAGAAATGGCCAGGAGATGATTCTTTCATCTCTGGGAATTTTCTTTTGTTAGAGGGATGATAAAGTCCCCTCCCCTGCCAGTTTTGCCTTCTGCCCGAAAAAGGAGGGAAAGAAGGGAACGAGATTGGAGTAAGAACTCGAAAAGGGTTATAACTATTTCCCTGGGCCAAACCTATGAAGCAGACAGATGTAACCCATGAAAACTGTGAAAATCATGGCTGCTGCTAAAACCTAGCCCTGCTAACTGAACGGACTATCCTGAATGAATTAACAGTATGTTAATAACCGTAGAAAATTATAGTCAATATGAAAATAGCTTACAAATTTTGTTAAACTAACATGTGCTTAAGTTCTGATGCTTATGGTCTTTTACAAGTCTTGCACTGCTGACATGCAACATCTCCAAAAGGAATTTATTACATTTCACAGCATCCATAAAATGTCCTCCCACACCCTTAAAAACATACTCTGTTGCAATTGCTTCTCTTTTTATTTTTTTTTTCCTGGGCTTAATGAAATAAATTGATTACATTTTGACTTAAATGCTAAATTAATATTGAAATGTAAATATGTGGCCTTATTTAAGTTTTCTAAAGAAAGTAAATGTTAAGTGTGAGCCACGTTTTGTTCCTTGCTCACAGTGCACTCTGTTCCAAGTCTGTTCTCTCACACTGACTCTATTCAGAAGAAACCAGAAGAGTTTAATTTACTTTCAACCATTTTGATATTTTTCTCATTTAAAATGGCTTTGCACTTTAAAATTAACTTTAGCTGAAAACAGTATGTTGCAGAGTAATTTTTATGTCCAGCATATGTACATATATAACATCCAGGAGCACTATTATAACTGTATATGCAGAACTAAAGCTCTTGCACCCCACATTGAAAAATAGTGTGTAGGTATTCTACAGTTACCATTGGGTTTTTTAGTAGATGAGTTAGTCCACAGATGCTTCATCGATTATTACAAAGAAGTATATCTGATTTCTAGGTTAGTATATTTAGATTTAGATGATTTTGACAGAAGAAAGGATTTTGGTATGGAAATAAAAATAGCAAGTATTTGGATCTTTCCACACACCCACTTTATTTCTTTCTCAGTATCATGACATTATCATCACCATATCAGATCACGCCATTAATATCTAGTCTTTATTGCTTGAGTGATAGCTGTCATATACTTGCTTTCTTCATTATTAAAGCATTAAAATTAAGTGTTGAATTTCTTTGACTTCTTTCTACGTTCCTTCCCTCTTCTATCCTTCTCCCAGTTTTTTACAGGCTGAAGGGTCTGTCCGCTATTTTTAAGACCATCATGCCAGTTACTATCATCTGATAAAAATAAACAACTGTCCTCACGTTTGCAGGTGGTTTCATTCATTGGAAATCAATGGCAGTGTTTTAACATAGAATTTATATGGTATGGGGTTTTTTTTAGGTCTTATCTTTCAGTGTACATCTTGGCGTAGCTTATTCTAAAAAGTTCTTTTAAGCAGTTCTCTGCACAACTGCCACAGTAGAGGTAGGAAGTGCCATAGGAGTTGCTATTCAGGCACACAGCCTAGTGGTCCACTTATTGTGCTAAACTGTTCATACCCTCACTGAGCCAAATGAAAAATTTATTTCCATTCCTATTTTTTAATCAAAAAATTGAGTTTTTTAGCAAATGATCAACATTCAAAATAGGTAGATTTTGAAAAGTTGTTTTCCTGTCCAGTGACATTTTGATGCCAAGCTCCCCTGTTCCTTACTAGAAAAACGTTCCCTGACTAGGCTACATCTTTAGTATTGTGCATCACAGAGGTGATTTACCATGGAGTTTGGGGGAAGAAACCAGTTCACTTAGAGAAATGCAAGTTGCATTCTGCATTTGAACACTGTCTGGCACAATGGGATCTTGACCCAATGTTTCTAGTTACCACAGCAAGGTAAACAAGTAATAAATAAACAAATCATGTTCTTTTTGGCACAAGAGGTAATTGGTATTTAGGGTCTTGTGAGATAATTTTGCTTGCAGGAGCCAGATATTTACTGCATGCCATCCAATTTGTTTAAAAACAAACGACGGCACAGTCCCAGGGACAACAGGAGGCAGTTCCCTTCTTCAGAAATCTGAGCCTGCAGCTAGCCAACAGCCTGCCAAAACAAATCCAGTCTTGGCTACATTACTAGTGCCTGTGTGTTTCTTCTGCTTGTTCTTTGCAGCGGGTTTGCTGCTTCTGAGTCACTTGGACATCCACTCAGCTGCCGCATCTGCAGGCATCTCCCAGGCAAGCTCCTTGGCCCCTCTTCTTCAGCTTATAGCCTGCTGGAGCCTGGAGGGATGTTCCTCAACCAGAATTCCCTAAGGAATCTCGCAGACATGCTCGGGGCTTACCAAAAAACACATTAACAGTATTCTCAGCAAATAGCAAAACTGCTTTCTATTAATATGTGGACTGGTGGTGTGTCTGCCTTTTAATACGTTGGTGATTAGAGCTATGGCTGCTAACTGGTATGACTGGTTTTACATTGACTTGACAGTTGCTGGCAGAGCTGCTTTATATATCAGACAGTATTTCAAAGATGCTCACCCTGGGTAGTGAGCTCACCTTGGCCGTGGGAGATGGAGTTCAGGACTTTTGGGGGAAGTTTGAAGTGCCGTGGGAGGGTTTGGCTCCACTGGGGCTTTGCCTGTGGAAAGATGTTGGTAGTAGTACCACAACATTATTACAGTCTTCAGTAAAATTTCTGGACTTACAATGAAGGGTCCTTTGTTGATTTAAACTGCTTGTCCGGCAAGTTTGTTACGCCTTGTGATTTCGTTGTGTGTTTCAGTATTTCTCTTGAGGACCAGTGTTCTTGCACATATGTTACTGAATAGGAATCTCATGTTCTTGTTGCATTAGAAGGACATAAGCACTCTGAATTGAGGAAAAAGCTGTGGAAACATGAACCTTAAAATCTACACATACAAGAAAAAAACCCAAGATTCCTATTTTAAAAATCTCATAATTTTGACTCATTTTTTTTTTTAAGTTCTGATTTATGAATTAGGAATTATTGCAATTAACAGTAGTCTAGCAAAATTACTGCACTGGAGTCAGAAATGACTGTGCCCAGATCTGCGTTGCCTTGTTCTGCATTCATGCGTATGCTAATTGGGCATGTTATCACACTCTCAAATAACATAGCTGTGCTAGCAAGCTCTCTCGTTTTCTCCACAGAAATGCAATCTATCCAACCGAAGTATCTCGTGTCTATGTGGAGTACTTTTGCCAGTATAAATTGGAAGTCTGAAAGAGAGCTTTGCTCATCTAAATATATTGGCATGACTTTATACGGTCACAACAAAATCTAGATTTGCTTTCTTAATGCTAAAATCTGGTTTTGGTTACATTACCGTCAGTCTGGAGAAACTCCCTCTGGTTGACCCCAAGATAAGTTGAACCCAACAAAAGAATCTTTTGAACTCACAATGATATTAGAACATGGAAATGGCAGAAATCACTTTTTTACTCTGCAAGTAGAAAGTATCTGTGTTCACATTGGTTTTGGTTAGTGTACCCCTTCCAAGTCTGAGCAGGTAAAATGCAGGAATTTATACCAACACTTGAAATGTACAATACAGAACTCCCTGACGGAACTATTTGTTGCTTTCCTCCTGCTTTCGTACCAGTGGGACTTTGTTTGTATGGCTTCCACATTTTGGCATTTATTTGGCAAATCTGGAGCGTAGGTGCAAGCATTTTTTTTTTGGTGCCAATTTACATGATGCCATAAAGCAGTGTTTTTTGTTTTTCAACACTTATTAGCTCAGCTCCTCAGCTGTGCAGCACCACACCCTGGTGTGAAACTTATAGATGGGTAATTCTGACAGGTTTATATTGGCCTAAATTTATAGCATTTAATTTGGGAAAATGAGCATCTTGTTCACATTTCCAGTGCAACGTTGTGACTATTTGACGAGATCAACCACCAAGACCTTTGGAGGACTGGAAATCAGAGAGGCTTCTAAAGATATATAGTTCTACTTTCAGACAGTGGATTAATGGAAACCCCATTTCTTGAAATTGAATGTGCTATGTTTTAAATTATTTCAGTGTCAGTGCACCAAATTCTTCCAAAATAGAGCATCCAACATGTATATGCATACATACATATAATATTAATATTGAGGTAAGCTGAATGGTGCAATACTGTAGTTCAAGCTTTTAAGGTAACATTTGTGATGCCTTGAGATAAACAACTGTGGTGTATCTTTTTTATCATAGACTAGATGTGGTATAAAGACATACAATATACATCAATACATTTTTCCTACATATAAATTTATGATTGAATATAAAACCAATATGCAGAATGACTTTCATATATACATTTGTTATGTTTTATTTGTTTTTCTAAAATGAATTATGTCCCAAAAGAGGAGTTGTGTAATCTCTGATAGTAAGTTCTGGATGTACTATTTTTTTCTGTGTGCTAAGGATAAAATCTACGGTTGGTCCTTACTGTTTTGTTTAATTGGACTTTACATGCGCAGGTATCTTTTTCTGAGTCTGTAACATTGGCCCTTTTCTGTAGTCATTAGAGGCAGGGGATCTTCTTTATGGTCTGTAAAGGGTGCTTTCGGCCATGAGGTCAGCTAGATCCATGTGAAGTCTGAACAGCTCAAATTAGGTGAGATCAAGCACATCCTAAGATTCTACTTTGGTTTTGTGTTGTTAGATTCCAGGTCATGGCCACACCATTACTAGCAGGCCACTGAAAATGATTTCTCTCAGAAGTTTAATCAGGTCGCAGTTTGGATCTGTAAACTCTCATAGTTGGAGTGTGGTGGCTGAGTGACAACAAAATAGTTGTGACCCAGTTCTCTCATATCTGAAATCTACCTACATTTTTAAAATCAGCACCATCAAGCTCACAATAACAAGGATTTGTTTTGTTTCCTGCAGCAGAGGGACTATGGAATTAGAGTATGAAAAATAGGAACAGGTCACTGTAGAAAGGGTACCTGCCAGGGTGTTGGTTCTGCTGTGAGCCTGTAGAGCAGTTTTTCCGTTACATATCTGAATGAATTCTCATGCATGTGAAAACCGCAAAACGGGGCCACCTGTGGATAACTCCATTCTGAGTCAATTAACAGAGAGAGAATTATGTAGAAAATTAAATAAATAGATTTTCAGACAATGTGAAACATGTAAGTTACATTTGTGTAACTTAACCAGTGTTTTCAGAAGCAATTGCAAAGAGACCTCGGCATGCAGTATGTGAACAGATCCAGCATGACGCGTTATGTATTATATAGATCCGGATTGCCCACCGTTGTCTTGAAATGAGGCCTCTATTAGATACCTGTGAATTATAATAAAGTTTGATATGTTAATGACATTAGAATGATACTGCTTTGAAAGACCTGACACCAAAATACTTAAGTGTTTGAATTAAGAAGATCCTTGTCTGGATTTCTGTGGTTTCCGTTATGCAAAATTTAGCCAATATTTTCACATGAATTGTGTATTCTTTCAGATTCAAAGAGAATATACTGATAAATACTCAGCTGAATAAACCTTGCTGTAATTTGGTCCTGTCCAAATGAAAGCCAATATTACGTGAGAGCAATTACTTTTCATGGTCCTTAGTGTAAACCATGTGATGTTGGGAAGGTCTGAATGTTGGAATACGCTAATTATTCTTCCCTTTGCTCTGTGGTAGATGCTGTTTTGCTATATAAATTGGCTCAGGAATCTGCATGTTTTTGTGATGTGCTAGTTGCCATCTGCTTTGGAGATACTCCCATGCACTTTTTTTGATGCAACAGTTATGGTGTTTTCAAATGTTGATACTATGAAAATGTAATGTGATTGGGCTTGGACAGGTGCCTTAAACAGACCACCCGTCTTATTTGTTTTGCTGCCAGTCAGAACAGGCAAACTCTTGGGTAAAATGTTGAAGGGCTTTGAACTTTCCAGATAGATAGTGAATAATTTGTGGTTCATTTTAAGAGAGATTTTGACAATTCTGAAAACAGTCCTGTTTAACTAAAAACCACCATTATGATCTGAATTTTCAAAGCTATTTAATTTGATTTTATTTTTCAGTTTTGTAATTATTTTCACAAAACAATTTAGTTCAAATGCCTTATTTTTGGTAGTAGAGAAAAAAAACTTGTTAAAGAGTAAGCTGGAACAGTATAAATTTATTTATATTATTACTCTAAGTCAAATGCAGAACAAGCAGCTATATTTGTTTGTGTTTATAGAATGACTGGATTTGGTGCACAAGGTACATCAAAGATTCTGTGTGTGTGTGTGTATATATATATGAACAAGAATGTTTAATGTGGACACAGATGCTTAGATATGGTGTGGACACTGAAGCTTAGATATGCTGATGTCACGAACACACTTGGAAATCACTGGTTTTAAATCCACTAGGAACGTTTTATCGCTGCCAGTTCTGGAAAAATAACAAAGTCAGGATTCAAACCGCTAATACAAACTATATACACAATAATTTCCACTCATGCATGTGTTGTTAACCTATTTGATGTCTCAGATTTACCTTAATAGTAAGCAGAGGCAAAAACTTTGACTTGAAGTCTTAAACTTTTCGCACATTAAGGGCTGGAGGTGACTGATACAAAATTCCTGGGTAGAAAACTGGTGGTTAAAATAGATTGAAATATAAGTGATCATAGTAAAACAGAGCGTTATCATTGCAGATCTGAAAATTATCTAGTATTGGATCAAACCAAATGTATTTCATAACAGGAATGCTTCTTGTGGTAACTGATACCACAGTTACCAGAAACAGAGTAGCACAGAAGGGAAAAAAAGAATTGAGTGAAAAATAACAAAGCAGACAGTCAGGATCTTGTTCTCTGAAAGGTTAGATGCAATTAAGACTAATTCACTTAAATTACGGCACTGGAAGATTGGCATAAATGAGAAGAGAATTTTGCATACGGTCACTCCAACAAAAGTATGAGACTCAGAGTTTAATTTTGAGGTGACTTAAAAAAAAAAAAAAAAAAAAAGCTTGTTTTCACATAAATGTTCAATAATCATTCTTAAAAAGAAAACGTGTGCTATAGAAAAGGGATTATCTAGGAAGATTTTCATAAGGAGCAAGTGAATCTTTAAGGGTCTTCAGAACCATAGCCACATTTTGGACTTAATATTGGCTGGTGTTGTGCCAGAAAGGAAGAGAAGACTTAGGTGTGGTGGGTTGTTTCTGAAAAAGAGATAGTGTTGACAATTATTAATAAAAAAATGAAGTCTCAAGAGAGGATGTCCTAATAGCAGAGCTATTAGCTACATCCAAAAAGATGGTCTCACATCCTTGCTGAAACGTTCAAATTACATGAGAACACTGTGTTTTCCCAGATGGGTGAAAGAGAAACATAATCATCTCTGTCTTTAAAAATGATGACAGAAATAGCTGAGAAAATTATACCTCAATTATCTTGATCGATCTCGTAATAAACTCTGCACACAATCTATCTCTCTTTGCTAGGAGAGAGGTCAGGAAGAAAAAAATATGCCTTTTTTTTAAGAAGAGGACCAAGACGAACTTGGGGTGAAGTTTTTTCAAATGAGTATATTTATTTATTAGAGATACTGTGGAAGCAAAAGTGGCTGCTGTCTAAGTTTTAAGTTAAGCAAAATTTCAATAGAGGCTCAGGCAAGAGATTTCTGTCATGGTCTTGTTTTATAATGAACAAAATCAGTATTTCATACTGAAGAGTCTCATCCAACATATTGCAGTAAGATCTGGAACAAGCAAATACTAATTTACAAGTGCTCTAACAGCAGTTTGAGTGTGCAAGGATTTGAGCTTACTTCAGTTACTGATCATGATATGGCTTTTCTGTCACATGTTTTGCAATTCAGATACAGAGAATGTGAAAGTCCAGAGGTCCATAACATCGTGCAAGCATTTATCATCTGTACACACAGGTACAATTGTGTAGGCAAGACTGGTGCAACTCAGATTCCGGTGTATTCTATATGCACACATAACAGCTTTGGGTGTGCTGTCACAGTGACTGTAAGCACAAATTGTTCTTGCCCTTCAGTTAAAGAAACACTGTCATTTTGTACCCTTGTATTTTTATCGAAGATGGTTGGTCCTAATTAATTTATCAGTGTGGAGAAGTGGTCTAGAGACCATTGGTGTGAAGAAGATGCTCTTCTATTCACACCAGTGAATTGAGAAAATTGTGAGACAAGTAAATAAGGAATTCTAAGTACTGAAAGGATTTTGCAAATCAGGTGAAATCTGCAGAATGGGAATTAATTGTCCTGTTATATCTCATTTAAATTGATGTTATAGGCAGAGAACTTGAGAAGATAGCACTTCATAGCAATGGAACATGGAAAATAAATACCATTGTCACATCATCACATTCCCTTTCTTTTGTTCCATGAGGTCATATATGAACTTAGTTCTACTAACTGAATACAAAAAGTGTAGATTTAAAAGGGATCTCACTTATTTATTTTTTTTAAATAGAATGGACCACGAGAGATTTCCACAGAAAAATACTGGAAACATTCGCCCCTCTCACCCCAGTTTGATGAGCTCAGAGAACTGAAATTAGGTTGTATTGTCCTCAAAGGGGTAACTGAGAGATACACAGTACGATCTCAGAGCACGTGCAATTGTTACGTATCTTGTGCCTATTCTTAGGAATGTGGAGTTTTATTCTTTTTAATTAGAACAACAAATAAAATCTTATTGAATAGATTTTGAAGTGCAATTCTCTTCTATTCCTCTCTGTCCCAGTCACTGCCATTTTGTATGGTGACTATTTGAAATACTAAATGAGACTGCTGGGCAAAGCTTTTTTTTGCTGATTCTTGCATTGTATGACAATTTGTAATTCTGAACTTCAGTTTTAGAAAGGCTTCAAAAACCCAGGCCATTATGACATTTTTGAATCAGCTGAAGTTGTTTAATCACAGCCTTTGTGATAGTGATGTAGAAGAGTTACTGGATTAGACACCCTGACTTCTGAGTTTTACCAGTACCTTTCAGCCTTTTGATACATGAGGATGGGGTGTGTGGATTTACTAAAGCTTTTGATTTTACTATATTTTATTAAGGGAGAAGCAAGGAAACTGAGTAATGCTCAAATTCTCCAGTGCTTTCTCTTGTAAAAAAGCTGGGGGTGGAAGGAGAGGAGAGGCATTACTGACTGTGAGTCAAACCTGTAGATTTTGATCTCGTTTATGGGGCATCCAAATGTACCTCTTTTTGATATGGTTTTGTTTCATAGCAGCATAGAAAACACCTATCAAAGTTTTTAATATTAAAACAAAGCCTTCAGTGAATGAAGACCTGCCCTAGTATTTCAGCAGAATGGGAAACCTGCACTTTGTTTGTCATCCATGTGCCAGAGTATTTGATAACACTACAAAAGGATCTGTTTTACCAAGCAGGTTCTGATGCATAAAAGCTGTGACTTCAAATTATTTCTCCCTTTTAAAATTCCTAGTGATTCCTTTTTCTCAATACTAGTGTTGTTATATTTGTTTCCTAAGGGTATCCAGGTGTTTTCACTGGAATAATGCAATTTCGAGAGATTTCTTTTCTGCATGCCAAATTCATTGAATTAATCACTGTACGCAAGCACGGCTCAGCACTGTCCAGCAGCGCTAATGAGATGCAGCTTCTCGGTGGCCAGTTTCCAAGCTGGCAGAGGGCAACGGGGAGTGACAGCCATCACCATCTTCTGCTGGTTTGGCTGTGGGACGTGGGGCGAGAACTGCAGCACACTTGGGCCAAAACACAGCACAAACCCCCACATCCGCAGTGGGCGGTAATCAGCAATCATCCAAGCAAAGCAGTAATGAAACCGTGTCGCTTCTTGCCCCGAGACACAGTCTGTTGAGAACAACATGAAAACATCTTCTGAAGCCTGAGAAGAGAAACTTGGACTGAGAGTTGTCCTGTGTGTAAACACAGGGTTGTCATCCAGCGTGTTTGGGTAGTATCTGAACATGTGAGCATTGTGCCTCAGGGCAGAAGCTTGCAGAACTATTGAAGAAGAAATTGAATGTACTTCCATATTTTTAACGATATTAAGGATTTAACACTACTTTCAAAGGCTACGTCAAAACACATATTTTGGGCACAGGGTATATATACTTTCTCAGCTCGTCTTTAGAGAATAAACACAGAGATCCACACAGTCAGCAAGCGCAAGTCAATGTGGCACCAATAAAGCTATTGAGAACCGGGCCCAGAGAAGGGTCCAAGTTTCAAGTTTAGGGACAGAACTATACCTTTAAGGTTTTGGATTTGGGGGTCAGGGCTAACTTGAAATAGAGCAAATCAGTTTGAGAGGCCAGGTGGGTTTTTCAAAGCAGAAAATATTCTTGGTAACACTGGTCACCACGCAGCGCCAACATCTTCAACAGTGATAGCCCAAAATAAGAAATCAGGATTTGTTCTTGTAAACCGTGTAAGCATGTATGTATTTATAATTCCACTGTAAGTGTCTGGCTTTGGCTTCATATACATTTGATGTCAGAAGAATGAACAAAGTAATGATAACTGATAATAATAAACAGTTGTTCTTTTACAGTTGCTTTTATTCCATATGCAGCCTGCACATGGACACATCCAAGTGTCGTCTTTTTGTTTTCTTGTTACATTTATCCCGTTCCCACTTTCCAGTGTTTTATATTTTTATTTGCAGTATGAAAATACTTAAGTCACTGTTGCGATTTGTTTTTATTGCTCAGTGTGACCACTTATTCCAGGTGTTTATTTATCTTCCTGAAAAAGGTTCTTACTGGATTTCATTCATGTTTACATTTAGAATGCTTCTGCCACATTTCGTGGCTGTTGGGCCTCTTGGATGGGAAGATGTTTTACCATGTGCAACATTATCACTTCCTTCATTATTTTGTACACATCTATTAGGTCATCCTAAATGTTTTTCATCGTCACTGAAAATAAGCTTAACACATAACAGGTGTGGAGCCAGATGGGGAGAGAGAGCTTGAAAGAGAAATACTGGTTTATCCACCATAGTGCAGAGGCCTCTCTCCATCAAACAGCATGAGCATACAGTGATGCAAAGGGGGGTGTAGCCTTCCTAGCCCACTCCCTTTGTAAATCCTCCTCTGCAGCAGTGCCTTGCTTTGAAGATCCATATGACAGAAGAGTGCCATGTAAAGCAAGTGAGTCTTCCAGGTCCAAAAATTGCAGGTCGCTGACTATCTGACTGTCATTCATAGCTCTTCACAGCCTGTTATGCTATACTGAGATTTCATTTTGTCTTAATGCTCAGCATCCATTTTTCCTTTCATGGATACAAGGTGTAAACAAAATAGATGGGGAGCTACAGAAGTGTTGCTGAGCTCCCTCGGGATTTCTCTGGAGCAAGAGATACTAAAGCATTGTAATAATGGGTTTACAGAGCCCTGCTACCTGACATCAAGTTGGGCTGAATTCAGTAAGTGATCAGGAAACGGCTGACTCCCAGTGATCCACAAATACCAGACAGGTGCCTTTAGGGTCCCTGCAGCCAGGTGAAATTTGCAGGAGTTTCATGCCTCCTCTTACAAGCACAGCAGCCTGAACCAGCCCCATAGTCACAGCTGGGAGACAAGGTGGGCAAAGCGGCACACTTTGTCCTGCCATTTCCGTCTTGGCCTCCACCTGGGGCAGATGAAGATCTGCCACTAAAAAGAGTAGAGAGATGCATTTCAGTTCCTGTAGGACTGGGCTCTAAATCAGGAACAGTAATATAATCCTTGTTTTTTCCCTTCCTTCTCTATACTATTATTAGACCATTTCCTTTGTCCCTGTTTCTCATTTTTTTGTGCATTTTTAGGAGACCACTATTATATTTTCCTTTTTCTTTAATGTGAATATGTCTAAAGAGCCCATTGTTGTCAGTTGAAATATTTATGTAGTTTAGCATTCAGTAATTCCATTTGCTCCTTTAATTTGATCCTTTAACTTACTTCTGCTTATTTTTACATACAGTGCCTCCAAATCCTCTGCACCAGATTTGTTTATCTTTTAAAAAAGCTTTCAGCTCTCTGCTTGTAAAACTCTTTGCATTTCATTCCTTGCCTAACCACAATGGCCTATGTTGCACTTTTCCCTGTTTAGATTGAAGTGGGAAGAATTTCAACTGCACTCTTTCCAACAGTTGCTTAAACATTTCCCACTTTTCCCCTAGTAGCTTTCCCACAGTTAGTAGAAATCCAATCACAAGTACTTTCCACTCTTTTCAAAGTCAGCTACTTTATTTCTCTTATGCTTCCTGGTAATATTCTGTGCTCACCCTTGAAGTTTCTCAGCCATCTTATATATTTTGAGAGAATGTTATATAGTGTGAGTGTGTCTGTGTGTGAGTAAATACACGCATGCACGCACACACACACAACTGTATTTAGCCTTTTTTTTTTTTTTTTTTCTATCCTCACCTTGGCTTCCAAACTGCTTATATCCCACTGTTGTCTTTTGGGGTGTTTTTTGTTTTTTTTTTTTTTTTTGTTAAACCATTGGACTATTTTCTTAGTGTAGCAAAACTATTAGTGGGATGGAGAGACATCTGATACGAGGCATTTGTCCTGCCCTTGGGGACAGCTGACAAATTGGACAACGTGGTGTGAGTTCTGGCACGGGCCACCACCCCAGATGTTTCGGTGGTATGTAGGACAGTGAGAAAGGAGTGATGTTAGGCTAAGGAGGGAGAGACTGTAAACAGAAAAAGTTGGATTCGTTTTTCCTAAACTGATGAGTGCGGGACTGAAGCTGCCTTTCAGGGCAGAGGTCTCAGAGAGCTACAGAAGGCTACTTGGTGCATAGACTGTCTCGAAAACCCATTCCCTGATTACCTGTCACTGTCACACTGCTGCTCCCCCCCCAGCCCCACGTCCTAAGCTTCTGGAAGTCAAAAAACTCTCTGCAAGGGAAACATATTTGGTGCTTTATACTACAGGAACTGCAAAAGCATTAGCTAATCAATCCTTTCAAAATCCTTGGGCTTAATTGAGCCCTGTGTGGCTCCAGTTTTATGCTGGTTTGGATCCAACAATTTCACTGGCATAGAAGAGGATGAATCAGGCACTTGAAGTATTGTTTAATGAACTGGTTGTATAGAAAGGCCAACTGGAGCAGAGGCACGAGGTGGCTCAAGTCAGAATTTTCTGCTCTTGTGCTCATTCTTCAAGGCTGTGCTTCCACATCAAGGGCATGTAGTGGGATGTGCAGTTTGGTCAAAGCCAAAAGCTGTGGGTTGTGGGCTAGCTCTTCAGCTGGTTTGAACTGGCACAGCTCCTGTGAAACCAAGTTTTAAGTCATGGAGCAATTCCAGTTTTATACTCGCTGGGGGAAACCTGGCCACTGCTTGTAGCTCCCAAACTCATACAATATTTGTTTTTTTTCTCCACCCAGATAGTGCCTCCAACCCAGTTTTATTTCCACATGACTACTTTGCTGCACATTTCTCTTGAAATCCAGCCTCCAGTGATACTTCTCTGCACTGAGTTCTTCCTCGTTCATTTTGAAGTGTTGACCTGAGAACTAGCTGGGTGTAACCTCCAAACACCCTGTGAAAACCTGAGTGCAACTGCTGCGAGTGAATATGTCTGCATTAGTAACTGGAATGAAACGCTATATTACAAGTGGAACAGAGAGATGGTAGGACCAAGTAAATAAAAGAACAAGCCCCATTGTATGAACTTGGTGGAGGGACCAGAGGCAGGATTCACTGCGTGTGAATTCACTGACCTGTGGGCATAAAACCAAACGATGCATATTTTATTTTAGGACTTCTGTGTTAAAGCAAACAATCAAAATATGGTGGTGGAATAGTGTATATCCAAAGAGTAAATGTGTGTGTGCATACATTTCATTTCTCATGTAGCCTCTATTGCTAAGTGTTAAAGGAGTTGTCCTGCAACTAGACAGGGACTAGTGCTTTCTGAGCAAGAGGCATTTTGAAAGAGCTACTTTGTGAAGTGTACAATGACAACTACAGCATCCAGGCTGATCAGGGTTGTCTTACAATATTATCAGCAGGTATTTAAAAACCCCAATGATTTGTTTGTTTATTTGAAGTTCTGGAGTTTATTTTTCCTTTTTTTTTAAAAGTAGCGTGGCACTAACACTTCTTTTATAAGAGAAATAATGTCAACAGAAGGCTAAAGAGCACGTGCCTGTGAAACATCTGCTCTGAGAAGCCACTTAAAAAATAACCACTCAGCGGCATGATAAGAAAACATCTGTGAAGCTCTGGGAGGAATATTAGCAATGGGAGGAAGCAAGGAAGGACAAGTGAGGTTGGACCTAGATCAGGGACAGACATCCACCAACTGCCAGTGGCACCACCTCTGTTATTTCTTTCACGTTCGCATCTATATTTAACGTTAAGATTTTGTTAGAAGCAGGGAGGGACATGACAAGGGCAAAACTGAATCGGGTGGCCATCGCCGCAGGAGGTGCGAGGCTGAAGCCCACCCTGGCGCAGGCAGCCCGGGCGGTGGGGTGGGAGCAGAGTGCTGGCCAGGCTTGGGGTGGGTGCTGGAGCACTTTGCATAATCATAACCTGGTCCGTGTGTGCGTATAGACCGCTCCTTGTTTTCCTTTGTTGTGCTTTACATGTTGGATGAATCACATGAGATTTTATTAGAAAAACACTGTTCTTATTAAAATCGTATATAAACAAGCCATCTGCCTTCACACATCTATTTGAAGATTTTTATTTTTTTTTTAACACTGGCAGTTTGATTTCAAGGCACTTATGGAACACTTCTTTGCTGAATATTGGGAGGATGACACATAGCAGCGTCTTAACCATTAAGCAGACATTTGGCTTTAATTGATGTGCAGATTACACTCCCTTTTAAAAGTGGGATAGTTAGTGTTTATTCAATTATACCAACGCAGCTCCTCAGCAACTTTTAACAAAGAACACATACTACTGAGACATTTCCCACAACTTACCATGGCCTCAAAATCCCATTGGTTTGCTATAGAATAAACAGTCAGGAATTCCTGGAAATTAAAAAACAAAAACCACATGGACGGTAGGAGAAAATTAAATTAGTGACCTTAGGTAGAAACAAGTAAGATTTTCAGGCATCCACTCTGTTTCCAATCTTATTTATTCCTTTTCTGGTATTAATCAACCTCTTAGATTTCCCTTTGGATCTGGCTTTTTCCATTACAAATTTAAGGATACTGTAGAATGACAACTTCAATATACTATAGGTTGTATTTTATTCTTCTGAATAACACATGCAGAAATTGCTATATATTTGTAAAGAGTACATGTATGACAAAGAGCTAAGTATAGATAGATGAAAGTGTGTCTCTGTATTTAGAGAGGAGATGAGATACTGGCAAACTGATCATGTAACAGACCATGAAATGGAAGAAAGGAGAAACTATGACTAAGAGCCTAGCATAGGAGTCTGGATGTTTTGTCACCCTGAACGAATCAAATTTGGTCATATTCCAAAAAATGGAGCAAATAATTCCAGCTTATTCAGGGTGCTGTGAATCTAACTGGTCAGGAATCCCTGCCAGGAAAACGCTGAACGTAACTTAATGAGGATAATGTTTGAACACCTCCTTATTTCTGGGCTTAAGCATGGATCATCCTAACAATGGACAGTTCTGTGAATCACAGCCTGAGTGCTGCATTGCAATCTGGAAGGGTGTCGGCTGCAGCATTTTGGAAAGAAGGGCAGGTACTGACCATTGATGGAAAATCAAACCTCTTTCAGGTGCCTCCAACTGGGAGCCAGCCTTCACCTAAACTGAAGATGTAAACTCCCATCATCTTCTAGGTGAAGAGGTTTTCCATCTTTAGATGTTTTCCTTGTCCACCTCCGGATGTTTTCATCTCTCTGATCTGCTGGTGAATGGTGAAGATGGTGTTTCGGAGGTGGGCTGTGAGCATTTAACTGTTTTGGAGGTACAACATGTCTAGAATAATACACGCCTTTACAGTCTTAAAGCGATTCTAGTTTAACTGAAGTTTCAAATTGACAAAATTGACCCCTTACAAAGCTCTCTTTAAACGCTTAGCTTGCTTCATACTTTTTTGTCAATTCAGTCTCTTGTGCAAGTTAAATAAGATTTAGGAGTGTCCAAACAATGATCTGTGCCAGTTTACATAAGTTGTTTTTAAAAAATATATATAGCTCAGCTGAGTAAGGGTTTGTTTAGAGTTAGGAACATGAACAGTAAAATATAATATGGATTTCATGACCTTATCCCTACTTTCAACATTCCCTGTGCTTCTTTCCATTCATTCATCTAAAATGTTGAGTGTACAGGAGTGTGTACAGCTCCTGACACAGTGGGGAACAGATATTCAGTCAGCTTCTTGGTATGACCAGAACATATATATTTTAGGTAATAAAGGGGTAAAAAAAAAGAATCAGAAAAAAATAGCATTTTTGTGGCATTTTGATCTTAACTGTTAGAAAAGTGTTATTCAGAAATGAAAACTGTCCCAAGGTTTACCAAACTTTTTGAAATCTAAAGAACACTTGATCAACTTTGGTTTTCTCTACACTCATTGCCTGTCCTGTGTTGATGATGAAAACTGTCTTTATCACCTGCAACATTCCTTATTCTTCCCAGGGATACAGAGGGGAGAAAAAAGACTCTAATGCTAATAAACATTCAAGCCATTTATTTCAATAGTTAGTAATCGCTGTATAACGATTTACAAAAATTGCCCATCCTCTGTTTAACTAAGGTTTTGCCTGTGATCATCATAATCAGTTCTGCCTGTTTGAAGAAACGCATGCTTGCACAGCTTGAAACATTTAAAACCTTTCAAGTTGGGCTTTGGCACCTCTGATGGTATGTACTGTGCTTATGACAGTTAATCATGTGAACTGAACTTTTTTTCTCTTCCCTTTAAACTCGGTAGATTTAAGATTATCTTCTTTTTTTTTTTTTTCCCCCTCATTTTATTTCTTCAAAGTTAAATTTCCAGTGCATGAAACTACTTGACCTGGAAAATAAACACAGCACCGCATATAGCACTGTAGGACAGCAAAAGAAATCTGACCTGTGTAACTCACAAAAGATACACGTAAAACAATGAAGGCCTAATTTTCTACAGTGTTTTAGAAACAATTTTAGAGTAGCTAAACAGATAGATGTGTCTGCAATTGTCCTCAATGTTCAGTACCTTTCATAAAGGAGTTTTAAAAATCTGGTCCTTGAGTCTTCAGTGACCTACCTTTAATTTCCTCCAAGTAATAAAGGTTGACATCTATTACAGACTTCAGTGGAAACAGCTGATATTTACTCCCTCCGAGAAAATCAGACCCTGCAGACCAGAGCCTCGGCTCCTCTCACAACAGTGACGGCGTCTAATTTTACACCTCTGGACTCTTCCAGTGCTGCACTGCCTTCACTGTGATTTATTTTTTCGTAATGTCCAGGCAGAATTTTGTTTCCTATGACCTGTGACTGTTGCCTGTTTTCCTTTTACTGTGTGCCTTGGGAAGAGTCTGGACCTGTGTCTTCTGTGATCACCCTTTCCTAAGGGAGTGGCAGGCAGGAGTTAAATCCCACCCTTACCCTCTTTTTCTCCAGCCTGAACAAACCTGACCTCCTTGGTTTCTCCTTTTGCTTCATGTGCTCCAGTCTAACCATCTTTCTGGCTCTCCATTGCACTGACTCCAGTTTGTCAACGTCTTTCCTGAATGGAGGAAGGGACAAAATTGGACATAGCACACCAAATGCACACTCAAGAAAGCCAGATAGAGGGGAATCATTAGCAAAACTATGTTCAATTTGTGTTACAATACTTACAAAATTATTCCATGTTTCCTGGCATGGGATATTTGGCTGATGGTCTCAAACAACCCTAGACATCCTTGCTTGATGCAGGGGAACATCGCAGAGAGGCAAAGTTGAGCATTGCTGATAAACCCTGTGTCCCGTGTTTGAGCAAGTTGAATGTGATACATGGAAACAGATC
Organism: Aramus guarauna; assembly: GCA_013400195.1. Classification (NCBI taxonomy): domain Eukaryota; kingdom Metazoa; phylum Chordata; class Aves; order Gruiformes; family Aramidae; genus Aramus; species Aramus guarauna. Next base: position 1,020,660 of record VXBL01007437.1, read on the forward strand.
TCCTGAAGAAACAGAATGACCTTGTAACCAACATTACATTTGTGATCAGTATTGCTGTAGTCAGTTCTTTGAAGATCATACGTCAGTCTCTCCGTTGGCATTATGCTTTCAAATATCAGTCAGGATCTGCATGGACTAGATATGAACTGGGGAGTGAACCTCAAAGAGGAAGTTTCTGAAGTGAGCTCTGAACAATACTGTCCCGGTCAGTTCTTCTCAATTACATAAAATAACCATTGCATGGATGGAGTAGCCATTAGTCATATTAAGATAGCGCAAAGGTGGTTGCCTTATCTTAGTAACATAATGGATCATGATACTCTCACATTAAAGAAGGCTGGAGAGTATGGCAGAAACCAAAGAACAAATGGGCCTTTTGTAAATGTTTGGATAAAATTTGCATATGACTTCTCATTGCAATTGCAGGGCCTAATTCTATGGAGTAATTCCAATTCTATGGAATAGATAAATTATGCAAGAGATAATCAGTGATTCAAGCTCAAGATTAGTTTCTGAAAGAACTGTAGGGCAATCTTCTTTTTCTTAGACTGTCTCAAAGTGTACTCTACCCTTCTTATTCACAATATAAATGCCCACAGAATTTTTGCATCATAAATATACCTGATTTTGTCAGAGACAATAAATTAATATAATGGAATATAGTCACTGCTTTTCCCCTAAAGAAATTACTTTATTTTAAAAAACCCCAACGTTTATCCCCCTTTCTAGACATCAAGCTCCAGTACAAAGATGTAGCAGCAGAGGATGGTATAGATTTCCTCTCTTTACCTGTATACATTCAGTGATTCCATAAAAATAGATTCTCATACTGCTTCTCTCATCTTGGCTGCACCTTTCTCTTGATGCTCTTATGGCGTCTTGTCTTAGTTTGATAACATTTTTTTCTCTCTTCTTTGAATAGTGCCTTGTCTAAGGTCTGATATGATGGGCACTTCTAGATACCATGTCAGTGCATATGTTATTGTGAACATACCTGGGTGTTGCTAATACCTGATTACATTATATATTTGTCAAGTATTTCAGTGTTTCAACAGAGAAGGCAAGTTAGAAATGCTGAGTGTTTAAGCCTGTGGATTGTGGTGCTCAAGAAAATGATTGCCTCTGACACTACTAGATGCAATTTTGTTTTTCCATTCTGTTTGTGTTGGACGTATCTGACACTTCAAAGCATCATCAAAATGTGACACTAAGCATTGAATATGTGCTTATTTATAGCTATTCCTCATCTCATGCAGGTTCTTCAAAGATTATTCTGAAGTGATCTCTGTACATAGGGCTTGTCACTGCCTTTTTATATGGAGAATATGTTATTTTTTCACTTTATTTTGGAGTGGTAAATAGGGATCACAAATAGCTTTTCTTTGCCTGAAAGGGTTGCATGTTTTACATTATTGGTTACTCACAGAGTTCAAACACATTATAGATACTGGATTTCTGTCCTTAAGTATGCTTTACAGTGCAGCTCAGGATGTTGCCATCCCAGAATTTTGGCTATAAGCTGTAAGAATCGGAAGGAAAGACAGCAAGCTCATATTTTTAAAAGCATAAGTATAAGGTTCTTGATAAGGTGATTTTGGCAAGCTGAAGTTCTTTCACTTCTAATTATCCTGGAGGCATCAATAGTCACATTTCCCTTTATCACTTTAAGCATACATGGGATTTTTACTTTTGTTTTGCATATGGCATTAAAATAGCAGATTTTATCTATTATAGAGATTTAATATGGGCTATATGAATTTTAGTGAGATGCTTGGAGTTACAGTAGAAGCAACCCAGTCAAGCTGATGGGTTGATGTGCATAAGAGGACCACATTGCCACAGAATGTTCATGTGATCAAAACAAGAGCAGCATATTAATTGCAGTCAGGTTTGGTGTGGCCCTTTCTGATGGTGAGCCATTTTTCCAGATGATCAGAATAATGTTTTTGGCAACCAAGATGAAGTGCTTGCAAAAGTCCTTACTAGTAGTTCGCCAGCAGACTTGTCAGCTTAGGTGAAATTTTCTTTACATTCTCTTTTGAAAAATGACTGGGAGCAGGAAGATGATGACAACTGCTTTGCAGTGAGATGTCATCCTGGATGAGAATTTGGAAGAGAAGCGTGGGTGTGCTTTCAGAAGGGTGCTTACAGAACAGTGACTTGTTTCCCTGTCTGTACACCGTCACAGTGACTAAGTACTGTGACACATCGAGGGCATCTGTGAATTTCTAAATATAAATTAACGTGATTTATGGGAATTTGTTAGCAACTGGATAGAGGAAGATATGTTTCATCTTGTCTCGTACCAACTTTGTGATTTTACTTCATTTACCTTTCCATTTTGGTAAATAACTCACACAACGTTTCCAAAATAAATATTTTTAAAATATATTTGATATTTCTTGACAGGAGCTGAAGAACAGCAATGTGCCCTCTACCATACCTTTACAGTGTTGGCTGGAACTCTGCAACTTTGTGTATTACCACATTATTGCACATTATTTGCCACATATACTTGGACACAAATGGACCACTTTTGTTCAAGAGAGATTAATAATAGAGCTAACTTGCTGCTAATAATCATAATCATAATAATAATCTCTGGGACCTAAAAGGGTGTATTTCAGGGACCAAATTTCCCTCTTTAGTTTTGTTTACAGTTTATGTTGTTCACACATATTAAGTAACTTCTAGCAGTTTTGGCTGAAAATTTACTTAAGAGGCTGAACTCATATGTAGTCAGCATTTTTTCATCACACAGACATGCACTATTCATAACGTAAGTGGCATTTGACTCACACTTAGCAACCCAATTATTTTCCTGCAAGGATGTGTATTAAACTAGACCCAGAGTCGGAAGATGTTTGCTGCCGATGTACAGCAAAACAAGGCCTCCTTAGTTTTCTGTGGTCAACATCAGCCTACATTTTGAAGGGCAGTCTTTATTTTACAATGCTTTACAATCCTGTGAACTCAGGAAAGTTCTCAGCATGTTTTTTTAATGCATGCCTGTAAGTAAGTAGTGGGCTACCTCAGTGCTGGCTAGCAATGGCCTCAGGGTCTGAGCTGCCTTCTGTTGTGAAAAATGGATTGCTTTCACTGGTAAAAAAAATCCCACTTATTCCAGAGGGCCAGGGTGTACCCTATGGTGGAGCACTCACTTGTGGAGCCTTCATTTCTCCCGCAGTCTCCCAAAGAGGCCACAGCTGTAGTCTTGGTCAGTATCTATGACTTTTCAGATAACCAGTGATTCCAGTAGTCTTGAGCTCAAAAGCCCGAACCCAGGATGTACTGTCCAGTGCAAAGCTCCACAAACCACCTCTTCCTCTTAAGCAGCTTTTTTTCTAGTAGCTAGAGCTGAGTAATTGGCCAGGCTATCTATTTAGTTTTTAGTCTTCTCCAAGGAACCTTCCTGTTGATGGGATTTTTCCCAGTGAGTGATGCAGAATCCTTCTGCATGCAAAGATCTATAGCAGTGTTTTATATCTGAAAAATACTTCAGCTGGGAAATATCCTTAAGCCTGCTTTTGGCTAAATGTGTTATTAATCCTCATTTTGGCTACACAGCAATGATAGTTGGCCATTGTCAGGATTTTCTTGGCTAATGCTGCTTCAGAAATAAAGCAAACACTAGGGCACATCTGAAAGGAAAAAAATCTCATCCCAAGCGAGGTACTTGATATTTTTTGTACATGCTAGTGCTAGATGTGATGGATGGGTGTTTTGTGCATGAACTGGATTCATCCCTTTCAAAGTCTGGTGCATCTCACTCCCATAGTTCACATGCAGTTTAGATTTAGAGACAACTGGCAATGTATACAGCAACTGGTTACTCTGTAAGTAGTATTAAATGGATATAAATCTGAATGATCACCTTGGAAGGTGATCTGAGACTCTGGAGCATTGAGGATGAAGGATTCTGATCTGTTACCTGTTAGTATGTAAATGACATCATCTTAAGCTGCCCCAAATGCCAAAGTATCCGTTCCCTGTTTACATGGAGTTACCTATGAATGCATAGAGAATATTGCCAGCTACTTTTTAACAGGAGATATGGCTCCTCAGCCCTTAACAATCATCTGGGCTTGTTGGCATGAGCCGTGGTCCCATTTGCCATCCGCACTTGCCCATCACAGTTAACGCCTGAGCTCCTCTGGTGTGTGGGCTCGGTGCCGTGGTACCACCCGCGTATGTGATGCCTTGGCCACGGTTTGGGAATTCAGCTTTTCCACTGCCTGCTATCCTGACAGAAATGTCTCTTTCAAGCTTCAGGGTGTCCGTTCTGAATCTCTTCTCTTTTCCTTGTTCTGTACTTTAATTCTCAGAAGGCTGTCCTGGGAGAAGGGCTTTCACAAAGCTGAAATAACCCCTGGGGACTGAGCTTGACTCAGTCCCCAGGGGTTATTTGGATAAATTATCCTGATTACTTACCAGCAGTAGCAGCACTTTGCTGCATCTTCTCTTCTCTGGTACACTGAGGAAAAAGACCTCCTGTGGTTCCAGGGCTTTCAAACAAGAGGATAAGGTAATGCTGTTAAAACCATTTCAGATAATGATTCTTTCTTAAATGATTTATTTAAGATGAAATCTCAGAAATTGGAGGAAAGTCCTGGAGTAGGCAGCACTGTAACCTGTTGTTTCTCCAAATTCCTGTCATCACCTTTATTTGCTAATGTATACATTATATGGGATACGTAGACCTGAATCAATAGTCTGGATTCATATTCAGGAACGTTCGCAACTGGTCCCTTATTTTTCAGTCTGTGTCTTCCCTAGTGTATAGGGAAGGACTTCATATTTCTTGTGAGCATTAATATGTGTCATGACACATACTTACAGAACAAAAATCTAGTTGTGTTCAAAAAGGGGCTAGGCTGAAATTACAGATCGCCACCCTGCAAAATCACAAAGGACAGCTGAGGAAGGTAGGCTTGGCTCAAGTGATTGCTATGAGGAATAATAGTATACTGAATTATTTACTGAGAAAATGTTATGGTACATATGTAAGTGAAAGGTGTCCCTGCGCCACACTTAATATCTTGTCTTATAGTTAGATTGTAACTTCACTGGTTATTATTTCATGCTGTACAAGGCTCCTGCCATATAAATGGGGTTCCTAGGCATTGAAACAAAGGGAAGAAAACAACACTTACACTGGGACGTGTGTTAATAAAGTAGACAATAGAGATCAGAGCTTCCATCTGATTCCTCTTGTAATAGCATTTGATTGTCTTTTCCTGTTTGATTGTTAATATTTTTTTCTTTTTCTTTTTCTTTTTTTTTCATTTTAAGTATTTCAAAATTATGCCTTATTCTTATATATGCTTTCATTTTTGAACTAAAAATAGCAGAAAACACTGTAGCGCTGCAATAGCTATTTGAATGGTGAACAGGGACCCATATTGGCTCTATATGTTTCTTCCATCTGAAAATTTCCTGTGCTTTAACAGTGATATTTCCGACTTTTTTTCTACCTGAGCTTTGACCAATGCCAAGCCTAAATTTCTACATATTTTCATGTGTAGAAATCCATATGTAGAGGTCTGGAACAATAATTCTGAGATCCTAATTAAAAAACACTTCTGAAGTGAGGTATTATCACATGACTTTGTCCTGTCGTCCCCTCCCCCCCCCCCCCCCCCCCCCCACAACCGCTGGNCCCCCCCCCCCCCCCGTATCACCTAACATCAGAAATTTATGATTTGTTCCTATCCCCCAAATGCTGGACTGGAAAGACTACTATCAGAGAAACAAAAAAAGAAAGAAGGTGAAAGTGAATTGTATTCCCTCCCAACTCTGACAGCAATGTTTGGCTTTTCTCATCTCTTTGAAGAGGTATCAAAATCTGAAGATGATAATGCAAAGAAATTTTGGCTGAGCAGCATTCCTGTAGCCTATAAGTTCTGCAATTTTCTTGGAAAATTAAGGAGACTTAAAGCTAAAATTCAGCCACCTAACTTTTGACCCATGACTAAAGCCTAGAGAGAAGCCTTGTCACTCTAAGCTTCATTTGCAGGCAGTAGGAAGAGATGTAGGATGGATTTGGCTGAGGGGAGGAGACTGTGGTTTCATTTCAGATATGCTTCAGTGTTTCGCAAATGGCCAGCTGGGAGATTTGGAACTGAACCCTGCAGTCCTACCGTAATAGGAGTTTAGCCAGAGTGAACGCTACCTCTTCAGACCCTACTATGTTTTAATCTCCTACTTCATAACACTGGTGTGCCACTAGGTTCTTCCGAAAAATAGCTGGTAATGTCTAAAAACTCAGGACTGTCTGAATCCCAGCAGTGATCTGCCATCACATTTATATGCTTGCATCTCTTCTCTCAATGCCTCTAACCTCATCCCCATTGCTCATAAGCTTGGGATTGTGTTTATAAAAATGCATCTGGAATATCATTCCTTATAAAAGCACATCGTGCTAAAGCTGCTTGGAGATCTCTATTCCAAGGATCAACTTCAGAGGATTTCCAAGCTGCAACCACAAATTGTGTCAGTTGTTTTCTGTAAGAAATACAGTACTTCATTATTGCCACAGGGGGTACTGTTGGCTTAATTTTGTATTTGAGTCACTGCTGCTGAAATTATTAAGTTAATGATTTATGCTCCTATGATACAACAATCTCTAGTGTTTAAATTGGTTACTATGTTTTGTTTACTGTTTATAACTACCACAGTTGTTTTAAATGCCACTAAAACTACTTGCCAGCTTGTATGGTTTATTTCTCCCTGCAGATTTTTACAAACCACTGATTGATATAGGGGGAAAAAAACCCCATAGTGATTTATGCTTGAAAAAAAAATAATCCCAGGAGCTATGAATTAACCACTGTTCTGCTATATAGAAAAAATAACACTGTAGTGACACTGCACAATGGATGTCAAAACCTACTTATTCTAGCGCTTGCTTCTGGTTTTATCATAGTGGAAAATTTGAGTGCTTTTTTCTTTCTTTTTCTTCGAGTACTATGACTGCATCAGTTTTGGACTATGAGCTCACTAGTTTTTTTCCCCAGGGTTCCTCCTCATCATGCCATGTTAAGTGCTTGATTCACTTAAACAGACTAATGTTTGCAAAAGTGGAAAAAATGTCCCAGAATACGCTGCTTGACGGAAGGTTAGCTCATTTTAGCTCCTGGTGCACACAGAAAATTTGGGAGGCTGATCTACAGCTTCAGGGAAATCATCTGATAACAAAGGCAGGTAGATTCTGTCATGCTGTCTTGCTTTGAAGAAAAGAAGCACTTACTGGTTTTGACTGGAAAAAGCACAGAGCAGTGAGAAGGTAGCTGAACTGTGTGGGCAGGGTGAGGAGGTTTCACCAGTGTCTTACAGCAGTTGCAAGACAGCATGACAACGCGCACTTTGCTTCACTCTGCTGGGTGACATTATGGTCTCAGTAAAGCATAAAAACCTGCTGCTGACACCACATCTTAGACCTCCTTTTCTGCAGTACTAATGCCCGTTTTGCATTTGTCTCCTTTTATGTGCCCCACGAGCCATCACTTCCACATGTGCTCAACCAGTTTCTTACTGGGGAGTTTGTGATCGAAACTAGGAGTGCAAGATAAATCATTTTATGGCAATACGTAAAACATACAGGACAACTTTTATAGATAGCCAGAATCACAAATTCCACAGACTGGCTCCATCTCCATAGATACGCAGACCATGGTTCATCTTCTGAACTGCTTTTCACTCAGCTTAGAGGTCAGGAGCACGTGTAGCCGATCCACCCCTCAGCCTTCAGTGGTTCAGCCACTGGCCTGGTTCCCAGCAACTTCAGGCCGTTCAGAGAGCCAAAAATTGATGGAGTTGATTAGGTGATGTTGTAGGAGCCATCCCTGCAGCAACGCACTACCAGAACGCCCTTACTCTCCAGCACGTGGGCTGGGATTTTCCCACTGTTGAGATCTCTTAAATCTAATACTTATCATCAGAACAGCGTCAAACGCTTGTTGCGGTGGGGGGCGATGAGCCTGCGGGTTTCACGTGGAAGGGAGATGCTGGCGATGTAGAAAATCAGTCACAAGTGTTTTAAGAAGAAAAAGCATAGGATATCACCTCTATGCTGCAATATAATGTAAACTCCAGGAATTTTACCTCATAGGGCTCTATGAACTGATTTGGTCCCAGGTATCCCAAACAGAGGAGTGGCACAGATCCTGTGCACCACAGAATCGATGCGTTTGGGGTCTGTCTGACTTAGTTACTACATGAAGCAATACATCCACCTGGTGATCTGTACATACGCTTGCCTGGGGCTGCTGTACATCTGGCAGCCAGAGAGCTACCTTTTCTCTGGGCCGACTTATCCAGACAAATGGGAAAAATTATCTTTTACTACCCAGACAACATTTCCAGGCAGAAAGCGAGGATATATCCTGGGAAACCCGAAACATATAGTACCCCAGCTAGTGACACAACCTGTTATGTGTGGCCTTTCACAAATTCATGCTATAGTTTCATTAACTGACAGCATGCAAGCAAGTATGAAGTCCTAAAAGCCACAACAGAAAAGCCTTGAGCTCTACTCTAAATGAATGTAGGCTTAAGTTAAGTTTTAGGTATGTTTTCACATGCCTACCGTGATCTTTCTGTGCATCCAACCATACTTTTCAACAAATACTGTGGAGAGAACAAAGGCATTTCATGTGGTATGGGAGAATTTCTCTGATATAAAGAAAGCTTCAGATGTGTGAGTGAGAAGAGCATGAATTCACCGAGGAGATGTTGGCAGGGGAGTGGAAGGGTTGGCTGTCCAGAGCACAGATTTTTGGGGCTACACCCAATCCTGCAAAATCTTCCTCGTGTGGGCTGGGAGAAGGTACAGATGTGAGTAATTCCTCCAGAGTTTCTTTTAAAATGTAAGTGTGAATTTTACCTAAGATGTGCCTCAGCAGCCAGTGGTGTGCGCAGGCGGCGGGTGTGTGGGGTGACCGGAGGGTGGGATGCACTGCGTGTTCATCCCCTCTGTTAGAAGACCTGCCGACTGCCAGCGCGTAGTGCCCAGCTCCAGGGCGATTTCACCCACCCTCAGCCGACGTGGCTTACACGTACACCTTTGTGGGAGGTTAAAAATGGCATCCAGTAGCAGAAGTCCATGGGTGCTGCTGTCCAACCTTTCGCTAGTGAATGCATCAGCGTAGAGAAGCTGGCAAAGGAAAATGCATGTAATCCTCTTGCTTCAGCCAGTATCTTTTTAAGCTAAACGAGCACCTAGTCAGAGATGAGCTACACTTATTACGTACTTTCAGAGACATTCCCTGTGAATTTTTCCAGGGCTGGAATGCTGTATATGTGATATTTCCCTTAATAAAGCATTCAGGAGTTGTTTTTCAAGGAGGTGTATAAATATGGGAGTCCACTGTGTGAGGGAGGTCATGGGTAGAAGATGTGAGAACCTATTGGCAGAATTACCCTGTGACTTTATTTTATATGACTTGAAGCTATATTTTTTTCTCCTCCCAGATTATAAAATAACACTAATCTATGTGTTAATGTGTGGCCTGTGAAAGGTGTGTGAAAGGTCTACTTGGCCCTCTGCAAGGAAAACAGGCTTGTCTCCTCAGATTTAGATGACTCAAAAGGTTCTCTAGGTGGAAATTAACTCATCTAGGAAAGTATCCGTGGCAAGAAAAACATGAAAAAATTCTTTTCTGGCATCAGGAAAACTTTCTCCTTAGTACATTGGGGTACTACAACTGTGGGAAAATAAAGGAAGGTGATAAACCTAAACTCCGAGCTATCTGGAAACAAGTCCCCCAACGCACAATACACACAAGCACACCCCTCTGGTTTTTAGAGAACTGAGTGAAGGATCACAAACAGATCGAGTGAGAAAGGAGGCTGTTATTTTCATTGTCTTTCATGTAGGGTCTAGCGTGAAACAGAAAAAGGGATATAGAAATGGGATAGAAACATGTAAAGGATTATTTCTCCCTGTGATGCAAAAGTTTGTGTTTCAGAAGTAAAAAGGAATATTAAGCGCAAAAGACTTATATCTCCATGACTCTAGCGGGAAGATGATCCTTCCTGAAGCACTGAGAGCATTGAAGCAGCAGAGGCAAGCACAGCTGCAAGCTCCTCATGTCAACTATTTGCTCCTAAAACAAATGGAGAAAGTCAGTTTTCAGAAATCAATTGTAATTTTTCGATGTGTTTTAATGCATCACTGCTGATCAGCCAGAAGAGAACTGAATAAAAGAGCCTCCAGTGAGGTATGAGGTGTTTCACTCTTTTTACCAAGCAATAACATTATGTAGTAAGAGAGCAATATAATATGTACCTTTTTATAGTTCAAATTCACTTTTGTTTTAAAGTATGTTTTAATCCTGGATGTAAAATCTGCCCTATTAGATGAAGGAATATATAATTATGCCTCCAGCTTTTAACTGTTACAGCAGGGGCCAGTGTTCTTTACAGTTTTTGCTTTATCATGAAATATAAATATTAGATTTGCAAATATGACTTTAACAGCTTTTATTTAAATAAAGTCATAACATTTTGGTATGACATTTCCAAAACTCTTCCTGTTAACTCTGGAAACACTCTTTACTGCTAGATTTGATACACCCTATGTTCATGAACTTTATATAAAAAATAGATATCTTAGAGGACCATAAACACTGGTAAGCTTCTTCCTTTCTATTGGGGACAAAAATCAAAGTCAGAATGTCATTTGCTCAGCACTTTGTATTATCACTAAAGTTGGTGGGAACTGAATTTACTGGCTAGGATTAATTTGATTTAAACAAAATCTGTTCAACCTTTGAGTCTCTTAGAGCTGTGATCATTATACAGACTGAGAATCAGACTCATCGTTTTTGAGGAGAGGAAAGAAAAATATTTTCTATATTTTCTTTTCACTTTTATTTACTGCAGTAAAATACCTTTGCTGCTTCTGAAGCGAGAGGTTCCTCCCCCCTCTGCTCCCTTTCTTCTCGCCCAGTCCATGTGGCTAGGTTCCTCTGTTTCTTTTGCTTCCCACTCTCAGTTACTGTGTTATCAGTAAAATCAGTTTTGAAGTGAAACTCTCACACTGCACAAGACCATTCATATGTATGGTATACTGACTTTTTGAGCACACGACTTGCTACTTCTCCCTATATTGAACCCTTCACTTTTACTCACGCCTTCTGTTTCCTGACCATAAGCCAGATTTAAAGCTTACGATATTTGTACAGTCCTGTCTCTCTCTCTCTGTTTTTTAAGGGTTTTCTGAGAACTTTGTTATACTGGCCATCATGCAGAGTTGTGCAAGAGGGAGGAGACCACAGAAGATCAACCTCCCTCCTTGCTTGGTTTTTGTGCTGTGCCTAATGGAAACCTCTGTGCTTGGGACAGCACCTGCTCTTCTGCGGGGGTTTAAATCAGGAGAAAAGTGTTTATTTCAGTGGACCTTAGGCTGTGCCCTAATACTCATCCAGTGGAACAAATCATCTCTCATCAGAGAGCAGAATGGATTGAAGAGATGTCTGGGTCCTTGCCCCCTCCTCCTTGCATCATTTCCTAATGACTGGGTGGGAAGAGGACTGGGAAGAGCAGGAGTGGAAGGCAGAAGGCCTTACACTCCTTAGATGAGGAGTCCAAAGACTTCGTACTAAAGCACAAAAAGCAGAGTGCATTTTAACCTCCCTAATAAGAAATGAAAAGTAAATGATAAGTCAAGAACAGCGTGACAACTATCAGTAAACAGTTAAAACTTCTGCGCAGAAGAAACCAGGTTACATCAAGTTACCAAATGTTTTCTATAACAGTATATTCCTCTCCTGTGGACAATTAGGAAGATTGTTCTGCATTGGAGGACTAGTGTTGACAGCACAGAGCAATGGACATTTCAATGAAAAAGTTGCTGTTCTCTTCCTCCTGAGATCCAATAAAGATTTTATGTGTTGAGTTTTGCCTTATTTCACTTCCATTGTGATGTTAAGTACAGAATGGTGATATTTATTTATGCTGCACTGTCTGTTTGCATGAATACATAACTATAAACAGGTACTTTCATTTTCAATGGAAGCCGTGTAACTAACGTTTTCCAGTGACCGCTCACACTTATTTTAAACGATGTACCAAGTGACTTTTAAAAAGGGACTTGAGCAATAGTTACATGGCACAGCACCAAGTTTTAAGTCGGCGTTTGGTAATGTATCATACACAAGCAAATCAATCCTCATTTGCCAAAGGAATGCGAATAGTCCCTTACTAGACTGTAAAACCTCTCAGTCAAGTTTTTCTGGTTTGTTCCCCACTGGATCTCTCTTTGTGAAAATCATTCTCACTACACAGCATCTGCTCCTCTCTTGGTCTTCCATATTCTGCACATCTTCAAAGCCTGACTACTGTCCTCAGTGACAACCATATGTGATCTCATTTTCAGGCCCAGGTAACAAGACTTTCACCATTTCTCTGGCTGCGTGTTCCTGAGCTCAGTGTCTGTCATTGTCATTGTGGTCAGGAAAATACACTTTTTAGTAGTGTGGTTCTTTGTTCTCAATTCTGCCCTCTCTGGCTTTCCCCAAGGGTGCTCTGCTCCAGGTCAGCAAGAGAGAAAGCAGAAATGTGTTTGTTTTCCCACCCTGCTTAGAGGACCCAAGTTGATCACGTACTTTGGATGGCGTACAGATAAACATATGGACCTTGAAGTAGTTGTCCAAATGGGACATACAAATTTCTGGAGAGGCATCTGTAATTAATTTAGTATTACAGCAAGTCCATGGCTCTTTCCTGAGGATGAGGGTGGGCCAGGAAGCTGTAACAAGGAGCTTCTTGTTCTCACACCATCCAAGTGCCTTCTAGAAGGTGCGCTGGTCTTCCTTGGGAAGGGTCCATCGCAAGGCTCTGGTCCTGGGCAATGGAGGGCAATGGTGCATACACCCAAGGCAGCAGGTCAAAATCAGGCTTGTCAATTGTCCTACATAGTCAAATCAGTAAGACATTAAAATAATAGTTAAACCAATGCATTTCTGCCTCTTCACCAAAATTTTCCCTTTCCTCAGCCAAAAAAGGGCCACAGAAACATCATAGGCAAAGATTTCCCCCTGGGATATAGAAGTGGGAACATGTCACTAGGGAATGGGAAAGCAACCTTTAGGGACAATGGTAAAGAGGGATACCCATTCCATTGCAGTCCTGTTATAAATCACCTTGTAAGAATTATGCCATAAGACTATTAAACCAAAAGACTATCAATTTTCCAGGATCCTGTTCTGATGGTCTTCAAATAGAGAATAATTTGGGGGATTTTTATTTTATTTTATTTTATTTTATTTTATTTTATTTTATTTTATTTTATTTTATTTTATTTAACATATCTAGTGACCTAAATGCTGTGCTACTATCACTGCTAGAGAGAGTCCTGGGAGTCTGATTTACTGGCCCACTTATGTAGGCTAAGCTGCCATCACAAAGCCAGAGTCCACAAGACTTTCATCTCATCTACGAACTAGACTGATCAGTCAAAGATACCAGAACTCCAAACTAAATCTGCTAACTAATTATTGCTGATTTGCAGTGAAAAAAAATAGAAGATCTCTAAATCATTGTAGTTTCTGGTAGGGATCAAATTAAATTCTCCTGTGATTTAATTACAGTAGTTTTGGAAAACTTGCAGACTTTCCATATACAGTGTAATACAGAGGTCTGCTGACCTTTTCAGCGCACACAGATAACATAGAGAGAAAAGAATTGACTGAAATGTAGATAGAAAAAAAAAAAAGAAAAGAAAAAGAAAAAAATAGTGTTTTATTGAATGCCCCACCTGAATTCTAAAGCCCATGGGAGGGTGCTTTGGTTTTAAAGATGTTTTTGCTACTTGGAAGTCCTTCAAAGAATCAATTCTAAACTGCTCAGCAACATCCTTCATTTCCCAATGAAAGAGATTAAAATGAATTGGGAGTGACATGCAGGAAGGGAGGGAGGGAGTGAGGGAGGGAAGCTGGTTGATTTTTTCATACTGCCTTAGCAAAAATTGCGTGTTAATTTGACTCAGAACAAAAGGTGCAATAAGAAGAAAACAAGAGGGGAAAAAATTACTGTGTGAATTCATAAATTTTACATTAATAAAATGGAAAAAAATGGAGCAATTGATCTTGTAACTAATTAATGGTCTATTAGGAGGATTTATCAAGTGCTGGTGCTAAAACATATTTTAAAATGTTATTCATGGAATATATGGGAAAAGCTACAGAGCTTTAGAGACTAAATGAAAGGATTTAAAGCATTACAGAGATTTCATTTGTATTCCTTTGTGTCGAGTTTTTAAATAGGTTACGATGACGACAAAAAGCCTGGTGTTTGAGGAGAGCTTCAGTTAGTGTTGCAGCTGTAATTCATCACAGAAGGGGTTTGTTTGATTTTATTTACTGTGCCTTCTTTGAGATTAAGCATCAGAGGCCGGATAGGATCTTTAGTAAGTGAAATCACTGAGGTTGTGTGGGTCTAATCTCTTGCTCTTTGTTGGTGGGCGAGTGGGCAGGCACTAGAACATCTGAACACTTGATGCTGTGGGATAAGCAGGGTCACATTCACCCAGTGTCACTGCGCTGGTTCAGGAGCTGACCGTCAGAAATGCACGTGTGACAGGTTGTAATAACTCTGAGAGGCTCTTCTGAATCATGTCAGTGAATCACGATCCTTAAGAGTCGGGTCTGTCTCATCTAAATTCAGCAATGCTTATTTAAACTCTGTCTGGAGTCAGTGGAGAGAGGTAGGCACCATCACAAGTCTGTCTTAGGATGGAATTAACTGGGCCATGTAGACCAGAGGGGGAATGACTAATTTAGATTGTATGCCTAAAATTTAGGTGGCCAAGTTGGATGAGATGAATGTACAGTCACTCTCTGTGACTGTACGAGCTGGAGGATTAATGGTGCACTGCTCACTTTGCTGTTCCATCACTATTGCTTACTGTCCTCCCCCACAAGCATACCTTGAATATGGGACCAGTGGCAGTGCTGGAAGGATCTGGATGTGCAAGCACTATACTCCTTGGCAATTCTTCTTCACTGAAGGATTCCCCAAAACAAGACTTGCTGGGGCAATTTCAGCTCTTTTAATACATCTTTGAGCCTCTGAGGTAGGGAGCAAACAACTGAAAGTCCTGATTTTGCAAAGTTTTATGTAGAACTCTGAATTTGGGAAGTTGCATGTATAGGACTCTCTCGTCATACTTCCCTTAGAAAGCTGACAGAGCTCTAATCCATGCAGTAGTATACACCAAGTTTTCTGTACAAAGCTGAGAGTAAACCCCATATTATAATCAAAGCAAGATCTACCAGCAGTTGCGTAAGGCAAGACTAGTTCTTCATTTGGAGTTTGTGTCTTTCTCCTTGCTGTATTTCTTTTAGTTCTGTAATGCAAATGGACCTGTCAGTTGCAGCAGTGTGAATCTGACCTCATTTGAGGTTCAGTTTTGCAAAGAAAAGGAGGTCTGTTCACCAGGCTCTGAAGATGTTCAGACTATGTTCCTCCTTTGATCTCCAAAGCAGGCTGGGCTCACAGCCTAAGCCTCTATTGCCAAAAATTCTGTGACCCCACAAATTCTACTACTACTAAGATACCATCTGGTTTATGAGGGTGAGAGTAAATTCAAATTTAAAGTGAGAGGCATACCTCATACTATGAGTGAATAAATACATAGTGACATAGTGCCATTAGTGCTATATGTATGTGAGATGCCCAATCATCTGGACCACACATAGATGGCCACACTTTAGAAAACAGTGTTAGTTGCCTTGCAGTTTATCTGGGGAATCACTACATTAGTAAGAATCAACTATAGCAGAAAGCAGAGGTTTAAATGTAGCATTCGCTTTTTTTTTTTTTTCCCTCCTTTTATCATGTTTCAAATATTCCTCATTCCTCAGTAACTTCTGTCATCCAGAGTTGTGTGCATTTTTCAGCTATCAATTTGTGTAGGAAAAAAATGCTGGGAGCTAGTAGCATGGTTTTAATTGGGAAAACCACCCAAGAGCTCACATGTGCAGCTGGTGCTGACCTAGATTATCTGACACCCATGAGTCAAATATACCCCGGTACAACCGCACTGGAAATGAGAGACCAGTTCCTCTCTCACAGCCTGTGGTATGAATCAGAAATAATTATTTTGAAGGAAGAGCAATGATGGCTGTGTAAGAGCAGCAGAAAGCCCGGGAGAAAACTCAGCAGACTTACTGGGTAGGAATCAACCCTCTACACAGCTGAGCCCTGGGAGATCCAACCATCCTTGCACACCCAATCTGATCATCCTGGAAATAACAAAATCACCTTCCCCAGCTTCAACCTGTTCTCCTGCTCCTGTGCTAAAGAGGAAAAAAAAAAAAAAGAAATAAAAGAATACAAAAATAAGTACTCTGGAACCTCGGAAAGTTCTGTTTCAGCTTTGATTTTATAAAAGGCAGGTTATTATTTTAATATGTGGGATTCATTTTTTTTCTGAACCTGTCCCTCTGCCTACCGAATAACTGGAGTATCATCTTGGTTCAAGCCGCAAATCTCAGTCTAGTGAAACCTTAAAAACCTGTTTCCTTGCTCCCTTCCTCTCAGGTAAAGTGTCAGGAACATACATTTACATTTCATCCAGCCCAACCAATGGCAGAGTAAGGATTTTCAATTAACAACTTGTACACAAGATTCTCACAAATGATACTTTTGCTGAGCTACAGCCTGTGTTGTGTTGTGCCAAAACGTCAACTCTCAGAATACAATGTGTTGAAGTGAAATATGAAAATTCTGCTTCTGTCTTACTTGTCTAGTCATATACACCATATTAACATGGGATATTAAGGAAATACACTTTAATGATAGGAGAACTGCAGCCAACATCTTGTTCATGGTTGGAATAAATGTCAGTTTTGTGGTAGCGATGGCAGGGGAGCATTAATCAAGTGTGAACTTTGATTAAAAAAAACATCACTCTGGATGCAAAACAAAAAAGAAAACGTGCCATTTACTTTACAGGCTGCATAGGTACTGAGCAGATGATGCAAGTAGAGAGGGACAAGTGCTTGTTTGTAATATGCTTGTATTATGATTATCTGTTACAGAACGCAGTGTTATGATTATAGTCAAGAATGCGAAATAATGTTTTCGGCATGAGAAAACAGTAGATTATTCTTTCAGCAGGTAATGTTCCTCTTTTCCTTTTTCAGCTTCCTCCATCATTTGTGTCTATATTGTTAGAGTCTTTCAAGGCACTCACAAGACTCTTGTTGCCAATTTCTAATCCCGTTAAGAGGAGCCAAATGCTGTTTTTCACCCTTCTCATTAGCGTTATGTACATTTGTGGATGAAGAAGGGAGGGAGCGTGTTGCAGATGCTCTCCCAGGCTGCAGAGTCTGTTGTTTGGGTGGCTCTGGCTCCTGCAGCGGAGGTAGAATGACGTGGTCCCCTGGCAACACAAGTGGGGCACTCTCCAGCCATCTTCCCAAAAGCCCACAGGGACTCTCGCATGTAACTCAGGATCTCTCTGGTAGTTAGAGAGGTGCCCAGAGCAGGCTCTGGGGTTGGGAACAGCCACTTTAGCGTCTATATCTGTATGCAATATTCGTGGGAAGTGCAGGAGAACAACAGCAATTCTAATTCTGCTTCCTAACTAATTTCCCATATCCAACCTCAGATGCTTCTATCACAGAGACCACTAAAAGGCTTTATTGACTATTTGTAGCAGAAGGAAAGTACAGAAGAATGAGGCGCGCATAGAGCTGGGACTAGATTTTTCCATGGATCTCCCCACTGGACACGGTGGGAAGACCACATGAAAGCTTTTGTTGCAAAAGTTTCTCTGAGGGGTTGACGTTGTAGCAATTCCAGAAAAGATCCCTAAATTAGCTGTACTATATGTACCCCCATCAGGAAATTTTGCTTGTGTGAGGACATTTTATCTCCTAATTAGACAGTCTGCTTGCTCTGCTATGGATCCTCAGTGAAACTCTTCTCTGTGCTGAAGGTCCCATTCAGGACTTACCTGAAGGATTTCAGTGATGTGTATAGCCTTAATGGAGGCAAATGTTACCTAAAGCCCACAAGGGATGAGATGAGTTCCCTCATACCCACTGTGATTATTCTTCTTCACATGCTGTGAGATGCCTCTGTAGAGTCTGAAAACAAGAATCTGTCATCTGGTTTTATTTTGTTGTTCTTGAGAATGCCAAGTTGATTCAGCAAGGTCATGCATGGTCTAAATATATGCCAATATTTTTTTTGTTGTTGTGAAAATCAGCTTTAGATTTATGACTATGAACAATAATCTAGTTTAAGCTCAGCTTTCTAGTTCTGCATGCTATTTTTCAAATAAAAAACACTGTTACAAACTTTGAGCTTTTAGACCAACCTTGAAGTTGGCATAAAAATTTATATACTGAGCTATTAGTTTCGTACTATTAGTACGGTGAATATGTTCCCTCTTCTTAACCCTGCTGTCTCCTTGTATGCAAGTTACATTTCTTGTGCATCCCCTCTGAACACTCCCATGGTGCTCGTGGCGTATTTACTGTAGACAAGCTAACTAACTCCCACAAAGCAAGTCATCCGCATTGCGTTCTCCCTATTTGCTGCATTTAACTAAAGCTTGAAAGAGCAATACCATACAAATGTAGTTCCTGGTAGCTGTATTGCAGTTGGACATTTTTCAAAGCTCCTTGAAAGCCTTGAGCAAACATGTAAAAGTTACTGTGTAGAAGTTAATGGTTTTGATCTAAGTTTCAGTAGTATAAATCTGGAATAACTTCAGTGACCACATGTCTGAATATGCATATTTGTCTTCAGAACTTGGTTATAGTTCAATGTACCAATGCCCTGTATACCCAACAGAAAGCTTTTACAGTGAGGTGTGGCAGCTGCTTAATGCTGTGCAGGAAAGCACAATTTAGGGGAGCTCTGCATCAGGCTCTGCTCTCAAACCAGTTTTGCAACAGTGCAAATATGTTGATTTATATGGAATTACTGCTTATAAACTCTAAGGGTGAGGATTCTGGAGAATCAGAAAAATTATAGCTAGATGAAATCAAAGAATGACTTTTAT
The DNA here is from genome assembly GCA_013400195.1 of Aramus guarauna. Classification (NCBI taxonomy): domain Eukaryota; kingdom Metazoa; phylum Chordata; class Aves; order Gruiformes; family Aramidae; genus Aramus; species Aramus guarauna. The sequence continues at coordinate 1,039,681 of VXBL01007437.1, forward strand.
AGAAGCAAATACATAATTATTGAAAACTGCGTTTTTCATGCTCAGCAGGTTTAACAGCAATACTGTTGAGAAAGTGTCAGGGACTGTTCCATGAGCTCAGTCTTTGGGATGTAGATTTATGTTGCTTCCAAAATGTGACATTTCCCCAAAGAGAGTGCCCTCTAATTCATCATTAGTTGAAAAACGATCTCAGACATATAGACTAATAGGATAGTCCTTAACCTAGTTCAAATAATTTCTCTAAAGTGAACACATAATGACAGCTGGTAAAGTGGTAAGATTACAGTGCACTCACAATGAAAAATAAGTTAGTCTATTGTTTTGTTTTTAAAAGTGTCAACTTGTAAAAAAATTCTGTATGGAAATGCTCTAAAGTTATTAAAACACAAGGTCTCCTAAAGTAATAATCACTGGAAGATTTGTGTCCCCTGTAATGATGCAACAAACAGATGCTTTATATTCCGACCAGCATCAAATAACACAGAATCACAAAACCAAAAGGTACCTGAGTTTGGAGGGCACCTCTGGGGTTGTTCCTCCTCAGGTGCCCGGACTTTTCCTTTCCCTCTATTGACATTCATAGGATTTCTGTTGCTGATTTTTCCAGCCTGTTGAGATCCCTCTGAATGACATCACAGCCATCTAGTGTATCAGCCACTCCTCCCAATTTTTGCCTTGTCTGCAAACTTGCTGAGGTTGCACTCTTTCCTGTTGGCCAGGTAATTACAGAAGATGTTGAACAGTGTTGGACCCAGTATCAAGCCCTGGGGCATACAACTGGTGACCAGCCTCCAGCAGAATTTCTAGCTGCTGGTTACAACTCTCTGAGCCCAGCAGCTCAGCCTGTTTTCAGCTCACCTGACTGTCCATTTATCTAGTCTGTCCCTTATCAGTTTGTGTATGTTGAACACAGTGTTGAAAGCCTTGCCAAAGTGAAGACAGACAGCATCAACTTCTCTCCCCTCGCCCACTGATGGTAATGTGTGATTTCACATTCATATATCCATGCTGGTGACTCCAAATCATCTTCTTGTCCTTCGTATGTTTGGAAATAGTTTCCAGGAGGATTAGCTCCATCATCTTCTCAGGGATCCAGGTGAGGCTGACAAGCCTGTAGTTCCCAAGATCTTCCTTCTTGCCCTTCATGAAGACAGGAGGGACGCTTACTTTCTCCCAGCCCTCAGTAATCCTCCAATCACTCTGACCTTTTAGGGATTATCGAGAATAGCTTCACAGTGACATTGATCAGCTCCTTCAGCACCCATTGGTGGATCACCTCAGGTCCCGTGGATGTTTAGCTTGCTTAAATGTTCCTAATCCATCCTCCAATTCATCCTCTTCCATCCTCCAATCCTCTCTATGTTACTCCAAGGTCACCTACCCCTGTTTCCACTTCCTTTTTATGGTTGCATTTTGTCAGGAGCTCCTTGTTGATCCTGCTTGCACATTGAGTTCCACTAGTCTTGAGTTTGGAGGAGGTGATCCTTGAATATCAACCAGCTCACCTGGACCACTCTTTTCTCCAGGGCTGTCTCCCATAGGGTTGTTCCAAGCAGGCCTCTGAACAGGCCAAAATCTGCTCTCCTGAAGTCCAGCGTTGTGGTCCTGATTTTGCTTTTTTCCTGTCCACTCAAGATCTTTAGTTCCACCATCTCAAGGTTACTGCAACCAAGGCTGCCCCTGACTTTCACATTCCTGAAAAATTTATCTTATTTGTAAGTCTGAGGTCCATCAGAGCACTTCCCTTCATCTGCTTCTTGATCACTGGTGTCAGGAAGTTGTCATCAATGCACTCCAGAAACCTCCTGGTTTGCTTGTGCCCTGCTGTGGTATCCTTCGAACAGATATCAGTGTGCTTGAGGACCAGGGTCTGCAAATGTGAGACTTCTTCCAGTTGTTTCAAGAAGTCCTCATCTACTTCTTCCTGGTAAGGCAGTCTTTAGCAGACTCCCACCACAATGTTGCTCACATTGGTTTGCCCTCTAATCCTGGCCCGTAAAGTCTCAGCTGGTTCATCATCCCTCCCCAGACAGAGCTGCATGTTTTTCCACTGCTCTGTCACATACAGGGTGACGTCCCCTTCTCTCCATCCCGTCTGTCCTTCCTGAAGGGCCTGTATTGGTCCATTGCAGCACTCCCGATTGTGAGCTATCTCCTCACATCTCTGTGACCCCAGTGTGGCTGCAGCCCTGCAACGGCACACGGATCTCCACTTCCTCCTGTTTGTTCTCCCCAGTTGTACTTTAAGCTATATCTAATTCAAATGCCTTATAGTTGCAAATTATACTAATTTTGGCTTTGAAAAAGTAATATTTTTATTATTAATCCACTTATGCATATAATGTACATTCATCATTAACATATCTAAAGGATAGAGAGCACAAGTGTTTTCCTAAATTTAAACGTACCCCAGCTTTCTTACAAGGCCACTGTAGTTTACCATTTCTGTCAAAGGGAATCTGATCCTATACCTACTGAACCATGAGCAGAATCTGTAAAACTAACGTGACTTTCCTCCTTCTCCCTCACATACATGCTGAGCCAGGTATTTCAATGTGGTTATTTTTATTATTATAAATTATTGTCATTATCTTCATTATTATTATTTTACAACAACAATTTTCTCTGACTCAGATGTGCAGAGACCTCTGTGTCACTACTATAGTTCATGGCCAGTCAACAGTGTTTGGAAAGTTGTTTCCATCTGGAAACTCTTCGCTGTCATATGGGAAACGCATTGGTGATGTCAGCCATGTACTTAATGGAAAGAGATCCACAGCACTTGAATTGTCACTGCTCAGCCAAAAGTGGCCGAGAACTGAATGTGCATGAAGCTCAAAATATTTTCTCAGCCACCGAGAGGATCACTTCATCCAAGGATTGAAGCTCATTGGCAGCAAAGGGCACTGCTCACCCTATTCTTGATCTATGGATAAGTAAAGTGCTTCTGTTTCCAGGCTCCCCTTCTAAGACATTTCCTGAGCACTAAAAATGTTTCAAAAATGTAAAAGAAAACAGTTACAGAAAAACGATATTAAAAGAAAATTCCAAACTGCAGTGAATGCCTCCAGCCAAATTTCTAAACTGGGCAGCAGAGTGAGAGGAAATGGTAACATATTTTTGCAGCATTTACACTTTTTATGCTATTGCTGGCACACACAGTTTTGTGCCTGTAGAGAGAGCAAAATATTGGAGTCAAAGTCTACCCTGTAGATCTGAGAGCAGAATAATATTGAAGTTCAGGTCCACGGTGTATGTCTGAAGATACGATTGTGCCCTCGGGTTGAACTGCCTGTATGAAGCTGTGAGGGGGTTTTGGGAAAATCGGCAGCTGACCTGGGATGAGCAAATGAGGTTGGTGGCCCCGCCGAGGGGACGGGCAGGTCCTTGCCGAGAGCCAGCTGGCCATCCACGACTGGTAGCCCACCACAGCACGAGTGGCTGCCAGCCCGGCTGAGCCTGCCGAGGACAGGGAAGGGAGCGTGAGAGGAGGATGCCGGCGTGGTTTGCGTCTTGGGGAAGAAGAGGCAGAGCAGGTTGGGTGGGAAGCCCCAGGCAACCCAGCATTGTTGCTTCGCAGTAGTCATAGGAAACACTTCTGTTTGTTTGCTTGTCTTAAACTTTCACACGAGCACCCTCAGTGCCTTTGAAACTTGTTTAGAAATGAATGGAACACGGCATTAAGTGGCTGATACATAAATCAAACCATTACTGTAACTGTGGAATGATCAGTAGAGAAAAACAGCCTCTCTTTAGTTTGTTACTAGCCTGGAAAAAGCATTAATTAGCACTAATGAATCACCAGAGCTATGCCTGAGCCAGGTTTCCAGCATTGCCAAAACACAAGCATGATTCAATTAATGCTGAAGGTTTTAGTGCATGTGTTTTTATGGAACAGTCTTTTGACACTAGTGTCTTTTTAATAATGCTTTGCAAATCTCTTCCAATATTATTGCGTGCAGATTGAGTTTCCCAATTTACTGAAAACAATAAAGAATCAGAAATGCATTTCTGACCTCCTTTTGGAAGAAATACTCATCTGGGTAATGTAATTATTATGTAAATTGCTTAAAGTTAATGGTATTTTCTATTTATGCTGGATTTACTGCTGTCAGAGTTGATGACTGACTAGCACTGGAGCTTAGATATTGGCGGAAAAGTTAATGTGTTATTTAATTTAATTTAATGATTCCGAGAAACTGCTCCTAGTGTGTAAACAAAATCTTATCAAGTGACCTCCACAACAATTTGTGTTTTCATTGGTAATCTCTGCCATTCAGAGACAGGGGCCAAACTGTGCAATCCGACTCAATAGGGGATAATGTGGAATCACACCGAGAAGTTGTGAGAGACCATATATTATTCTTGCCTAATGTCCTCAGAGCAGGGGGGGAAGACAGTGCAGCCTCCGCCTTTGCTGTGCAAACAGCTCTGTCCTCTTCAGGCGAAGTCTGAACACAAACCAAGAGGTGGCAGAAACTGCTGTGCCTGAACCATGAAGTGGCACAGTCCGCAGCTGCTACTTCATTGCTGTCCTGGACTGGCTAATTCCCAGATATTATGATCTTCAGGGACAAGATGACTTTCTAGATCCTGAAATGGTCAAGTTTTCAAATCCAATGTGATGAGACTTGCTATCTGCTATCTGTGATCCATGAAATTGAAGGTAGACTAAAACCTTCCTAGTTAAAGGTGACTGAGGAAGAAAGTATAATGTAATACCCAAGCTCTGTTTTCCAGTTGCGTGTCAGGAGCAGACCTAATGCCTCCCTCTGTAGTAGGAGAGTCACTGACATTTTTCCAATGGTCTCTGTCTTTCAAAAGAGACTCAGAATTCCTTCTTTTGACAGAATAAGCCAGTTCATGATCCTGAACCATCCATAGTGCTTGGAGTGGAGACATCTCATAGGTTCTCTAAGCATGCACAAACCTGAACTTAAGCCAAACCAGTCTTCACTAAAGGTGAACTGGCAATGCCTGTAATCTTTTTTCTTGCCTCTCTTCTTTGTCACACCTTCCAGCCCCTCCACCTCTTAGCTGAAACTGCATTGCTGCTGCTTCCTGCAAGGGGAGTCTGGAAGGTCACCCACAGTACGGGATGGGCAAAGGGAGCTCACTGGCCAGGGGGAAAGTAGCAGCTCTGGCAATACAGGAGTTTTGCATTTTCCACTAATTAGTAACCTGGATGTACTGTTGACGAAAAGACATTTTGCATTGTCTCTGGAAACCCTTGACATGACCATTAAGAACATGAATAGCACTGATACCACTGAAGAGAGGACGTGAAAGCAGAATTCCCTCATGCAGAGGTAGTCTATACCAGAAACGTTTATTTGAATTTCTTCATCCTTCATCTACTTGAATTCTGGAGTTGAATAAAGCAGTATAGCCGTAAGCAAAATCAGATTTGCAAAATTACACAAAACCAGCAGATTTTCACCTCCCAGATGGCCATCAACTTTGCCCATTTCCAGTATGTCTCGGTCTTGCAGTCATCTACTCATCTTCTCTTCTTTGCTGCCAAGACTGCCTGCTGAAAGTCTTTTTTCTTAGGAAAGACCCAGCAATCACTCGGCGGGAGTACACGAGGCTGTCAGCTCCTCCTATACCACTAACCCTGGGCTTGCTGTAATCTTTTCCGCTATAAGCCAAAATTTCTCAGCACTTACGACCCAGATGTACACATTCATTTTGGTCTAAAACCTAAAACAGAAGGAATTAGGCCACCCAGCTCTGAACTAAGGACAAACTTCCCAATGTCTGTGTTGTCCCTGTGAGAAAAGTATAGGTCTCAGTTCCAGCTGGGAACATTTATGACATTTGGTATGTCTGCACATTCTCACTGCTAGGGACAGATTGTCAAATTCTGCTTTTAGTTACATGCATGCAGCCCAAGTGAAATCAGTAAATGATCACATCACCAGCCTCTCCAGTGAAATCTAGGTCTTTTATAAGCTTCAATAACAGATTTTTTTTTTTTTCTGTCTACTGTCACATAAATAAAATGGGAAATTAAATTTTAAAAGATAGCAAAATAACTTTATAAACACAGTGCAAACCAAGAAAACATCAGAGTATTAAAACAGGGAACAGTACGCCTTCCCGTAAAACCTGTTGGCATTGGTGTGGTGTATTTGTGTCATAACTTTAATTGCATTTAAATGTTGAATTTGAGATACTTCATGTGAGGCTGAAACCTGAGAGGAGACCAAACTTGGTAAACAGAATAGGCTTTATTAAAGCACTGATTTACAGAGTAACTCCAAGTCTAGCTAAAGTTCCCTGTACAGTAATTTCACAGGGCCTACTGTTTTCTCCAAGTTCATCCTCTGTCTAACCTATAAGCTACTTTGCATAGCCTGTGCAGATGGCTACAAGTCTGGATGTTACCGTTTTCCATTTGGATCATGGCACTGTCTCTTAGCGCTGGTTTATTTCATTCTCCTGCTGGGAATCAAAGCCCTCTTGCTCAGCTTAGGGGGCAGCATGTAGAGCTGTCAGAAGTGATGGCTTTTTTCTCTAAAATCCAAATTCTTTGTATGTCCTCAGGTGCAGCTAACAGCTCTCCAGAACAAATGGTGCTGCTCTTAATACTAGGAGCATGCACACTACAGCCATCATGTGCATTTCCACTACAACTCCTGTTATACGCAATTCCCAGGGGCTACGTTAATGACTTCTCTCCTTTTCTGCAAATGCTCAGCGGATTGTTTTGTTCATCAGAGTAATCCCCCAAGACAATACTTGTGTGGTTGCAGTATGTTAGTAATCATCAATTTGCCCAATTGTAACTAACTCTGGTGCAGTTATCCCTAACTGAGTCCCCTTAGAGAATGGCAACAGCATGATGTTGTTTAAGAGACTAAACAGTTTTGTTAAGACCTTGGTACACAAGAAAGAAAAATATTGACTTGAAAATGTGCAGGACTGGCTATAAACAGAGAGGACCTGCCGCAATAAAATCAAATATCATTTGATGTTTTATCATAGTGTAAGGGCTTTCTAACAGATCGGCATTACCTGTTATAAGACCAGATAAAGTTTGATGTCTTAATGCAATTTCATTTTGATTAAGAAACAAGAAAGTCACTTCTTTACTGACTTATGCAGCTTCTTTGTTTTTTCCTAGGTATGGTATCAAAACAAAACTGTCTAATCTTTTTTTTTTTTCCCAAGACCATCTATCGCTTAAAGCACTCTTCAGAAAAGACTACCAAGCCAGCAGCCACCTCTGAAAGCTTCTGCTCTGAGATTATCTCTGTTGGAAGAACGTAACTACAGAAAAATAAAAAGTAGTAGAAAGATTCTTTCATCTTCTATGTTTATTTTTCTTAAAAATTGGCAAAGACATGAAAATCAGAAGATTGTTAGTTGTTGTTGGGTGTTTTTGGAAAAAGTGAGCAAATACAACTTGGTTTCAGCCTTGTGTGTATTGCTGGCTAACAGGTTACCCGAACCTAAACTTTCTTCTGAGATTTCTTTTTTATACATTAAAAGGGCAGTTGGTAAAAAGTCGGGATGTGTCTGTGGATCTGAGGTGTTACGTGCAACAGCCGGTATTTCACTTCCAGTGGGTGTGAGTCACATGGCTGGAGAAATGCTCTGCTCTAATTAGGGCTTTATCTGTGCATTTATCATAAAAGTGTGCCGAAGGTCACATGGCAAGCATCATCGGTGCTGAATCTTACAGGTGATGTTATCATACCTTTCCAAATCCAAATGCAGCAGGCACTGCTAGTCAAAGAATTTCCCCTTAGGTGCCACGTCTTTATTTTGTCTTGCGTTTTCCATGGGAATTTACCCAGCTTCAGTGGGGCTTTGCAAGCAGATATGAACAAACCATCCCTGTGGTCACAAAAGGGTAAGGCAACAAGATGGTGAAGATTTCTGTAATGAGATAACTTTATCCTCATTTTACATTTTTGCTGCAATAAAGACAAGATGGAGAATAAAACTCCATATTCAAGCCCAAAGCAACAGAACCAAGAACCCCATCTCATCTTCAATCTAAGGGTGTAGCTGGCTTTGCCGAGCCCATGTGCAGTGGTTCAAAAGGTAAATTTAGATCCAGGAGCTGCTTCAATCAAGGGATGGGTTGTAATCTCTCTCCAACGTGAATTTAAGACCACACTGTGATCTTAGTTACAACACATATTTATACAGTAACTGCTGAAGTCCACGGAGTTGCTCTAGATTTACAAGAAGCAATTAACAAGCGTCTAAACACAGGACACAAAGCTCATTGTCCTTTTTAACAGAACCAAACATATCTGAAAATCTGTGCATAAAATGCATTAAAACTGTATAAAATCTACAGTGCTATATTGTTACAGAAAACACTAGCTTGTTTTTAAGGGAACTGGTAATACTGCCCATGTCTGTCTGTACGGAGGGACTCTGTACTTCCTTACATCCACACTTAATGATTAATGATTTTGTAGTTATTTACACTAACTTAAAAACTTTGTAAAAAAATCTTTATGTAGGCCTAGGAGATGTTGATTTGCCAGTTCTTAAAACCTCTGCTGATCACAGCAGGTATCTTAGTGGAAATTTGTGGTTGAGAGAGACTGTTTAAAATATTTCTGGAAAGGAAAGATCACTCCAGGAAAAGCAATATGCTAACAAGCTTTTCTACCATGGCTTTTAGTTTCATATTGTGACTAAAAATTTCAAACCAAGACATTCTGTGTCCTATATCCAGGTACCGTGACACTCACAGAAATAGCATCTGAAAGATGCTTTTCATGAGTGTATCTATAATACATAAAAACAGTAAGTCTCTTACATGTCATAATTTAATTAAATTCTAGAAAGGACAGAAGTTGTGTTCAAGTTATAATAACCACAAGTTATGATAAAATGGCTGAAACCAGTGTTCATCATTTTTCCATCTGTCTTGTTGGTGCTTGTCAATGCACTGTAACTATGTGTCACAGTCAGGTCTGCTGAACAGCGTACTTTGTGAGTTTCAAAATGAGGGAAAATGCACCATAAAATTTTTACATATGCTAACTGACTGTAAATGCGATTGAATATGTGGGACTTCCTCCAGCTTTGTTCTTTGGTGGATTGCTATTAGCTTGCACTTGAAATCTCTGTTGGCCACACATTTCACATTGTTCTTCCAAATGTAATCATTTCTTTCTTTTATCTGATCTCCGACAGTCTCTCTGTTTTCATCAATATTTGACAGCAATTCCCAAAGATACAATATAGTCCGCTCTAATATCCTTGTGCATACTCTCTTCTCCCTTTGAAATCCAATACCTAGGCAGTGAAATAATTTATTGTGCCTTATTTAGAATTTTATTTTTTGCATGTATTTTGATACTGTCCCTTTGAAACAAAAGTTATTTGGAAATTTAAACCAACTGTTCTCAAAAAATAGTTATGAAATATCGTTCAGTCTCCCTTCTCCCTTTTCAAAGATGCAGCATTTATCTTCTGTTCTTTTCATGCATTGCTTAAATAGTTCTTTTCATATATTGAACCTCAAATAATAATTTTATCAGAATGCACAAAACCTGATTTACACCAGCCACCTGAAAACAAAGTATAAAAAACCAGTCCTGCACAGACCACTGACATCCAGAGATCAAAGGACCTTTTAGAGTGAAGGACCAAATACAGTACTGAATTTGTTTTATGTGGCATTTTCTGGCAACAAGAAAACACACCATATGTAAAAAAAGAGAAATGAGTTTATTTAATAAGCATGAATAACATAATTATCCCTGAATGCACAAATTTAACAGTGAAGATGATAACTTTTCAAACAACCTATAGAGAAGAGGTGGATTTTCCATGCCAGTCTGGAAGACAGGCATTAGCTAAATGTAAGCTAACATGTTCTGTACAAGGATAAAATGGTGAAAATACCTGATTAAAAAGTAGAATAAGTCATTTAGAAATGTATTGATAATTCTTGACCTTAGAATTGAAATACAAGATTCTGATTATATTCTGGTTTAGTGAATGTGAAGAGGCACTTACATTTATGATAATGCAAGTTGTAAGTGCATTGTGTTTTAACTCCTAATAGCAGGCTTATAAATTTACGGAAGTAGAGATAATGGTAGATTATGTTTGTTATTACACTATAGTGAGAAAATGAGCAAAATGATTGACTAGATGCTATAATTCATAATAATTAAAAATATGCTTTTCAATTGTGAGGGAAGACCAAGAATGAAATCCCGCTAATATGCTAGTCAGCTCTGTCTAAATTAAAATAACATTAATATACTCTCCAGCACATAAAACAAACCCAATTACTTTGTTGTATTCCAGAAATATAGAAACTAACCCCAGCAGATCTGAATACATTAACTTTTTGCTCAAGGAAAACCAGGTACAGCTCTTCAAAATTAACATTAATAAAACATTTTAACAAGACAAGTTTTCAAAGAGGAATTTAATTTTCATTTAAATATGTTAAGATATGAATTTTAACAAATGTCCATTTTGAAAAAAGAAACAAAGCCTTTCACTAATGTCCAAGAAATCTGTTGGATGAAAATGTTGACTGTTTTTTGTATTAAAACTCAAAAAGTTAAAAGTGATCAACTTCTAACCAACATACATCCTTTTTTTATCTAGATAAGATGTTGCAACAGACTTAAAACATTTTTCTAAATTTATATTTCATGGGAGTTTTGAAGCCTTGTTCCTTTAAAAATAGCAGAATTTCCTCTCAAATGACAAGCTGGTTCCTGCCTACTCAATTATGTTGTTACATTGTTCCTGGGCTTAATCCTAGTCCTTCTGTTCAGAAAAGAGCTTCACTGTTAGCCAGCAACTAAAAGTTGCCTTTAATTTTTGCAAAAATATCGAGGTAAGGGTAAAAAAATGTCTTGGTGCATTGCAAAAGTGTTAAATTGTACTTTTTTTTTTTTNTTTTTTTTTTTTTTTTTTGGCCAAGTTTGTGGAGTTTTTCCCAGATCTCTAACCCCGAGTGATTCCTTTGGTCACGGGCACCTGAATGCATGACTGCTCTGCACTTCTCCGTGTGCTGGCTGCTTGGGATAGGAAGGATGATTTTGATTTTCTACAAAGAAACTTATATTTCCCAGGTAATGCATTCAAGCTCCATCCTGACTGTAAGTACAGTTCTTCCCCATGTGCCCCTCACCAAACTTGACTCACTGTAAGTGCTCCACTTTGAAGCAGGTTAACTTGTTTCATCTGTCCACATGTGATATGATTTCTGCACTGTCCCTGTGGGGCCCACTGATCAACAGAGCTGGAATGGGATGAAAAGAGTTCTTCCTGGAAGGGAAAAAACTACTGCATGTGCAGTTCTGCAGATTTAAGGAGAAATGAGATGGTGTCCCTGGAGCTACCCGTCACCCATTGGAGCTGCAAGGTAGCTTGAGCTGTGGCATTCCTCGTTCTTTCCATGAATGCTGAATATTCCCAGGGCATTCCCTGGGCTGGATGACCACTGCCTCAGCGTTTGGGTTTGCTACCGAGAAGTAGCTTCCTTCGCCGTCACTCTGTGCAGATGGAGAGGATTGAATATTGTTGGACCAGTTTTTCCTGTTCAGGTTCTGGAGCGGCTCCCTCAAAGCAGAAGGAAGGTTATGGTTCTAGGTATTCAAAGGGTTTCACAAAGTTTTAACTTCTGTAATAATTCCTATTATGGAGTCAGCTGATTCAAACAAGAGCTGTGAAAAAAAAAAATACTTAAGAATTGCATGATCCATCCATTCATGTGTCCACGTACTGCTTAATATGACTAAAATTCCTAGTATCAGGGCAAAAGAAAGCAAGAGTTTGTGTGCAAAATTTAAAACTGGATATAGTCCAGGAGATACCTGCCTTCTGTCCACTCACACCAGAGTGGAGGGGTGAGAGGGGTTAGTCTATTTATAACCTATATTCTTTCTGCTCTTCTTTGCTTCCCTTTTCCTTGTGTTCTTCTTTTACGTAGTGAACACTGAACTCCTCCTCTTAAACATTTCAGAGTTTGGGACAGTCCCTGTTTGCTCGTTTGAATCCACATTTGTGAAAGTTACTGTTTGGGATTGAGGTTTAGGGTTGCGCAGAAGTGTTCAGAATTTTGCAAGGAAGCAAAGGAATATGGGTAATTCCTAAATCGATGAATCTTGAGATGATGTACATTACCAAAGTTTGGGGACTGAATGTGAGGGATTAGAGATAATGGAAAAGCAAGTCTAAATGGGAGAAGAAATGAATGCTGGACTGACTGGCACTGCTGGCAGAACCAATGGTGTTGGTCATGAAAAGAGACAAGTAGAAAGAGTCTTTTAAGAAAGCATGTGTTGCAATGTTTATTCACTTGTACTTGCTGGCCAATTCGGAAAGAAGAAATATAAAAGTGATTGAAAATGAAAGAATAAACATTCCAAATCTGAAAGCACATTTTGAGCACCTTGGAGTAAATTATCGTTTGAGGTTCAAGTTTGTTCATCCTGTCTGTATCTGAATGGGTTTGCCCACCCTTAATTCGCATCACATGTTACTGGTTGTGTACAGTGGAAATTCTGATCTGAATTACATATTGCATAACCTGATTGCCATAAACAAAGTCTGGAAAAAATGTAGAATCTCTAAAAAAATTGTTTTCATTTAATCAGGATTTTAATGTTAACTATTCAATATTCAAGAAATTACCATTAGCATGGCATAGTTTGGTTTTGTGTCTGATACACACATTCAGTTAGTGATGCATTTCCTCTTGGAATGGGAGGCTTCTGTAGCACTAAATGAATTTGAGACCTTGAGCTTATATTTTGGCATCCTTTCTAATGAATTCACCACCCAGCAAGTTTCAAAGGTCGTGATAAGATCAAAAACTTCAAAAACATGTTCTTTTGTTATTTTTTAAGCTCGTACTCTGACACTAAACTATTTATGACTTCTTTTTGGAAGTGAAATGTTGCATGTCTCTATAAAAGTATTGAATTTTTTTTTCTCTATTCAATTCCAAAAGATAGAAGAGGACCGTATGTGAGGAGATACAAACACACAAAGAAAAGTTCTTCCAAAGATGCTAAAACAATTTCTTTGAGGAGGATGTCAAGCAGTAAAGCACTGGGTATGCACTTTCTATTTTGTTTGCATAAAAGTGAATTAAAGAAACACAAATTATTCTGTAATTCAGCAAGCTCAGTTTTTTATGTGCTTGTCTATATATGAATTTATAGGACTATAATTCTTCACCTGCCTGGCTTATGGTGCTTAACATGGAGTAGATTCAGTTTCACACTATGCTGTGAACAAATCATTTGCCACATGGGCTTTTGTTGTGCTATAGGTGAAACTCCTTCATTTTCTCATGGAGGTTCAAGGAATGCCAAGACAAAGTTGTGTTGTGGAGTCCTTCTACAACTCTCATTTTTGCCCTACACTGGGATATGAAGTCATGCTAAATATCTGTTCCTAGGGCTATGACAAATCTTCAGTGCATAAGAAAAATTTTCGTTCACTGAGTAAATGCAAGATTTTGGTTCTCTGCTGAGTTTTTTCCCCTCTATCCTACAGTAAACAAAACCATAACTATTTCAAGCTCCACATAGAACTGACAAATGCTTAAAATACATAAGTAAGGAAATTAAATTTCTTTAATAGTTGAGAATAACAATAATAAAAAAGATTAGAGAAACTTACAGGACTGCTCCATATATATCATGGCAAATAAAAAGATAAAAAAGAGACTATGGGCATCTGCAGAAAACTTCCATAGGAGAAGAATGTGTCTTACAGAGAAGATTTTCATTCAGCTTTAGTTACTTATGCAGAACTGGTTCTCTGCCAAAGCAGTTTACATATGTTTCACAGACCTTACAAAAGGCACACTCTTACCCTGCATCAGCTTCCCAGGAAATAAAGCATTCAAGGTCTGCTTCTAGAGATTATCAGTGCTCTCTAACTGAGGTGTTGAAGATAAACGTGTTCAAGTCAACTGCAAACACCTCAAAAGACTTTATATGGTATGGCACGAATCCTGAGCCCAGATAGCTGGCATAAACTGGCACAGCTCCCCTGGCTTTGTGGACATCAGTGGGGTACTCTTGATTTACACCAGATGGGCATTTGACCTCTTGCTGTCTGCTGTCTGCTGAGCAGTGCTGTTAGACGTAATCTTTGACAAAAACTAACAATGGGCACCATGATCTAAGTACTTAGGGAAATGATGGAATAAAAGCATCCAAATGTGTTAAACGTCTCAATGTCTTGAACCTGCTCCTTGTGAAGGCAAGTCAAATACTGTGCCAGTCTTTCCCCTAGCCTCAGCAAACGTGAGAGGACAAATCAAAACAAAATCAAATCCACAGCCAGGTCCTCTCCAGCACTGTCTTTACTTATGGGATATCATGAATAAAAGGACAAAAGCATACGGTCGCCACTCCTTGAAACATGATGTGTTTCCTTTGAATGGATTGAGAAATTAAACTTTTAATGTATCTGTCTAACATATAAAGTGGAGCTTCCTGACCCGTCCATTGCAAAGTACCTGTCTTGCACACATCATCCACCTTTATGCGAACAAACTGACTCCAGTTTCTGAGCAGCTTGGATAACTGACTTAAATATTTTGTGGAGTGAAATCTTGGCTTTTTATCCACAGCAGGAACAGGCATTACTATAAAGCGCTGTAGTGGCTATATTTTAGACATATAACCATATGGGTTATATGACCTGGAACTGTGGTGTGCGAGCAGTGCTGTCCCAACCTGAGGACCTGAGCAAGTATCTCTGCCTGGACACACACTGCATGATGGTTCAATCCAAGGTAGCTTTGCAATTCTGCATTTTGTCTTCTGCAGTGTGGACAATCCCTTTGGGTGCATAAGAGTTATCCCCATGACTGCCCGCTCAATGAGCATGTTAGAGATACACCCTGGATCCATATCTCAATGAAGAGCTTAAAAATCACAAGAGAGGGACTAACAGCTGTCTGCCCAGCTCTTCAAAATCCTGCCAGGAGCAGCTCAGCAAAAGCCTGGTCCCACCTATCGCAGGCTGTTGTGATGCAGGAGCATGTCGATATTGAGCAGGGTTGGGTCCTGGGAAATGAAAACAGAAAGGAAAGTGGAACAGTAAATATCTGAACTGCAAGGCTCCTCAACATCTTGCTCAACTTTTGCCCTGCATGATCACAGCTATAACAACGCTTCAGGAAACCAAGAATTGGACTGACTTTTTTAAAATGAAATAGCGCAGGACATTTTAGTGATATATAACCTTTCCTAGCTGCTCACAGAGGAAATGATTCCTAAGGATCCCTTATCTTAAAATTAAATAGGTGACGATGGGAGAGAAACAGAACAGCTGTTTAGAAGCTGTCTTGAAAGAAAACAGAAAGGATTGTGTTCTTCGATGCGGTCCTGCTGCTTTAAAAAACTTTTATAGGCAATTAAAAAGTGAAGTAATGATAATAGTCTGACAAAATCCTTCCTTATCTTTGCTCCCTGACTTTACCTATCATTGCAGGAAGACCAGTTCACAGCTTGACCGTATCTTTGGTTGCAGCATATGAATCACTATTCTCCAAAGAGGTATTATTTACTTAAAAGTGATTAACAGGGATAAGAAGGGTCAGGGTGTTCCACTTCGTGCTGCTAGATGAACTAACTTGATGATAGGCATAATGCAATGGGTCTGGGAGAGCTGTACCATGTGCCAGAATGATCCCATGCATTATCAGATCTTACCTACCCTTGTTTAAACTAAACAAAATTGTCAGCTACTCAGTTACATTTTCCATATGGTGCAGTATCTTCTGAGCAGCAACTTGAATCAATCTTTGTGAAGTAATATTTTGAGTTATTTGCCTGCTATTCACATTTGTCTCAACAGTGAATGTTGAGAGCAATAATAAAAAAACCTAAGGAGACCATTTGCTTTAATTAGTCTTTTCTTGTAGCTATTGTTATTATTAATGGAAAACTCATGTGATATCCAGTGGAAACAAACAAACAAACAAACAAACAAACAAACAAACAACCTTTGAAAGACCGTTTCATTTTAAGAAGGCAAACAAATGACATCATTTCATTTGGAAAGAAGAAAATGGATGGGCCTGATTCTCCGCTCACCCATGTTATTTTTCTACCAGTGTAACATAGCTGATGTTAGTTAGAACTTTCCCTAATTCACACCAGGATGAAGAACAGAACAGGGGAACAGACGCAGGGTGTGTATTTATGCAAGTCTTTCAACATCAATTCTGAGCTGGGAGGGTGATCAGAGTTTGGAAGCCAACTCTGGAAGCCTTTCTAAGGACACTCAGTGTGAGTGCATTTGCTCAGCCCGTGTAGGGTGGCTATTTGCTGGAAGAAAGACAAGGTAGAAAGAAATAGAAGAAGGGTGAAAAAAACGTTTAGATCTGGAAGGGATGGGATGTGAAACACATGTCACAGGATGACACAGTGAGATGATAGACTGGATGAACAACGAAGGAAGAAACATAGGAAATAATGAGTTGGGGGCCCATGTTTTTGGTTGGCGGGAGCTTACCCTGTATTCTCTTCCTTCCAGCCTCCTTCCCAAACTCTGCAGGATAATATCCTGATTTCAGTACAACTCCTCAAAAACCTGGAAGCATCACTGGAAAACCAGATCATTTTATCCATTCACATGGGAACTGGCTGAAATAAAATGTACAGCAAGCCATTCTCCAATGACTTGTGATGTGAGAACAGGGAGTATGGGGAATGGGCAATAGTGATGGATTCATTCCTTGGCAGATCTTCTTGGCCATTTCCTTCCACACTCTACAGCCCTGGGGAATTTGACAGCTCAGCTACTCCAAGCCTCTGGAAGTTTTGTTGGAGCAGAAAAAGTTACGCCAATTTCTGTTCTTTGCTACACCAACAAATGTATGTGTTTTCATCTAGAGCTATTTTTGATCCAGAGAGTCGTCATCTTTTAAATTAGCTCCTCAAAATGCTTTCATTCTTCTCGGGAATTTTAAAGATGTTGCATGCTAATTTCATGATGATTCCCATTCAACAACTTGTTTTAATACACTTTTCCTCTCTATCCATATATTCATGTCAGAACCCATTCAGCATTTCTGCAGGTTCCTCCCAACGTCTGCCAGGTCGCCGAGGAAATCCTGCTCATTAGGCTTGGTTGCTGTAGAGTGAGAACTCCACCTCAAAAGCATCTCTACAGCCCATTTCCCTGTCCTTCCAAAGGACAGGGACTTCACTTCCTGACCCTACTCAGTTAATAATTTTATCAATTAGGCCAGAAACATTAATGCTTTTTTAATAGATCATTTCCTTTAACTGGAAAGAGTTTCTCTTGTGCAATCAGCAGTACAGGAAACAGTTTTGCGTTGATATGCTTATTTATTATTTCCTATTAGTGAGCAGCATATCCTGCGATAACTTTCATAATTAGTAGGTCAAGTATAAATTTCGTCAGAATGCACGTCATAGCCTTCAGTTTTGGATTGAAATGCTAAGTGCAAAAATAGCTTGAAGTCGGAGGTCCTTGCCTCCAAAGCACCTTTGGCACTGTGTTTGCCTGTGCCTTAACAGTTTTTGTTTAAGTATAAAATAACAGCAGAAATGCATTTATCTTGTGTTTCTGATAGAGTTCTCCTAAGCTGGGATACACAGTAATGGGAATAGCCCAGTGCCACTTTTCATTGCCAGAGGGATAGGCACAAGGAAAGAGCCCAGGGCATATAATCCTTCCTTCAAACACAAGACTAATTGCCACCCATATTATGCTAATACTGGATTATATTTAAATATCTACACAAATTAAACCTTTAGGTCAAGTGAGGACAGGGTTCATGACAAGGTAGAGTTGGACATTTTGGACTCCTTGCAGCGGAGCACTATGTACCTGTGAATTGCCCATTTCATTGGGAGGCAGAAACGGCTGCAAAAGGAGCAGGAAAAAAGTGCAGCAACATGATACTGTGGTAGGGGCAAACACAGACAGAAACTGAGGTACGGGTTATGCTTAATAGTGATAAAAGAGAAAAGAATGGGTATTTTCCTGGAAATTTCAGGCACTTCTTTTTATTTTGGAAAGTTGTAATTAAAGTTGCACACATCAAATGTTTGTGGTCAATGAATTCAGCACTCTATCTCCAGAGCAAATCTCTGGATCCCTGTTCTATACAAGGAGACTGGAATACAGTTTCTCGGAAACACTTTAAAAAATAGCTCTATTTTCTCAACATTTTCTGCTGAAAAACCTCCATTTTTCAACCAGCTCTACTCCTACTCAGTTTTGTGGAGGGGAAGTCCCCACATTTGGATTGATTTCACTTTGGGAGTGGAGATACGTCCATTTTGGTGGGCCCAGTTCACACAAGCTTAAGGCAGCCTGGTTATGTTGGACCCTCGCTGGGCCGTGCTCTGGGGCTGATGCATGAATTGGCTGGGTCCTTCTCCTGCACGCACACCATCACTTAACACTTTTTATAGACCCCTTCTTCCAGCCTTCATTCATTTCTGTTAATTTTCTCTGAACTCTTTGAACACAATAATGTCAAGAGCTGACTAACATTCTAGGTAGTATGCCATTGTTGGTACTTTGCCATTTAAAGAAAGAAACTTTCCTCTTCTTTGGCTTGTGACATGAATTGTCTGTAAATGCATCCCATATTTGCATGAGGCTTTTTGCCATTTTAGCAGATGGAAATTGCCTATCTAATGTAATGTCCATTAGGTTTCTTTCAGTACCATTGCTTTCCAAGTACCTCCCTCCTACGAAATTAGAATTAACCCTCCCACACACACCCACCCCGCTATATAATTATCCATCCCTTCCCCCGCTTAAAGACCCTCAAACAAAACCTGGAATTAAATATGTGAAACGCAAATGTGCACATTTAGTGCCATGTGCTCCCGATGCTTGTGTGGGATCCACTGGCGACCTGTGAGAGCAGGACGTGCTGGGACCAACAATGGATAAACAAGAGGTCTGCTGCTACCAGTGATTTCCTGCTGGCAAAAAGCAGAGGAAGGATCATGCCAGGACTGACTGGAGCGTTGCTCGGGGTGAGGAGCAGCAGGGACGCAATTCTGCTTCTCGCAGGGGCTAACAGCAACGAGAAAACATGTAAAGCTGCTCTGGGTTTTACTGCTCTGGCCAAGGTGGAAGCAGATTTTTTCCACTTCCTTGCATAGCACAACCATGCCGTTAAATTAATAATCTGACCCTTAATGCCACAGATGACAGAGGAGGCCTTTGAAACCTGACTGAACAGATGATTTCAGCATGCGGTGAACTCTCGGCGCGCACAGCCTCCTCTCCCCATCAGTGAAATCATTAGTTAGCCTCTGCTTAAGCATCCTGCTGAACCAGAGACCAGCGGACAGGCAGCGGGAGCTTGCTGGGGACTGGTTTGTTTCATGCAGATGCATTTTTAATTCCCTGCTGCCTGCCCCTTCGTTAAGCTGCTGTTTCTCGGAGAGGGGTTGAGACCTTCCCAGGAGTGCCTGGAGCTGACTCACCTCGCTGTCCCCCCGCCCCGGGCGCAGCGGGAGGTGGGAAACATGCTCACCGCGGGCTGAGGTTTTGAACACGGACTAGGAGAGGAAATTTGTTGTGTACAAATGATGGTGAACAAGGAAGGGAAGACATCCACGTTAGTCAGGCGCAGGAGGGGTGAACAATGCCGTGGAATAAATGTCTGTGAGCCGCGCTCGAACAAGGCAGATAGGTACGGGGGCAGAAGGGCTGCGTGGAGGATGAATAATAAAAAATGATATTTTTTTTTGTAGATTCAGAAATCCAGGTAGGGCCGCATTAAATACTGAGAACTTATTTAAATTGCCACTTTCCGAGAAAATCATACGTTCTGGTACCACAGTATTACCAAAACATGTATTTTTCTCTTGGACCCAATCCTGAAAGATCTGAACCAGCATCCCAAGCTAACATCCCACCTTAGAGGGCCCTAACCACAAACCTGGCTGAGAAGAGATCCTGATGGCCCCAGAGTGGCTGTCCCTGGGGAAGAAAGCCGCAGCACAGCTCTGCGTGGGGCAGCCGTGGGGCTGCACCCTGGGCACCCCCAGCACGCCGTCCTGGGGCTGGAGCTCCGCAGCTTGCACAGGGCACCGGTAATGACTAAATGACTCCAGGGAGTCCCCCCACCCTAGTTTTTACAGGACAGGTGAAAAACAAGGGTCACTTAAATGCATTGCTGGGGTGCAAGCAGTACATGAAGGAATTTCAACCATGGAGTTTAAACATGTAATTGTATCAAATAATTGCCTTTGAACTTAGCCTCCTAATTTATCATTAGGGAAGGTCTTGATTTGCCATTACTAGGGCATCCATGCTGTAAGAACACCCAGTTTAACAATCCTTCTATGAATCTGACGAGTGATGAGGTTTACTTGCACATTTCTAATCCAGCCTGGATGTAGACTTCTCCAGCACCCAGGGACTGTTTGGATCCAGAGTTTTTCTCCAGGCCCATCGCTCCTTTTTTCAAATGACTGTTATTTTTTGAAACATAACACTGTGCAAATAAAAGTGAAGCCATACTTGAATGTCAAGAAATGCATGGAGAACATCAGTAATGTAGGGAATATATACTCAGGGAATAAGCTTCAGCAGGAATGCTAATTTAGTTATAGTTTTTAAAGCTGACTGCAAACAGCTGGGTAGCATTAACCGTATTAGGAAAACAAGAAAGGTGGAGCAAAATCTAGGGGACTAAGGTATGACAGTGCCAAATGTATGGAAAAGATTTGGAATATGTGAAATGTACTGCTGTTGGACCCACACTATGTAATAACGGAGATGTGGTGTGCAGCTATCTCTGGGACTTCCCAGCACACTGAAAGATTTGTAGAGCAACGTCTGTGGCTTGTGGCAGGCCACTCTTTTGATAACATGGCCGGGAAACAGAAATACAAGTTAAAATAGCATGTGCTGTGTTCTTTTATAGAGGCTTCGGTCCTACTAGAGAGGAGATCCTGACAGTCCTTTATTCTCTTTTCACACACGTGCTGCTCGACTCTGCAGCTACTCAAAAAGTCTGCAAAGTCAAAGCTGGGAGATTAGGTTTAAACTACATCTGCTCCAGCTGCATAGCACTTACTTTGCACTTTACATTTTCCAAGAGCTGTGCAAATGTTAACTAATTAGACTGAATCCCAGCAACACCATTCTCACGGCGGCAGGGGCTTTTATCTGCTTTTTATGGATAGATGGATGCAAAGAGAGCTGCGGGAGCAGATTGCAAAACTTGTCCTCACATAAGTAGAGCCACGTTCAGGCTGTTTCCATAGTTCAAGTGCAAGTTTCACGGACTGCAATGTTAAGCAGAACTGCTTTGTAAGGAGCTGGTTACTAGTGTAAGATGTTCAAAATACGGCCCTTTGTGGCTTGCCCAAGACCACACAGTGAGTTAGAAGCAGAGCTGGGATTTTACTTCCTTTAACTCTGATTTTTCTCACAGTTGTGGTTTCATTGCAACCCTCCTGTGTTGCTTTAGTATTTTTTGTGTTGCTCAATGTTGCTGTACCTTATAGCAGATTCATTTCTAGCCGCCTTATTAGAGCCTGAAGTAGAACAGAAGATATGTGGCTTCCTGACTCTAAGGGGACAGTAAGGTGTGTGCAGATTTTCACCCGTTGGCCATTTATCTACTTCTTGTGGAAATGGGGAACACTTGATGCAACAACCCATGAGACATGATTGAAGCAACTTTTCTTTAGAGCTAGACAACTAATTAATAGCAATTCATCCGCTGGCATTGATGCTTTTACGTTCACATTTACTCTTATCATGTTTGATATTCTTTACATTTTTCTTCACAAAGGCAACATTTTCGGTGCATTTGGAAAGCAGCCCATCAGGGGAAAACTCATTTTGTGCAGTACTGCACAGTTTGTTTGATGGTTTTAGCTGCGCTCTCCAATGAAATGGCTTATACAACTCACCAAAAACTGTATTTCTAAGCATGCAATCAGACACAGTCAGACAAAGTGCTGCTGACCTGTGCTAAGTGTTACCGCTCAGGCCATTCCTTACTGCTTGTCCCCTCCCCTCTGCCAGGAGTTACTGTCCTGTCAGACAGTAAAGGTTAAATAATTAATTAGGAATTTCTTTAGTGTCTGGCCTGGTCCAATGAATTTCAGTTTAAAAAATAAGAATGCCAAGCTGTAATAAGCTTCACATTATTCTTTAAACCAGGATCATCTCACAGAGCTGAGCTAGGGAGCAAAGGGAGGCAGAGGTGCACTGCCAGGGCTTGGAGCTTGGGGGAGTTTCCCAGAGCGGCAGCGGTGGCAGGGAGCAGGGATGGGGAGGAGGCTGTAGCTGGGTCAACAGTAGCGGTCTTAGGTGGGCCAAGTGTACCCGAATTGTATCACCAAGTGTAAAATTCATATTAAAGTTTGGTTTGGAATTTGCTTTTGGAGAACAGTTGAAAACTCACCCTCTAAAATTAGCTTTTAGCAAGTAGTCCTGTTTATAAAGTTCATTCACTAGATGTTTATGGAAAGTGAGCCCAGAAGGGAAGGAATGCAGCAAAAGTACATTCATTTGAAAATTCAAATAAAAATATTTGCTTTGAATCAGAGGCTTTTTTTTTTTAATCCTTCTATGCTCTTTGTCCAGTTTGTCAGTACTTTTGTTGTCCAGCAAACGAGTCACTGTCCTGAACTTTCCTCTTCTCATTACCGCGCAGTAGGTGTGAGTGAAGGCTCGTGCCTGTTGTGTGGGGGAGCTGTTGGTCTTGTATGTGAGCATGGGAAATCATTGTTATTTAAAAAAGCAACGAGAACAAAACCCACTTATCCCCAAAGTCACCCTCCATTTTGGGAAGCTGGGTGGCAAGAACAGCAGGGAGTTGTTACCGTTGCACTAACAGCATTGGTAGCACCAAATGTGATAAAAATGAATCAAATCTTCACGATACTGGCTTAAAATAATGAGATTTCTACACTGACACTTTCCATTTGTCTTCTGGATTCTGAGAAGGGCTCAGTAAATAGTAATCAGTTTACAGGATTACCTTTTTATTTTTCTTTAAAATTCCTGTCCTCTGCTGCTGGCTGCTTGTTCCCGCATCCTGCCCATCGGGCAGAGCTCAGCCACGTAGCTGTTCCCCGTTTGGTACGAGGGAGGAGGGAGAAAAAGGCTGTGGAAAGAAATGGCTTGGGGAAGAGGGGACGTAAACTACTTGAAACAGTAAAAAAGCAGCTCGGGAGGCAGATGGGCAGAGCAGTAGAAGTGAAAATTGCTGGTTTTACTTCCTCAGTTCCTTACACATCTGCTAATGCTAATCAGGTACCAAATCCCGTGAGCACTCGCTTCAGATATTTATACACATGGGGCTTGAAGATAATGTACTTAGATGACTGTTAGGGTCGAGACGCAACATCACCTTTATGTGGGATCCTCTCACTCTTATCTCCTTGTCAAGCAATCCCAGCTTAGGCAGGAGGGCACAGTGTGATAAAGGAACCCGAAACTGCCCATAGATCACCTCCCTTAGAGAAAATGCAGTTCTGCTGCACTAATGCTCACTTTTTGAATTGAAAAGCCCTTTGATCACATCATATGTTAAAAGCTGCAAAACTGCAAATGCAAAGTCTTTCCTCTGACTTTAGTGCATCAGCTCAGCACAAAGTCAGACTCCATGCAGGAAGAGTTAACCTTGTTATCGTTATTAATTACTTCTATTTGGTTACTTCCATTTAAATACACAAAGTTTATCTATCTTCAGATCTCTATTAGTTATAGAGGGAGACTGATGAACTCCCTTCACAGATCATATTAGAAACAAATGCTTTCCACCAGCTTTGATCATTTTATATAGGCAAGGTCTGTTTTCATCCTTTTAAGCAACTAAGACCACTGCGTAAAGAGGTGGACATGAAAATGAGCTGTTGATCTCAACACATAGATTTTTTGAGAACTTTGGATTCAGAAATTAATATCTAAGAAAAAGTAAATACACCAGGAGGCAAGGACACAATTTGATTTGAGCCTGTTTCAAACTCTGCAGAGACTGAGATGTGAAGGCAAACATGGGTCACCTGGTTCCTCTTTAAATGGTTTTATGAAATTAAATTAATGGATTTGGCTTAGTTCAGCTAGCTAGGCGGACCTGCAAACTACGCAGCAGACAACGTGGGAAAATTGGGCTGGCAGGGTCCTTGCCATCTCCAGAGATGTCTTAATCCAGTACCTTTTACAAACACTAGAATCATGTCACTAAAAAATTTAAAAAGTCAATCAAATTCTTTCCCACATTCGTGTGTCTTTAGCTGTGTGTGGTAGGAAAAGGATCCAAAGAGTTTTCTCTCGTATGTGCTTTCGTGGCAATGAACTGAACTGTTCCCCAGAGCCTTCGCTTTAGGGTTTCATGGTACTGAAAATTTAGTGGGCTTTAATTTGGCCTTGCCTTCTCTTCTGTTGTAAAATGTGCAACAATTACTGTTCAAAGACATATTTAAAGTTCCCCTTGTTTAATGTAGCAGCTGGAGAAAAACCATATTTTCTCATGGAAATAGTTTTAAACTCCAAATCTTCTTCAGTCAGCTCCTTGTTCACCTACTAGTTTGCCTTCAGAAATGAAGCTACTTCAGAAGATGTTATTTGATTTCTGAATTGTTCGTTGTTCACATACTTTCTAAAAAACAAACCGGTGTTCTCACATGACTATCAAGAAGAGCAAAAAACATTTGCCTGTAAGTTCTTCTTCCTTCTCTTATTCAAAAAAGAACATCTAAGTGATTATTTTCCTCAGCAACTCTGAATTGCATATTTTAGGTTTTCAACTATTATATACTATATATATGTTATCTTTTATACTGTGCTTTTTTGTAAAGCTCTTAAAATGCCTTACAAAATCTGCTTTGCATCATGCAACCTATTTTGTAGGCTGAGAAAGTGAGACCAAAGGGAGTTCAGTTCTAGCAGAGTGAAGACTTCAGGACTACAAGTTTAGAGCCCTCCAACTGGACAAAACCAGCTCCTTGTTTATGTACCTTCTATAATTCGGTACAAGCCCACAATTGTATTGTTACAGAATTACAGGCACCAGGGACTCCTACTTTTAGGACACTCTGAGTACTCAGCATCTTACAGGGACAGCAAAACCCATTATTCCTTCTGTTTCTCGATCACAATTGACAGCTTATAGTTCTGTCTGATGATGGCAATTTAGGACTTTTGGACTCTTGCCTGTCTTGATTATATCCAGCAGATAACAGGAGGATATATGTCCTTCACTGATACAGATGGAGTCTCTTCATGGATAAGACATGTGTCAGCTACTTCTGTTCCCCTACTGCGCCTTCCTTCAGAGCACTCTCCAAAAACATGTGTGCAATCATACCATATGATTCACAGTCTAATGGCATACATGCCTTGATTGCATCACTTAAAAAAAAAAATAAAAATCTGTGATTTCTTATTGGTCATATCAGAAAGATTTTCTTCAGCTGGATGACTTTTGGGTTCCATCCTTTGATTTCAGCTTCAAGTTTCAAGTCCAAATGAACCCCAAATAACAAAAGCCTCTCAGTCCCACCTGGTTTCAATACAAAATCATGTTTTGTGTTCATTTCAAAATAGGCCCAGGTTGGTTCAAAAGATTCATGAACCTTGGCAAACTTTTCAATGAGCGTGATTTAAGTCTCTGTGTTTGTACTGTGTGGTTTTATTGTGAATGTTTCTCATGGTCTTAGTTAGGAACATAATATAGATTCACTATAACATCCGCTACATGATATCTTGCCTGCATTTGATGGTTGATGCTCATGTTTTGATACATATCTACAAATATTCTTATATGCACAGCTGAGAACTTGGTTAACTTAAGAGATTGCCTTTCCTTAGATCAATTAAGAATTTTGTTTCACTTGTAAAATAAACACATTCAGAATTACAGATGGAGAAAAAGAAGTCTAAGGGAAATGAGCTTATGAAGTTTGCAGATCCTCAGAGGAACTATATTAAAGAAACAAGCATAAACTCTCTGAATATGGAAGGAAGGCTAGTAATTTCAGTTAGAGACAAATTTGCTTAAATTATGAGCTTTTCAGGACCTCTGAAACAAGGAGGAAGGTTGCAGAAACATCCCTTTCACCCCTTTTTCCTTTTCTCCTCAATTTCTAGGGATGAGATGGCATGGTGGGGGAGGACACAAAGGTAAATCATATTTTTTCTGGGTTTAATATTGGCAAGATAAGAGTTTACTCAGCTTCTTAGTGCATGATCTTGAATATCAGACAGGAGTTTGACACATTTTTATTCATCTCACAGAATGTGTTTACATTACATATTGCTATGTCGCTGGAGGGACCTACGTCCTGAAATTTGGACTCTGATCTGAATTTTCGCCAGATTTGGGGAGGCTTTAGATTTTGCTTCATAATTAAGATTATTAGTAGAGATGCACTGCTAATGATTTGCATTGCTATATTCCAGGTTGTTTCCTAAACTGAATCAGAACTCAACATAAAGGAGCACAGGACTGCTTTTTTGATGTCCATACTTCTGTTCTTTGATATCGCATTTCCCTCCAGTCAAAGTTCTGCCATTTAGGTACTACTTCAGCGAGAAAATATGAGAAATAAAATCACAGTGAAATAAATCTATCTTCATCTCATTTCTCTCTGCCATTCACAGATGCCAGCTTAATACAATAGCTCTTTGAGATGACGGACCCGTGCGGGGCAGCAGCTCCAGTGACCCGAACGCTACGGTGTACAATTCAGCAGAGACTCCATAGCAACTGCAGAAAAAAAAATGGGTAAAAGCTATCGCTCGGCGCTAAGGTATACTTTTAAAAGTACCCGTTTATTTATATAAGCATGTGTGCGCATTCCTCCTCGAGAAAGCTCGAAAGCAGGAGATTTTGAGATTTGGCCGAAGAGCGCGTTGGTCGTTACTCAGCGTGGTGATGCGTTTGCGGCATTGCCTGTAACACTCGCACGAGGAGAAGGACGGGTGTTACAGGCTGCATCAAAATGGTGCAGCTAAAATCACCTCCTCCTGGCCCAGCTGGAAGCAGCGTTCCTCTCTGCCTGGCTCAGGTTGCTGCTTATGGTTTCGGTTAGAGCCAGTTGAAAAGGATCAATTTTGTACTTTTTGCATCTGAAAATAGGGCTTCATCAGCAATTACGCTTGTCAGAAGGGAGAGGTGGAGGTGGAGCTCCTCGAAAGAGGAACCTTTATCTTAAGCAATTTCCAAAGAACAGCTTTGAGCTCTGTTTTGGAAATTTCATAGGAGTTTCTGGGTCTTATACTATATGGCTCTTAATACAAAAAGGCGTTTCAAGCCTCAGCGTGTAAAGGACGTGACCGTAGAGCTCCAATGAAAGGCAAAAGGGAAAGATCTCTGAATCAAAACCTGTGTGATCTGGAGCACTTCTGGCAGCTAATGAAACCAGCGAGAAATTGCACGATATCAATAGTTCAGCTCCTTTTCTTAAAGACGAACTCGGGGCCACCTTGCAGTTTGGAAACAGAAAAGTTTGGATGCGCGCTTTGCTGATGATCTTTGAGAATCCCAAAGGTATAATCTGAAAAAAAACTTTTTCCAGTGGAAGCCGTGGTTGCTCCGAAGAGCGTTACACCCTTTGGCAGAGGGGCTCGGAGGCTCGGCAGTGAGCAGACCACCCTATTTTCTGGAAACCCATTTACTGGTGCAAGTCACCGGAGACATAAAATATTTCTACAGTGCCCAGAAAAATGTGAACATAACCCTATTTCTTTGTCATGTCTAAGTTGGTTTCAGTGGGAATTTGCTTGGCTGAACCAGCAAAATTGCAGCACTTCTTTCTTCCAAGAAAAAAATCCAGGGGAGAAAAAGATGGTATGTTTATATAAAAGTGGATTAGAAGTGCAAATCCGTATTTTCATCAGTGTAAATAAAAGCAAAATGTAGCCTAATACTTTATTACTTTTCCATTTTATTTCAAGCTGCTTAATATTTTCTGTTCAAAGGTAGTTTCAAGCCAGTAAATATTCATTAAAACATTTTAGTGGTGGTTTAAGAGTACTTTATGAATTAAATTATTATTTATTATTAATCACGTGTTAGTGAACTGGGAATTTAAGAGGTCAAACACAGTTGGCATTTTATAGCTGTTTCTCACTAAAAAAATCATCTTCTAAGCAGACTTAGCATGTAATGAAAATTAATTTTCAGGGTGAGCCATTATCAGTTTGGGAACATTTGACTCCTACATTTTTCAAAGCTGAGGAGGGAACGTGGAGGGAACACTGACGACCAGCCGAAATTCTTTATTGCCTTCCTACATGATGTACATTTGCTCTCCCTAGGATAACTAGTGTCACACTTGTCAGCAGTACATAAAACAGACAAACCTTTTTTTTTCCCCTTGCTGCACACGACTGGAGCCCCACCAGTTCTGACCGTCTCAGGATCCAACCCAGTGCTACCAGCCTTTGTCACGGCTGCGTTTTGCACTTCTGTGGTCCGTGTCCTCTGGGGGTCTCACAGCATTTTATGTACACTCGTGATTAATTGCACTTTACAGTATTCCCAGGAAGTTTAAAAAAAAAAAAAAAAAAAAAAAAAAGAGAGAACCCTTTTCTACTGATTTGGAGAAGTATGTGTCAGAGGAACCTGTTGGTTGTGCTCGTTAAAACAGGGCAAACTCAGAGGTCCAAAGCGAGTGGTGTGCAGCTCCTGCTCTCCAGCCTCCTATGTGAGCTTTTAGTCTCCACAAATTCCTGTGTGGCCTCCTCGCCTGTCCTCTGCACTAAATTAACTTCTTCATTGGCTAGAAGATACCTGAGTGGATTTCCTCATGTAATTGTGGGTTTAGATCTTTCAGCACAGGTTGCTTTTCTTCATGTCTTGGTGCTTTCTTCTTATCTCCTTCTCAGAGCAGTTTCTGAGCTAACACTTTCATAAATTCACATTTTAGTACACCAGAGTCGTTTTAAGAGGAAAGATGTATGTAGAGATGAAATACTGAAGGTGAACATCTCAGAGACAACAGAGAAACATAAGGAAAGATGTGATATCTCTTTTAGTGACGTTTCCTAAAAGGCTTTAAAAGTTTCTGGAACCTTTACTTCTCACCGAAATCATTCTGTCTGCGTGTTTGCAGGCATTATTTTTTAGAGTCATGCCTAAAGACACAGGTGCTTCAGGTTGTTAATGAGGATATTTTTATGAGTGCAGATGGAAGCCTGGACCTAACCCTGTATTTCATGTTAGCTAAGCTCTCACATCTCCAGGTGCAGAGCAGAAAGAAAGCTAGCTCTGTGCTGGAGTGAGCAGCAGACCGCGGGGTGCAGAAGGGGTGTCCATGTCGTGTAGAAGAGATGTCCATGCAGTGTAGAAGGGATGTCCATGGGGTGTAGAAGGGGTGTCCATGTGGTGTAGAAGAGATGTCCATGCTGTGTAGAAGGGATGTCCATGCCGTGTAGAAGAGATGTCCATGTGGTGTAGAAGGGATGTCCATGCGGTGTAGAAGAGATGTCCATGTGGTGTAGAAGGGATGTCCATGCGGTGTAGAAGAGATGTCCATGTGGTGTAGAAGGGGT
Source organism: Aramus guarauna (assembly GCA_013400195.1). NCBI lineage: Eukaryota > Metazoa > Chordata > Aves > Gruiformes > Aramidae > Aramus > Aramus guarauna. The sequence continues at coordinate 1,069,177 of VXBL01007437.1, forward strand.
GTCCATGCGGTGTAGAAGAGATGCCCATGCAGTGTAGAAGGGGTGTCCATGCGGTGTAGAAGGGGTGTCCATGTGGTGTAGAAGGGGTGTCCATGCGGTGTAGAAGAGATGTCCATGTGGTGTAGAAGGGGTGTCCATGCGGTGTAGAAGAGATGCCCATGCGGTGTAGAAGGGGTGTCCATGCGGTGTAGAAGGGGTGTCCATGTGGTGTAGAAGGGGTGTCCATGCGGTGTAGAAGAGATGTCCATGTGGTGTAGAAGGGGTGTCCATGCGGTGTAGAAGAGATGCCCATGCAGTGTAGAAGGGGTGTCCATGTGGTGTAGAAGGGGTGTCCATGCAGTGTAGAAGGGGTGTCCACGCGTTCAGCTTCCAGTTAACACAGTGAACAATTTTCAGTGACACCTGTGAGGTGCATGTGGTTACTGGGCTGGTATGCCATCGATAAAGCGGATTTAGCGGTGAAGGTAAGGGTCCTGAGGTGAAGGTACGGCCTCATTATCGCAGCGATATTGTGCAGCAACGCTCCTACACGCCAGACCGCGTTAGACTCACGCGGGGTGTTTGCTAGCAGAGTGCGTTAAGCCGCAGGTGTTCTGCACTGTACAAAGCCTTCAAAGATCAGCCTCAAATGTTTCTGTTGCTATAAAGAGGATTAAAAGGATTTTAAAACATAGTGGGTCGGCCCGACTGCTGGTGAAATTGCCAACATTTAGCAAAAAGGTGGGGGAGGCTAGAGCAGCAGGGTGGAGTGGGGGCTTGGGGGAAGCCATACGGTACCTTTCAGGGGGGTTTTATGATCCAAATGTGGATCTGTAGCACTTTCAACTGGAACTCATTAAGAATTCATGGAGCAGAAAATGCGAGAGGTTCTGGAAATGAGGACTTTGAAAGGCCAAATGTGAGCTGTAAATAAAATAGAGTGGATATTCAATTTTGGCTGTTAAATATCTCAGAATATTTTCTCAGTTCAGCAAATCAGGCTTTCCACTAAAAACTTACCCCTAAAACAAAAGGACAAATAGAAGGAGTTTTACAGACTCAGAGAGCAGATAAAGACCATAATCAGATATTATACGTCTCAAAATCATGAGAGCTTATTGATCAGAAATGCTGAACAGCACCATTCATTCTGGCTCTGATTGAGCAATGTACAAAAGCATATTTTGAAATCCCGTTGACTTCAATCATCATTGACCCCTGTTACTGAAATTGGACCCTTGGGAAGACACCGCTTTCCTAAATATTATGTGTATAAACAAGAGAATTGGGAACACCCACACTTGTGAGAGCCAGCAGTTTAAGCAGAGTGTACGGGTATCACTAAGAAACTGTCTCCTAAAGTCATCCATTTGAATTTGATGACTATGGGTGTTGCATTTTTAGGTTACTTAGAACTCTTCAAGGATAACTGTCCAATCCATTATTTCAACAGGGTAACAATAACAAATAAATAATTGATAGCAAGCTATTGATCAAAGGTGGAGATCAAAAAATGAGGAACAAATGCACCAGATCTTGAGGAAGCAAGACCTTTCTGTGCACTAGGTCAGTTGGTGCACAACACAATTTAGTCTGAAGAAATGCAGAGTATTAAATCTGGGAATAATAAATCAAAATAGGGAATAAAGTCTCTCCTGCTTATGGGAACACCTGTTAAAAGTAAACTCAAGTTAAACAAGCAACTCTCAGAGGAACCGATTATTGCCTGTAGTTTTCCATGGTGGTTTTTCCACTTTAAAAGAACACTTACCAGCTTGCAAGAACATGTTAAAAATTTCACTTACAATTTTAATAAAAATGTTGTCCTCTCTGGTCAGTCTCTTCAGTTCCTGCAAGAGGTGAGGGTTATTAAACACATGAGAAAACCTACCAAATCCTGAAGACCAGCCAGATACAATGGAAACTGGCTGGAGTTTTACTGAGATCTCATCAGCACTTGGGTAGTTCTATTACTCAAGACTGTCTGAAAAGAAAAATATCCTCCTGAAAAGAAAAATGTAGGCAGCTGATGCCTCAGTGAGCTAACGCCTCCTTGAAACATTAAGAAATTTCATTAATGTGTGCAAAATATGCTGAAGTTCTTAGAATGATGTGAAAAACGTAAGAAGGATCCAAATGTTACAAGTGGTATTATGAGTACAAGAAACTTTACAATGCACACCAAATATGAAAATTGCTTTCCAGTTCAGGCAATTTAGCATAGCATCTATTGACAGATTTAGCTTTATTTTTGGCTTGTCTAGCAGAAATTTGGTCTTAAGTCTAAGGTGTTTCAAATTTGGGTAGTCGCAATTACCGAAAGTTCACGATCACTACAATTGTCAGAAGTGCGGCAAGTTCGTTTACATCGCATACCTCAGTTTTGCAGCGATTAACCTGCGATAGCTAAATGCTAGTGTTTTACATTGTTGGGAGATTATGACTGCACTGAGTGAGAAATGTCTATAGCTCAAGTTTTTAAGCCTGTGTAAAGTAAGTGAAAAGCATGTGTCAGAGGTAGAGTTTTTAAAAATAACTGGAAATCCCTTTCCAATTCACAGAAATTCAATAGGGTGCCTGGTAATGTTATAGTTATACCTCCAAAAAACACATTAAAAGAATTCTTTTCTGGTTACTGGGGTACTCTTCTAACTACGCTCATCTTTGATAAGCAGCCATAATGGGCATTCTGTAAATCTGTCTTAAATATTATAAGACACTGTTTCCCCCTTCATTTTAGCAGAAGCTTCCTTTTTACCCCAACACAGAATCTGGTGATATCCTGGAATATGTGAACTGATAAGTTTCTGAATTAATAGTAAAGTGCTTTAAATATTTAAACTTTGTATTTTATCTTGCTCTTTTAATAGAATTGCCCTCCTCAGATGAGCTCCTTTCATTGGCTTAACATTACATCACAACATTCAGACGCCCTAACGTTATCTTCAGGAGGCTGTGTTCGTCATCTCACACCTACCTATATCTTTTATTTCCTGCTTGCATATTCTGCAAGCTGCATTCTTCCAGATAGACTAATCTCATTCTTCATACCCTTTTCTGCATCTTGAATTTGCTCTTTCTTTGTGCTGTCCCTTGCTCTTACAAGAGATGCTTCTGGTAACTCTTCCTACCTCTTAGGTCCTCTTTCATTAAAAATGAAGTGCAGATACACTTTCTGCCTTGAGTTGCTCGCTGGTAATACCATCAAATCTGGAGTAGCTCAGCTGAAATCTTGTCTCTCTTAACAAACTCTTCAGGTCATAAGACATGTCTTATCCAAAGTTCACAAAGCACAAACATAGACTAAATTTCCTTTACCTGTCAATTCTCAGCAGAAGAAAAAAATGCAATTAAAAGAATTCTATTTAAACATAAATGTGTCTATATTTCTACTTTAGGTGGTTATTTAACATACTGAATTCTAACACGCTGCCTGTCTAACACAAGGTCTTATTTTGCCACACTTGCTGAATCTGGACATTGTAAGGAAGGCTAATGAGCTTCGCAGCAGAAAATGTTTGATTTCCAGACAATCAGCCACTGGGTTTCTGCTGTGTCTTTTCCTGTGCCAAAAAGCAATTTTAGCTCAGAATAAATAATCTTATTGTCCATTTATCAAAACTGTTTACTCATTAAAAAAATTATCTTTAGAAAACCTCTCATTTTTCCTGGGAGGATTCCTGATATAGATTGTATATGCCACAAGAAAATGTTTCTATCTTTTTTTGGATTCCCTTACCTGGAATGGCACTACATATACTGAACTTATTGATTGCCATATTGATCCCTTAAGCATTTTAGTATCATCCTTTCTGCATACTTATATTTTGAAAAATTTGCTGTTAGCTTCCTGCTAGAATAAGTCAAGAGGGGCAATTTTTCAGTCAAAAAGGACTGAATAGAAAAATGCTGCCTGAAATTCTGCTCACTTAGAGAATTTGTTTTCCCATATTTTTCCATATTAAATAGAAAAAGTAAAAAGGTTACTTTTTCAAATTTTCTTTCTGTTATGCTAAGAAAATACAAAACTAAAGAGAAAAAAGTTAAGACCAGTGTTTCTGTGGTTGGCCAGAAATTTCTTTTTCACTATCTTCAACTTCTGAAGAGAAACGTAGAAAAGCTATAGAAATTCTCATTTTGACTTTGTAGTAACCTCATTCACCCCAATGCCCTCTCCCCCTCCCAAAACAGCCCCAAAAGTTGTTCAGAAGCCATGATATTTTAGAGCACTGATTGCTGCTGAAATTCTGCCTTACTTCCTCAGGTTGCTTACATTATTAAAAACAGGCTGCATGTGCACTAGCCATAGCCTTGATATTTGCCATAGCACCGTTGCAGAGATTAAGTATAGTGCTGAACGCGGATTACGCTCCCATTTTACATCCGTTAATTACGTTCATCACAGCCCCTGCATCTTACATCTGTGCTCAACGGTAAGGACAGGCTTATGCGATTTTCTTAGCTGAGGACCTGGATTTCTCCTGCTTTCTCACTTAAACGTTATTTTACCTCCTCATATCTTTTTCTGCGTTTTGTGGTGATAATTACTTTTTTTGTGTGCCCTGAACGCTTCAGCTGTTGGTGAACAACTTTTAGCCCCGCTAAAACTTTGCACAGCACTTGGGATCGATGCGGATGGGAGCAAGAGGACTAATTTCAGGTGGCCGCATTGCAGCTGGCAGAGTCCACGGAGCGTTCAGCAAATTCACCGCTGAGGCTGGGCAGCCGGCGGAGCAAACACGGAGGAGTTATGTCCCTTCTGACAGGTGAGTCACAAACATCACCGTGGTGGCAGCAGTGAGGCTTCTGTACGTCCTTCCTTCTGCTGCATTTCGAAAGAAAATTAAGATGATGTGACAGCATAAACACAGTCCTGTGTTTTCCGAATAGACCAGAAACTTAGCGGGTGCAATGTTGTTGGAAAGGCTGCTAAGGCTGTAATAAGGTTTTGTATGACCAGGGTGCTGTGCATCCTGCTCTTCTTTATCATTCAAACCCAAAGAGAAATTTCTTAGAGCATCTGTAGAAATACAGATCTGCATCTGTTGACACTAAATTATGGCTTACAAGTGCCCTATCACTTGCAACTTCAGGTGCCTTTGGTTTGCATTGCAGGAGATGTAATCTTTCTGAAAAATTTTAAATTAAATTATTGGCAATGGGACAAATTAGTTACTGTTATTTCACTGCACAGCCTTATTGGACCACGGGCTTGATTCGAGGGTGTTTGTAGAAACACCTTCATGCAAAGCAGGTGAACAAGGGAAGATGAAGACATGGGCAGGCCTGACCTGGCTCTCAAGATTCTGGCCTTGGGAAATAGTTGTGCCCAGCCAGAAAAAAAAAGGATACTAAAGAGATGGAATTATGGGATAACACTTGCTTATTTCTGAGCCTTTATTTTGGTGGTAGTTTCTTTTTAAGATGTAGAACATTCTAAAAATAATGTAATTCTACCTGTGCTTTCTATTTTCTCTTTAAAATTGTATTACAACACCTGTGAAGGGATAGTGTGCCACAATACGTCAGTACTTTTAGAGTAAAGCCTGAGAAGGGGTGAACCTAGATGAGTGAAAGCAAAGGTAGAGTACTGAAAGACATACTTTATAGTAAAGATGACTTAGGTATCTTTAAATAGTTCAGTTTCATCAGGAAACTACATATGGCTATGGCAGAGGCAACATTCAGGTAAATAGGAGAAAATAAATGTCCACCTCTTCTGAGATCTTTAAGAACAGTTTCTGAAAAGGGAATAGCTACTCACGCTTGCCAGCTCCTGCCTTGCTGTGATGTGAAAAGTAAGGAAAATATTGGTGAGTTAGCAGCTTTAATTTTTTTAGAAGATGATTAACAGCATCTTGATGGTACCTGCATCCCATTTTGGTGTGATTTAGGCACATGATTTCTTTTTATCTGCCCATGCAGCCTTCTTGAAACATTCTTAAATTTCTGAATACTAGGGCCAATTATTTTCCCAGGAAAGAAATCGGGGCAATTAGTGTATATTTGGGGGCTATATTTAGACGAAAGAGAAAAAGAATGAGAAAGGGAATTCTACCAGTCTGATGGTGGAAAAGTACAACACGTGCCGAGGTCTCTGCTCCCGATTGCAGCAGCAAACACATGTGTACTGTGCTGGTGATACACTTATACCCACACAGACCTGAGGGCAATTGCAGTAAACACGTGGCCTCTTCTGAAATTCCATGTACTAATGGAAAAGGTTCCCTTCAAGCTCCTTGTGAATAAACGTGCGCTGGCGTTTGCACTCCCTTCTTTTCCTCCATGAATGAGGGGTCTCTCATACAAACTGCTCCACAGGAAGATTGCTGGTGAGGAAATATAATAAACGCAAAAGCAAGCTGCAGATTGTTTCAGCAAATGCCACTTTGCAGGATACTCAAGTCACAAGTTGCCAGAGAAGAGACAATTCTGGTTCTGCACCTTGTCTCATCTCTGAAGACCAAATGCTATGGAGGAGAGTGAGATGTATTGTACGGAGTCAGATGCAGACATACCTGGTGCCACGGAGAGATTCTTTATCAGAAAGACTTTCCTGAGTAGAGCTTCTTGCTACTCCATTTACGCATACAAAAATGGTCTAACTGTTGGAATCCAAACCAACACCACACAGGGGGGACCATCCAGGAGCGCTGATGGCTTTGCTGGTCTCCCACCACCCAAGCCTGCCCGATGCCCTGGCACCTGCCCCGCCGTCGCAGGGTGCGCTGCTGGGCGCCGCGGTGGGATGCTCGGGGATGCCTGGGCCCCTGCCCAGTCGCCAGCAAAATGTGGTTTTGAGTTCTTTCTTGAAAGTAATCAGTGCCCTTAGCAACTGGGTGCCTTAAAATGTATTTATTACAGCTCCAGAGAAAACAGTAGTTTGCTTTTATATATGGACACCATAGTGACATAACAGTAAACTTACAGCAATTCTCTGTGTTACTGCCATTTACAGTGGTTGCCTCAGGAACTGCAAATAAAGTTACATGTTTTATTTGAGTGTTTGAAAAGGGTCACTGTCAAGTAACTTAGACCAAAAATTTAAGCTTTGGTAGGAAAGGAGACAAAGTCTACAAAAGGCTCCATTTCAAGATTTTAAAAAGACGAAGTTGTTAGACTTATTTAAAAATATTTTTTGCGGCTTTGCCCTGCAGGATTTGCAGCCCATCACCAGGGATGTTTTGTTAGTCAGACAAGATGGGGAGAAGAAGCAAAACTAATTGTGCCTTCTGGTGTTCTTGATGGCCCAAAAACTTAAACAGCATTGCTGTACAAAAGTGAGTATGATTTGTTTAATGCTTTACTTCTTCAAGACTTGAATGTCAGTCACTTAAAGGGAAAATGAAAAGATCACAGAGCTTAGAGTTAACCAAAACTTTTTTCTGCCAGTTTTCACAAATATTTTGCATTTGTGACGTTTTTTCTCATTTGCATACTTCAATGATTTGATTAAAAGAGAGAAGGAAACCTATGACCTGCACTGAAGAACACCTAATTTTTCTGTAATACAGACGCTGTCCCTCTGACTTTGGGACACACGCCAATTCAAATTCTACTCGGTTTGCTAGTCTAAATCCACAGCAAGTGTCCTAAGTAGCAGGTGTATGGATGTTAGTTTGATCTGAAAGCAGACCGTGGCCAGCAGATTTTAGGGAATTTTTTAGTTGGCAGACTCGTACTGTCATAGTCCTCTGTCAAGCTAATGAAGCTACATTAGGTCCAAAGACTGAAAAGGAGAAGTTTGAGGGAACAGGGCCTTAGTTAGCAACTCACATAGAATACAAGTCTTAAATAAAAATTTTGAGATTTTGAAGAAGTTAATCTACATTTTAGACTGGATACATTCTACAGATAAAGATTTACATTTGAAAAGTCCAGGCTGAGGGATGAATCATCTTGTAATATTTATGTGCAGAGATGAATAAACTGTTGGTGACCACTGCACTATGCTACGCTGCTACATTAAAAATGGCCAAACAACAGATTTCACACATTCAAAAAAAAAAAAAAAAAAAAAAAAAAAAAGCTTCTGTTGNACATAAAATAAAAAAAAAAAAAAAAAAAAAAAAAAAAAAAAAAAGCTTCTGCTGTTGTGTTTTGCAGGCATGGCTTTTGTAGTGGATATTTTAATGTAGGTTGAAAGGAAGGAAAATCCATCCATTGCAGAGATAGAAGTTGCCTTTCCATCCTTTCATATGAGTATAAAGATCCTAATGCTTTACAATATCCATAGCATATCATTAAATTGATTGTGAAAAGCTGAATAAGAGACTAACTGGCCACCCACTTCTTCAAACCCCAAACTGCTGATTAAAAATTGTTAAGCATGTGAACCTAAGAAAAGCAAGGTTTAATGACCTTATCAGTGTAAACTGCCCCATAATTATCTGATCTTCTAGCCACACATTAGTCTCTTCTGCAAGGACTTGATACTGGAGTTTCCTTTCTGCTCTAAGAAGGAAAGATAGCAGTTTCAGACCACCCATCGAGCTGTCTCACTCTGATGTTTAGGGCTGTTTCCGCATTTGATGATAAAACCATAAGGTATGCATATTCCACTACAAGGACATGTGGCACTATTTTAGAAAATGCTTGCGTAACTTTGACCACTGAAATATACAGAGTTAAAAAGAAGCCAGCATTCCAGAAATGCCTTATTCCTTCATATCCACTATGGTTTTATCATGCAAAATTCAGACAAATTCTGGCAAGGAAATTAATTTCTTGATTTCTTTTGAATAGAGAAGGAATTGGGACTGCTTGGGAGGCAGGAGACATTCAGAGATGCAGAATTAGACCATCAGATATTGCACCTCCTTACCCAGCTGTAAATATTCTTCTCACAGAGTAAACATAGAACGCAGGGGGAGTCAGCTATCAGATGATTCCCAGGAGATCAAGGCAAAAATTAAAAATAACAACGCACAAAGTATAAAACCAAAACATGATCAAATAATTACAGCTACTCCAATTGATGTGCTTGTTAGAATTCACTGAAACTTGTAGGAGATCTGCTTGAGCTCTGCTTACTTCGAGGATTATTATTATCTCCATGGGAAAAAGACAGATTTGAAGAAGGATGTTGTAGAAAAGAGTCAAAAGGCTTAAGCTGTCCTTTCAACACTTGTATTATTTTTAATAATGGAATAAGGAAGGAAGAGGGAGTTTAGAAGTATGTAAATTAGAGTTCATTTGTTCCTTTTAAAATAAAACTGGTTTTGAAGTTGTGCTTTCCTTTTCCTCTCTGCATTCATTATATACATTTTTTTCTCTCTACTTTTTTTTTTTTCTTTTTTTTTCCTGTGTTGCATTTTGTTGTGGAAGATGCAAAGCCTTTTTCCAGTCTTGATTCTGCAGGCCCCAGAGTTAATCTTCAGCTTCCTAGAGGTGAACATCACTAGAGTTACACTAACTGCCAGTATCTCCACTGCAAGCAATACCATGGTGTACCGGTTGTGTACCCATTTTGTTTCTACTCCTGTTTATCTTGTGTGCTCATGAGGAGAGAGCATAATCTACATTGCACAAAGCACAGGGTCAAGATTCAAGCTTGACTACCCAAACAAGTCTGAGGAACTCACTATGTCCTTTCCCATACCTATATTCCTAAAAATAGGGATCTTTAAGAGCAGTCTCACAGTCCCAGCCAAGCAGCTGTTGTGGTAGGTACTGCATAAAGAATTAAAAAAAGAAGAGATGCCGCCTAAAGCACTCATATTCAATATATTTGTTAGGATGCAATTCAGAAAATCTGTGGGTTTTGAAATTAAGGTAGGAACTGAGCAGAACAGAAAAAAATGAAGCAGAAGAAAATGCGGACAGAAATCGCAGTAAGTCTAATGACAAGCAGGAATGATTTCCGGGAATGTGACACCCTTACTTTGAAGACGATGAGGTGGTAGCTTTCAGGATGTAGGTAGAGCGATAGGAATGTGCTTGTGCTTGGAGTAGACTAAGAAAAGGGGGTCAAATCAAGCATTATGGGCGTGGAGGAAGATGGAAGCACTGTGTGCTAGAAGATCGCATAGGATGGATTGTTTGTAGGATTTTACAAACAAAGATAAGAAGTTTATTTTTGATACAGTAATGGGGAAAGAATTAATACAAGAATGCAAAGGGAAGAGTGCAATCAGACTGCCAAGTCACGAATCTGTTCCTACCAGCAGTATTTTAAGTGGGTGGAAGGAGGATGCAGCAATACAACAATGTTTAAACCCCCCAAAAGATGAAGTTGTATTACTGGTGGAAATGCAAGAAATGAGAACTTTCTGCTTTCTGGGCAGACAGAAAAACCTGGATATTTGGTACAGAAACAGAAGTGGCAAGACAGGCAGATGGCCTACTGTGGAGGCATCTGGTTTTCTGGCTCTAGCAGCTTATTGGAAATGCTGACTGCAGCCTCCTCACAACCACAAAGGAGTCCATTGCTCTCCAGTGGGATCTTTCATTGGATTCACTGGCAGAGAACTAAATATCAGTTTGTAGAATAAAGAAAGTAATACGAACTGTAATGCTAAGCCAGTCCAACACAGGATCATTATTTCAACATAAATACATGTTTTTTTTATAGGAAACAGAAAAGGCTGACACCCTTTTAATGAATAAATCCAGCAAAATCAAGATGAATAATAATTCTGGTTAGCCTGCTTTTGGCTGCTCCTCAATTCAGCAGAAACCAGGTCTATCACAAAAATATTTAATTGTGTAATACATTCTACTTGACTGCTTTTATCGATTTATGTCACACGCAGAGCAGTAATGAATGCTTAAAGGAAAATATGTGTTCCAGTAATACAGGTATATAAAAAAATATCAGCATAATTCTCCCATTTTTTTTTTTTTTTTTGCATTAGAGAAGAGGTGAGTATGATCTTTCAAACTATTTGTTGGAACCAAGTATCTGTATTGCATGGTTACACATCTATAGAACATATACAATGTATAAGTGTGCTTAAAAAGTTTGGGGATTTTTCCAAGATTTTTAATCTATGGAGAATATTGGTTAATGGAAATAAAAACCTTTCTTGAAAAGGCATCACTTTTTATTAATCTTTTACTGTTGCTAAAGATGGGCATTCTTAATATGAACCCTCAAGATCATTACAATGAACTGTTTATTAAAAAAAGGAAGGTATTATGCCAAAATAAAGATTGTCACAACAGCCCCAAACTTTGGTAGATGTCTTCTGCTATAAATAGTCTCTGTAGAAAGTTAGAAACCTGAACCAAAACCCCCAGATCTCATACGGTATATGGTCTGCAGAATGTGACCGTGTTCACTTGTGAGTGCGGTTCATTTTACAGCCTGCGAGGAAAGGCAAGGAGACAGGAGAATTCACAAGCCGGGACCTGATCAGAGTTGTGCCATCAGGTAGCCTGAGTGTGCCTTCACCGCTCTTCCCTGGGCCAAGTAGTTACTGGCAATGCCACAAAACAAACCCCCCTAAATTCACAAAGAAAAGGTGACTAGATAAATGCTTTGGAATTTCCTTTAAACTGATACGCTACCAGATGCTCAGGTGTAAAGAAGAAGGAGATAACATGAGATTCACTTGAGTATATTTTATGCCTGTATTTTATTGATTGTATATGTTTCTTTTATAAAAGCACAACTTATTTAATAATCAAAAGCTTTGCTTCATGAAGATAAAACTTCTTTTTGCTTTAAGTATGCCTCACGCTTACTCAGATGACGACAACAAATGCAGGTGCCTGATTTTCATGGAAACGATAAACACCTATAAATCAATACAGCAGAAAAGTCTTGAGAAGCATCTGCAACTGTTAAGCCAACCTAGGAATACATGTGTTTTATTCAAGCTCTGTGGAGACTGATGCCATGGTAGGAGTGAGGATTTTCCCAGGTGGACATAGTTCAGTGCTTCACTGGCAAGGAGCTGAGAAGGAACACATGACTTTCAGAAATATTCATAATACTGAAAGTTTGTGATACTTCATGATTTTTGCATGAAAAAAGAAAAAAAAAACTTAAAAAATCTCAAGTGGAAGTTGTAAGGTAGAACAAGATCATTTTGCAAGAGAGATCACAATCTTACATCATTTCCCAACATGTCAGCGTGTACTCCTCTGCACTTTCAGCTCTGCCACTACCCAGCCTTGTTTTCTTGTGACATGACTTTGTGTCAGTGCTAAGACAAGGGAGACTGGATCTCCCACTGTTAGAAGAAGAAAGGAAATAAAAATATAAGACATATTGCCTCTCAGAACATATAAAGTCCATTTATTTCACCAGTCTTGTAGGTGTCAGGACTGCAGTCACTCAGCTCACTGTTTGGAGGTGGAGGTCAACTGTGGCATCTCAAATGAAGCAACAGATATTACATTTATTTGGGTTATTGGATTACACAGTTTGCAACTCTAACAAGCTCTGCACATGGGCAGATAGAGGAACACTCAGGGATTTAAACACCAAATCCAGGGGTCTTACTCAGGCTTGTTGGGTAACCCCAAGCACAGTTCTCTTAGTGAAGGGCTCTTGGCTCCTACAGCACTTCCTCGCCTTAGACCCAACTTTCAGTGTGCACTTATACTCCCCCACTACATGTTTGAAGAAAAGTTAAAAGAATAAATGGGAAAGCAAAATTAAGAGTACTGAACAAAAATGCAAAACTGGAAAATCTGTGTAAAAACTGTCCATGTAATAATTCTGGCTGCACTGATTATCTATCTCAATGAGAAATACTAGTGTGTATGTGGAGAGGGCAATGATTTCCAGAATACAGGCAGAGAAACTCAAGGCCCTGGAAGTAAAGTGAGGGCATTGAATTGCAATCTGTTGAAGAAAGGAACCACCATAGTAAACCCAGATTTCAGCAGATGGTCTTGGAATAGGACAACAGGCAATTAGCACTCTTCATTGCACTCGTACCACACCAGACAAGAAGAGAGAAAATATTCAGCTGGAAAACAGTACTACAGTCAGACATCTTAGCAGGGATAAACTGAAGCCTACTACTTTTCTTAACTGAGTAAGAGAAAACATTTCATTAAAGAACAAGGAAATATTAATGTACCCTTTGTTTACCCTCCACAGATGAGAGGATCATTAGAGTTAGTTTTAGTTAAATCTCCAGCAATGTCCAAAAACACAAATGAGAAACTTAACACAGGCAGCAGTGCTCATGAGATAGAGGAATCAGAAAAGGCTCCCTGTGAGCATCCCCCTAAAAAAAACCATGATTTTTTTTTTCTTCTTCCACCTCCTGGGATTTGGAAATGTTTGGGCAACAAACATTCTGCCTAAATGCCAGCCACTGAATGGAAATGAACCCTTACAAAGCTGAAATGGGGAGGAAATTAAGGTAACTGATGGTAGAAAAGCTAAAAGTATTTTTTTCTTTCTTTCTTTTTTCTTTTTTTCCAAGGCTTTGGTTCACATTCAGAATAACGGTACCAGAAACATCATTTTTCAAGATGATTTTTTTGCTTCAGAGTAAACTCTTCCAGCTGTCTGTGGTGACTGTCCAGGGGGATTAAAAATTGTTTTCCACATGATAATGACTGGCCAACTTTCCACTGTTCTCAGTGCAAGGAAATGTCATTTAATTATTGCACACAAAATGGCTTCTGTTGTGGACCTCCCAGTCATGGCACTGTTGATACCTCACATATTTTGTAAAGCCCTTCAAACTAATATCTTGACAGAGAAAAGATACTGGGTATGAAATAAGGTTCTGCTACATCCAATATAGCCAAAAATCTCATGGGTGTGAAGCAATAATTGCATTCTTTCACAAGTCTTTGCCTGACCATGAGGGGCATCATTTGTAAAGAATACCAAGAGGTACCAGCAAGGGGACCAAGCTGCAAGAGGGAATCATTGCATCTAGTGTAGCCATATACATGCAGTCCCATGATAAGACTAGAAACAAATCAGAAGATACTGTGGAAAATAAAAGACACCATCCTTCAGGAAACAAGTGGGTCCGTTTCGGAGGTAGTAATATCAGAAAGCTGAAAGCTGATATTACAAGCTGATGGTTTACGAGGGTGAGAGCTGTCATGAAGCGTCTCACAGCCTTTCCATGGAAGGGCAGGGAAAGGTACACCACAGCGTGCTGCAGCCCAGCGAAGCTCCCACAGAGATGCTGAATAGCTCATCTGCTCTGGCCAAAACCATTACCCCAATGTTTGGGCTCAGAGGGATGGCACAGAGGGAATTTATTCTACCTCTTCCCCGAAATGAGTTTCTTGCCCGGACGGGTTCATCTTGCAGACCATAGCATCTCTTGAATCATATTGCCTTTCATCAGAATAAACGTTCTTTACAGAAGTTGCTTCGTACATGTCACTAAATTTTCATATATTTTCGTCTGTGGATTACCTGGGCTACATCCAATATCTCTGTCACCTTCAGACAGCTCTTTCTTTTAATTCACATTTCCATCGACATTTCTGGCGGGCTTACAGTGAAATATTCCGTAGCTTTTATGAATGCAAGGAATGTGGTGGTGAACCACAGGATTCCCCCACCTACAGCTCCCCCTTTCAGCTGCCAGCTGCTTGTCAGATTTTAATTAACGAGAAAGTTGCTAGCAGTTATTCATGCAGCTTCTCTCTGTTCCTCTCTGGAGAATTCCTAAATAGCATTCAGAGCATTGAGCCTACACTTTCTCTCTTTTTTTTTTTTTAATGCTCTTCTTCACAGCAGCCAATAAAAGATGTTAAAAGTGATGGCTTTCTGCACCCAGAGCTCAATTAATAGAGAATGGTCTTCACTAGTTATGGATGTGGCAGACAGGACCTCCCTTCCTTCCACTTCCTCCTCCTGTTTCCTACACAGAATGAACAGGCAGGTCTTCTAGAAAGTTATGCCTGCTCAACTGTAGGTATATTGCTGAACTTTTTATTTTTTATAGTATCAGGAATATAATTTAGGTGAAAACACCGAAGGACTGCCTGCACTGGGAAAGTCAATATGGGCATGGGCAAATGAAGTTATCAATGGGGTGAAAGGAGGGCTCCTGAAGGCATTGCCTCTATCAAAGGCACAGAAGCTCATGATGTGAGTTTACTTTTCCTCCCTTTGAGCATCCCCCTAAAACACATACCTATTTTTTGTCTGTCACCTCCTGGAATTCAGAGGTGGTTGGACAACATTCTGTCTAAATGCCACCAGATATCTAGTATCATATCAAAAAGTCTGAAGAGCAACACAGCAGTAAAAGGTAGTGAAAAGTTGTTTCAAAATATCAGCAGCCAGTGAATATCCTCAGCTTTAGCCTAGCCCTGAAAGCTAACTGAAGACAGTGCTTATGGTATTGCTAAATGGGAAGGTTGTACTTTTCACTGTTGGCTACCAGCCTTTGAAAATTATTAAAACGTAGCAATATGCAGCAGTCATTCTAAGTGATCCAACAGAGACTCAGAGAGCATTTCTGTACTCAGTCTTAAAAGGCAATAGCAAATGGTAAACAGTTGGTCACAACAAATAGCAATTTAATAGACATAGCTTTTGATAAGCTGCAGATAAAATCTGCTGGACTGCGGAACCCCAAGTAGCTGTCCTATACTCTGAGTGTAAGAGTTTCCATTATAAACCCTGTTTTGATGCCCTCAACCAACCCTTCATTCTAAGTTTCTGCAAAGAGCTCCTTCTTGTGTAACATTTCTGCTATGTGGACTCTGGCCAGAGAAAATCTGGAAAGGGGGGAGGAAGGAGAAAGAAGCTGGAGGTTATTCTCACAGCTATGGTTAAAAGAAAGGACTTTGTGAAGGGTGTTATTAACTCTTTGAAACATTTTCTATCTTTTCTAAGTTAGTTTTTCCTCAATGTTTCTGATTTTCACTTCACATTTGTGAGTTTTAAAATTTTATTTATTTTTACTGGTCATTTTTCATTAAGAACTAGGGTGGGCAACACAGCATTGGTTCACCATTTGCAAATGACCTCATGGCTCCCACTGCCCAGGTAGCTCCATAGCGCTGGTGTTGTAAGCATTTCTACTCATTTGAGACAGTGATGGTCCCACTTATGCATCCTCTTCCAGCTAAAAATTGTGTGCGTGTTGGGTGGAACTTGTCCTATATCAAAAGAAAATGAAGTCTCTTAGTGATTCTTCAGTTCCTGTTACTGTTATGGACCTCCATGATATATTATACAGAAGGAATAAATTCCTTTCCCTCATTATTAAGATCCATGGTACTTCCTCTACAAGCACTGTGGGTAGACATTGAATGTACATGGATAGACATTACGGAGCTTTGCAGACCTATCCTACGAAGCTCATAATGGTTGATATCATGAATGCTAATTCGTCTATGAGAACCATCCACATTTTTATAAAGTCTACAGATGTTTTACTATTCGGTTACAGGCACCTCCTCCAGTCTTAACCCATTTATAAACTGGCTTCTCCTTTAATGTTCTGTCTGTGCTTGAAATGATAATGCAGTAAGCTTTAGGTGAGAGTGTCTTCAATCCAGTCCTCTTTTACCTATAGACTAGTAAAAACTGATGTTTTGATTGATGAGTTTCATGAGAAAACTGGGTGATGGCCATTTTTCATGGTCAGGAATTGTGGAGTTCATCTTCACAAGCATTATTTGCAGTAATATCCACATCTCTGATCTTCCACAAAGTTCTTGTAAAGAGACTATTGACAACAATCTAGCAGAACAACAGCAAGCCTAAGGCAATGGAAAAGTAAAACACATCAAATGTGACACAAATAACAGGGCCAGCTACTAGACGAGATATACACATCTGCAAAGATGAGAAATGGCCTCCAGTGCTGTGGGCTCAGAGTTGCAGCCACATACAGTTGCACGGTTCCCCACACTTGCACGTAATGGCAGAGGTTTCCAGAAGTACGCAGGGGATTTAGGCACATGGTTCCCAAAGCTGACCAGAGGATTTACTCAGGTGGCCCTCACTGGAGATCTGACTGGAGCTTTCTATGGCTGAATCTCTTGGTTAGGTCTGAAATTTTCAATCTATGTAACTGCGTGCCTACATTTGTTTAAAGGACAGTAGCTAAGCAAACTTCGGTCTATGCCCAGCGAAATTCATACACATGGGAGGATTTCAAATATTCCAAATAAATTACTATTGGCCTGGCTTTACTTTGAGACTACAAGCTTCCATTCATCAGCAGACTCTTTTCACTCTTTGTTTCTTCCTTCGGAATGTTTCTGTAAATCAGCTTATAAACTTTTGGCTTTAAATAAAAAGATGCTAGGGTTTTTGGTTGTTGCTTGGAATTTTTTTTTTAAACCTATTACAAGAGCAACTGCAAGGTCTCTCCTTCCACCCGGGCTCCCTGAGAGTAAAAATCTATAGTGAAACAACAGGGAACAGAGAGGACAGAGAAATCCCCTACAAGCCTCTGAGGAAATCGACTCATCTCTTTATCAGCCTTTGACTTCTATATATCCCAACGATGAATCAGAAATGAGGTTGTCCCATGCAGGAGGTGGTGGTTATAGTGCTATAAAGGCTCTTCTGTCAACTTCACAGCTGCCTGAAAACCGGCTTTTATTTCATCAGCTAATTTAGTTCTGAAGAGGGGCTCCTCTTTTATTGTATGTGTCCTGCCCATCTGATTCTTACTACTCTGGCATTCCTCTTGTGCATTAATTAGGGACTTTAGTTACCAAAAAAAAAAAAAAAAAAAAAAAAAGTTTACACTATGCGTTATTCAAGATTCCTCATGTGCTCCTCAATTTAGGGTACATTGTAATGATTTAAGTCAAATCCCAGAGCCATGCAATGTAAGTAGGAGCATAGGACTTGCCTTATCAGATCAGACCATTGGTCCATGAAGTCTTGCATCATGAATCCAGCACCTGATTTGTGAGAGGAAGGTAAAAACAAGTAAAGCATTATCCCTCTTAGCTAACTCTGCAATGCTACCCTCCAGGAAAAAATTCCTTCCTTGCCCCTGTGGTGATCAGATCACTATAGTCTAATTAAAAAGGGCTTCTCAGCTCAAACTGTGCAATGAACTGATGTATGAAAATTGATAGAAAAAGGATACAAAATAGGAAGATGCGCAGAAGCTTGGAGGGAATTTCCATTTACCAAACTTGTTTACATACAGTTGCAGGGTTAAAGGCTCCAGGAAAAAGCTTGAGCAGTGCAGGTACAATATGAGGTAATGTTCACACTAACTGCTAGCACAGCATCTGCAAAGAAACTCAAAATACTATTTATGCAAGAGGCCACGTGTCTCTGACATTTACTTGTCCTACAGTTTCAGTGCAGACATTAACATGGTCTCTAAAGGCCTGACTGACATGGATGTGGTCACTCTGCTCCCATTTTAATGACAGTAGACTAACACTTACTGGTAGATAGCAAATTAATCTGTAACTTAGTGGTCTCTGTGCAATGTCACCATAAGGGGCCATTGCATAGCTGTAAGGTCACTGCAAGGACATGTCTTTTGGGGGGATGAAAATGTGTACAAAATACAGTTTTCATGGGGATCATGATCACTTGGGATGTTTAAAAATCAGTTAATCTTAGCTGCCCATCAATCATCATGAGGTCTGGAATTAGTGTGCAAAAAATGCAAACTTTTAGGACCGTATCATGAGCTGAGTCCTCCAACATATGTACTAATTACTTGAATAAGGGAATGTCATTCTGTAAAATAATAAATGAAGTCATCTTTTACTTATGAGAACTACCAGCAGGATTTGCTCTGCAATGCCCTTATTTGTTAAACTTCTGGAACACAGTACTCTGTACAGAATTGTGTGGTCTCCCTTATCATTCTGTTTTTGCATCCCTTAAGTTCAGAGACATTAGCAGGGTGTGGCTTTTTTCCATTAAAGGCTGTTTTGGGTAACAGTAATCCAAGATCTATTTCACTGTGCTAACAGCTAAAGGCCTTGTAATAATAATTTCTGTTTGGCAGCATCACAGTCAATTTCATTGATGTTACAGTTGTTTTAATTCTCTTTTTCAGAGGTGAGAAAAGCTCCAGTAATTCTTCTGAGACGATTTATCCATACTTTTCATCTTTTACCGCAAAAGGGATTGCTGGGGAACTATCCAAGAAAGAAATGTAGATAAGCAATACCACCATCAGGAGGAAGGGAAGGGAGAGGAAGGGAAAGAAAGGCAGAAAATATTTGGGTTTTTCGTCAAACTCAAACAAAAGCAAAAGCAGCTGTAAACTTTCAGAGAGGAACAACTATGTAAATCTGTAAAATTTCTAGCACTTGCAGAAATGCAGAAGTATTGATACAGCAGTTACCTGATGTGCAGATGACTGGTTTATGTTTGTGCTTAAATGTTTGTGCTAATATTAACTGAAAACAAGCTGTCTGGCAGTAGTGAACTGAGCCATAAACACACGCACACAATGCATAAGTTAGTGATTATAGCAATGATAATATGACCTTTCCCTTCTATTCTTCAACTTTTTTTCCCCCCCTTAGCATTCAGCATGTCAGAGGATGGATCTGAAGGTGAGTTTTCCAAGCTCTTTTTAAGCACAAACCAGAATTTGTCAGAAATTTTCTAGGTCATCTCAGAAAAAAAACCCCAAAACCCTGTCAAAGCCTTTCCTGCCATGAAGGAAAAAGCTCCTGGAGCCGTCACCAGCTCTGCCTTGCACCTCCCGGTATCCTCCTGTCCGTCCAGATACCTAATGGACAGCTTCCAGGCTGCTTCCCGCCAGCCTGGCCAGCGGTGCTGCAGCGCTGAGCGCTCCCAGGCGCGTGGGAGAGGGTGCTCCGCCTGCGCCTGAGCCTCTTCTGGATGTAAAGAAAGTGGGAGAGGCTAGCCATCAGGAAAGCTTCCCAGGATGCTTTTAAGACAAATATAACCTAGGCAGCGCGGGTTCATAAATCCTTTACTCGTGGGATTTGTGTTCCTAAATCTTCGAGGTACTTCTGAAAATATTTCTTTTAATATGAATTTATTCATTTTGGAAAACTTACCAAAATGTTAATAAATCCTAAGTCAGTAGACTTACACCAAAGTCGACCTTCTCTGTTACTGTTAGGAATGAAAGTCGTTGGCATCAGTTGAATTGAAGGGGATTTCCTTTTGTTTTGCAATGTATGTGCAGACAAGCAGGCACCAAGCTACAAGTGAGTAACTTTCCCACTAATCCTCCAAGGCGTGTGACAATATGACCCTGAGCTTTTACAACTAAGAACAGTATGGTATGTAAATATTATGAACATATATGGTAAGTGCTCTACTTGCTGAAAAACACAGAAAATGATTCCCGAGAATGCCTAGCTGACCCTAAAGCTACATGGATTATTCTTTTTTTTGTCTGCAGCATTCATCTCTGTTCAAAACCACGATGATGTATTAGATGCAAGTTCACTGGAGCAGGAATTGTGTCTTATTTCCTTTATTTCTCCATTAAGCATCTGTTTTATTTTGGATATAAATAATAAAAATGCGAAATAAAAAATTATTGTGTTGTACTTGCCACTACATTCTTTCCAAAAAGAGAAATAATCACTCGTTGAATTGAGAACATTTTAACTGCTAGCTGGAAATCAGGATGTCACTAATTGTGCAGCACACATTAAATGATGCTAAAGAACACGACTTGTTCTCTCCAGTCATGCACTTAAAAAAACTGAAGAAAATCTGTTATTATTCCTTTGAAAATGTTGTGGCATCCATTAAAGTCACCAATCTATGGAAAAAAGAGGAAAAAAGAATATTGTTTTAAGTCTGTGAATAGAAATTTCACAACACAATAGAACATCACCTTTTTTATGATGAATACATATCCTGCTAAAAACATAGCAGTGGCACTAAAACAATGTGGAACCTAGGTTTATTTATACACAAGCAACTAGGGTAAAGTGGATGAGGAAAAAAATGCAGTAGAGACTTACTGATTTTGTAATGGAAAAGTTATGAATACACTTTCAGTAACACTCCCAACTTTTGCAAGGACCAGGTATCATCTACCCATTTAATAATGAATATATTTTATGTGTTGGGACACATGATAACCTTTGAAAGTCTCCGTCTCTTAAGATGTGTATGCATCAACAGATTGTTCCAGTTCTCACTATGTGTTTTCTTGATTTGCAATTCAGCTTTCATTATTGATAGAGACTTGGAACTTGCATGCCACAGAGAAGTCCCAAGAGTGCAGATTTATCCATGGAATTATACCAAGAATAAATTAGACCATGGACCTCAGAGGCACCACTCACAAGGGTATGAACTACTGGCTAGAGTCCATAGTTTCCGTACTTTGGGTATTTCCATTTACTTCAGTTCAACTTGATTAGATTCCAGCACTTGGTAAACCTGATAATTTTTTTTTTTCTTTGAAGTATATGTTTGCATATCAAGTACATTTTTCACATCCTTGCTCAACCTCTGCAAAAGGCTCTTAATGCAAAGGGAACTTGCAGTGTTTCCTGTAGTATAGCAAGAACCAAAATTCCACTATGTCTTGGGAACAAGCATTGGGTGATGGAAGAATATGATGCAATTATCCAGGTGAGCTATTAACTGAAATATAAGATCATTAACTGAGGTAAGATTATTTCCTGCAGTGTCACTGAACACACTATTCCTGCATTCTTCCAGCCTGACACAATTCTGGTGATTGATAGTGGCTGTTAGGTCCAGACCAGGAGCAGCAGCATCCTGCCCTCAAATTCTTCTCTGCCTAATGCTCCTTGCTTCTCCTGTTGATATTCAGTAACTCCTGGTAACCCTACCATTTCTCCAAGGGCCTTAAAAACCCTCCGCTTTCTTCATCATGCCATTATGACTTAATGTTCACTTGTTCTTATGAGAATGTCTGTACTGAACTTTAAAAAAAACCAAACAAAAACCCCACAAAAAAACCAAAGAAAAAGACAGCAGGTGTGGAATGAAATGGGACAAAAAAATGGCTTTGTAGCAAGGAGGGGCTCCTGCCACCATTTAGTGAAGAATGCAGACTTTGATTTTTAAAACTGGAAGTAAAATTGTATTTCACACAGACGGGAATTTTCAGTATGGCTGAGCTGTTACAGAAAACAAATAATAAACAAAAGCGCTGTATCTCTTCATCTTGCATTGCTGGCAGTGGTTTAGTGCATTTCAGTATTTGTTGGAATTTTTGCCCTATGTCCTTAGGGGAAAGTCCTATAGAAATCTGAAGGATTTTCCTTTTAAGGTCTGATTCAAACCCCACTGAAGGCAAGGGAAAAAACCTCCTGTTGAACCAGTAGGCTGAATTTAGGCCCACGTAGAAGTCAGTTCAGTGACACCTAATTTTTCACCTCTGACAGAAAATTAAAATTAATAAATTGATAAAAATAATGTGCAAGTACTTCTGCAAAATTACTTCAGGGTATATTTCATTGTTTGCTGTTCTTAAGCTCATGCCATCTGTTATTCACAGATATTCAGGCTAACTTACAGTTTAGTCATGAAAATGTTTGAAAATATCAGAAGTTCAAAAGTTTTTGGAGGAATGATCAATCATCTGGAAATTCATCACAGAAGTCCGTTATACAGTAGCTGTCATCATTTCAGTCTTTTGTTTAAAGAGTATCAGCCACTCAACTGGAAGCATGAACTGTGTCCAAGATTTGTGTTAAATCTAAGGTTATAAATTACCTTCTACAGAAAAGAAATATTTCTGGACACCAAATAATCAATTACATAGATTTCAAAAGGCCCAGAGGTTAAAATTTGAGCATCAGTATTATTATTTTTTCTTCACTAAAGCATTAACATATACACATGTATATATAGCTATACAAACCGTACAGAAAGTTCAGTATTATGTTAACAAGATGGCAAGAGCTAAAATAAATGGCTACCCTCAGCACAGCAAAATTCATCCAAAAGCAGCTGATTCAGACAAGATCTTTGTACCTAGAAGTATATAAATTTGTGATACAATTGACCCAGAAGCCAAGCTGGTTGTGGCTGTGCAAAGTTGGGACCACACGCATCTTCACTCTGTTGCCGGATACGGAAACCACAGCAGGAACAGCAGGAACAGCAGGATGGGCAACGTGTCCATTCCTCTATTGCCAGCCAACAAATTAATACAAATGGTATGAGGGGTAGATTTTGTCAGTATAATGACTAGGAAGTGTGACTAATGAAGAGCAGACACTGCTAGTTCTGCTCTCCCTGAGATGGTTTTGGTAATTCCCAGCTCGTGGGTACGAAGGACAGCTGTGGGCAGCAGCATCTTCAGTGGTCACAACCCAATCCAGCATAGCTCCTGAATCAGAAACCTAATCCTGCACACCAGCTTTGGGAGATATAAGCAGTTTTAAAATGCAGAATTCGTTCCAGATAAAAACACCTTTATACTGAATGCCCATGGGAGAAGCAGAAACGGTAGGGTGTAAAGAAGGTCTCAGGTAAAGACAGGATTCGGACTGGGTGGTTTTATAGCCATACTTGGTGATGCAGAAGAAGTGAAGTGAAACTGCATTCTTCACTCAGAGATCAGGAGGGAGTTTCGCCTTCAGTGCACTCCCTTCTTCAGAACTGCACAATAGGGTGGGTTCATTGTTGTGGTTTTTTTGCATTATCCAGATGCAACACACGTTGAAGATGGCTGGCAGGAGAATACTCAGCTCAGTGCAAAGCTGTCCTGACCTAACAGAGCAAATCCCATGTTCCAGCCTCCCACACACTGTGGTCCTGCACATGCTTGCCTGTTACACAATGATCATATTAACAGTCATTTACCAGAGATACCTCTCCCCATCCCTACTAATTAGTTCACATTCCGTA
The DNA here is from genome assembly GCA_013400195.1 of Aramus guarauna. Lineage (NCBI taxonomy): Eukaryota > Metazoa > Chordata > Aves > Gruiformes > Aramidae > Aramus > Aramus guarauna. The sequence continues at coordinate 1,092,869 of VXBL01007437.1, forward strand.
TTCATCGCTCAGTAATCCAAAACTGTGATTTCCACCCTAACTGTGGGCCAAAGGAATCTTCTGGTAGCGCACATTTCTCTGTGCTTACAGGGGATGGAGGGAATCAGAGAAGTAAGAACAAACAACAGAAGGGATGCTCTCAAGTAACAGAGAATTCCCCACTCTTTCTTCAGCCCTGTGCAATAGGTGTGCATATGTAAGCAAAGACAGTTCCTGGTGAAAATGAATATCCCTTTGTGGGAGTCAGAACTGAATCAGGATTGACGCTGATTTCAAATGCAGACGCTGGCACAGAGTAAAATTATTTTTCAAACACTGAAGCTTTCCCGGTAAAGTATTTAAGGTTGCATTTTCAGGCTAGAAGGAAAAAGTGATGAAAAGTTCTTAAAACTGAAGAAACAAAACCCTTGATTCTGATCCAAAGCCCTGCAAAACAAGATCCCATATGGTAACGGCTAATCTTAGGAGAATGGAGGGGGATAAAACGGGTACATTTTCCTTCCTCTTTCCCTCTCTCTTTTTCCCTTCTGGTTTTTAAAGTTGCATGTAATGTGTCACAGGAGGGTCTCTGCCAAAGATGTGTTTTCACCATCATTCATAAACAAAACATATCCCACACTTTATTCCTTGTGGCTCCGTAAGGAAATAGGTACCTGGTAGTTAGCAGAAGGCACTGCACAGCACCGAGCAGTGCAGTGCAGAGCTGTTAGTCGTGGTCCCAAAAGTGGCACAGACCCTATTTTCACCTCGGTTTCGTCAGCCCAGTGCAAGCCTTTTACTGTTGTGATGGCTTCCTGTACTTCAGATAGTTCTTCTACCCTGTTTAGCATTACAAAGTATTGTAGGCAAAGTGTGAATGTTCCTGTCCGGTTTTAAAATGCTTTTCCACGTTATCTTGAGGGCAATGCCTGTCCTTGGTTAGACCATGTTTTGCACTGTGTATAAAGCAGTTGTGATCGTAACCAGCTCTTCTGTGGCCAGTGGAAATCAAGCAGTCGAGGAGTAATTGTGTAGATGCTTTTGGGTATTATTTTTGACCGATTGTACTGTCAAAGGATCTATAGGCATCACACAAGAAAAGGTCCCTGGTGTCCTAAGTAGGCTCTGAAAACTAAATAAGGCTTCTCAGGAAGCCCGTTGTCTGAACAGGCCCTTCAGAAAGATACCCTGTGTTTCCAATCCACTGCCATAGATGGTCCTTCCCCATGTCGTACGAGCAAAACACTTCCTTTGGCAATAATCTCAGTCCTTTCTCCTTCACACCCAAGTAGCTTTACGCTTGTAGAGAGCCACTGGTTACTCATCTGTGGAAGGGTTTTCATAGTGGGGCTTAACAGACCTTTTAACTTCCAGCCTGGAAATTCAGGCCTTAGGAGAAAACGGGACCATAAAACACACTGTCAGCATGCATGATACGTAAAGGCAACATTTCAAAGATGCCTTGCAAATTCAAGTAACATGCAAAAATTGCAGACAGTTGTTGGGTGTTATTTATCTTATGTTAGCTGGCAATCTGTCTTCTGTCAAGTTGTAGTTGACATAATATGAAGTGATATAATTCAGTCATAATATAATTCAGCCATAATGTAATTCAGTCGTAATTCACTTCATAATGTAAAATGATATAATTCATTTTCTTGCTGCAGGTTTCTCTAAGAACTGTATGGATCCAGACCAATGGAAGAGAAAAAATTTAGTGAAGTATCTTGTTATGAAACCTCAAATAATAAAGGAAATCGCATCCGCTGTCTGCTATAATGTACAAATTTTTCACACAGAGATTTTTGGGTGGAATTTGTTCTCCATTTATATTTTATTAATTTGATAGTAACCGGTACTGCTCGATTACTAATTACTAATTTAGCCTACCTCGTACTTCTATCCTAGACCAAGAGAAAAAGACATTGTGTAGTGCTACAAGGCAGCAACTTCCAGATTAGTCTGGATGTTGAAGAGTCAGATGCTTACAGGGTTTTGCTTGTGTTCTTTTCAATGTTTGTAAAGAGTCCCATAAAATTCGTTACAAGTAGAACTGGAAAAAGCAAAAAAGCAAACAGAATATTCAAAAATGAACGGGTGGCAAAAGCCGAGCATTCAGAAGAAAGATGAAATATATGGGCTTTTGTTCTGAACTCAGAAATAGTACAAAAAACCTGAAATATTTTGGATTCAGAAAGCTCTTGTGTTTCTGTCTTGACTTAGTCCAGTGCTTCTGTTCTGAATGGACTTTAGCAGCCTGGAGACGTCCGCCAGAGCTGGAGTTCGGACAAACCGCCTGGTCTGTCCCATGGGATGCCTCATTTCGTGGCCTTGAAGTCCATAAGCTGTACGACCCATACTTCCCCCACCAAGGGACTCTGAAACAATCAAGGCATTTCTGGAAGATGAGGGCAGCAGTTATTTCTACAATATTTCAGCTTTGACTGTTTTTTACAATAAAACCAGAGCTTTCTGGGCAATTTTTGAGGAAAAATTCTATTTACCTGACAACTTATTTTCTACTGTAAAATAGCTCTCCTGGTTTGTGCTCAGCTGTCTATTTTCTTCTGGGAAGAACACAACACTTACTTCTTTAAAAACTCTGCAGTTCCCCAGTGAATAACTTGAGTCCGTTCATCCCACACCCATGCCATGTTTAAGTATGTTGGCTCAGATAAAGAAGATATTTTTCTTAAGTGATAATTTACATGAGTGAGAGGTCAAGCCATGTTCAGCTGACAAAGGAAAGGAGCAGAGTGTTTCCACGGCATAAGAGCAGTTGCATGTTTTTGGAGTATTTTTTTTTTTTGTACGACCCATACAGGGAGCATTCTCGTATATAGCTCCTCTATTAGAATGTTCTTTTTTCGGTTCGTTTTGTGTATTATACAGTGAACCATGGAAATGCAATATTATTTTACTAAAATGAATTAAATGTCAATTAACACTTAGTATTTTTTTATTTCATTTTGATTAGCATGTAAAACATACTTTAATTACATCAGAATAAAAACTGGAACTTGAGCAATTATTTAAATACACCCCTAGAGTATAATACCATTTAGGACCGGACTCCCCTCTGATGTTGTGCGGGGGCTTTTTATAGTGAAACATTTAAAATAACAGCTAATTTGTAACATACACACACACATATGAAACACATTATTTTTAGAGCATTATTTTTACTGTGTATCTTGAAACAGAGTGTGTGTGTATATTCATTTAACACAACTTGAGCTCTTGGAAAACTCCGCTCAAGTGCCGATTAATATACATTACTTCTAAAGCAAAACACAAAAGAGGAGGGTGGTTGTTGCCGTAAGCATTTTAATTGGCATCGCAGTTGCAAATGGCAAGAGCTATGGCGGTCTTAGAAACATTTTTTCATGCCAAGGATAAAAGTTTGCATTAATTTGGCCTGCCCTCATCTCAGCCACCTGGTATTTCTATTGCCCTGCCCTGTAGGTCCGGCTTTGGCCGTGGCATTGCACAGACAGAAGGGACTGCCAGCCCGGGGGGCTTCCCCCACTGCTTGCTCCTGCAATCACAGCGCCGTGCAGCCTCCAGACACGTTTTGCCCCTTGAAGCATCGCTGTATCCCACCCCACGCTCGTGTTCTCTCTTGAAAAAACTACTCATAAAAAGGAGCTATTTTTTCAGAGTGCCAAGTACCGCGTGCAGACTTCTGCCAAGCGTTGTACAGTATTTTTGCCTAGAAAGGGGTAAAAAGGGGCTCAGAGTTGCAAATTCAGATGTAACGATTCTGTTTGCTGAGGTGCTGAGCAATTTTATCTCTGTCAATTAATTCAGTGGTGGGATTTCAATAGTTCTGGAAGTTGGGTCTTCAGATTTCAAAAGATCGAAGGAGAGAAAAACAAACAAACAAACAAACAAAAAGAAAGCAGCCAATAGAAATAACCAACTAACATGCCCAAAATAACTTATGTTAATTTTTTCACTTTTTAGTAATGTTGATCAAATGAATGTTACAAGATAAAATCAGAATGCTTTCTGAAGTAATAACTTAAAAAGCAAGCAGTCAGAATTAGATCTGTCAAAATGAAAAGAGATAGGATATTGTCTGTGAGAAACTGGTTTACCAGAGGCATAGGAAAGTCTGGTTTTCCTAGTAAATAAATACATAAATAAGTAAATAATTAAATAAATCATCTGCTGACTGAAAAAAACGCCTAGTTATTTTTTTCCCCATAAGACAGCATAGCAACAGCACTGAATTGAAGGCCATAAAATGATTACAACTGCAAAAAGGGAACACCAGGTCACAGACCATGTAATTCAAAAGTAACTTCATTTGCTGATGTCGGCAATTTTCACAAATAGACTAAAATAGCCCATTACTTAAGTGTTCAGCTGCTCAGATGATTTGGGTTTTCATTTATTTTTTTCTCTCTTTTTTTCTTTTTTTTTCTTTCTTTCCTATTTTTCCCTTTATTTTTAATTGAAGGAAGGGAGTTTGGGAAAATTGTGTTGGCTATTGTAAGTACAGCCTGCATTCTGTCTCGATGCTTGACCCTACATTCTTTCTTTTATACGAGATGAAATTCATTTTCCTTGGGCTAGCATAAAATGAGAACACCATGGAAGTTTGTGCTGTTGGCAGAGGTGAAGGGTGGGCTGGAGTGGGTGACCTAACTGGGCTTCTCTATCTCAAAGTTCTTGCACGCTGTGAAATTCTGTGATGAGCTGTTGGTTTAATTTTACAGGACCTCAGTGGCCAGCTTGTGAAATCTGGCAAGCAAGAACGTAATGGAGCTTACTGCTTTATTATGGCTGGGTTTGTTATATTATTTTTTTGCTTAGAAAAGAGCTTTGTCAGTATATAAATCATAAAAATAAAGGTATTCTTCGTTAACACCTTAAAAGCGAATCCAGAAAGATATATCTCCCTAGATTCAGTGGGTCTTTTCCATGCGTCTGCCCATTCTGACAGATTGATGGCCCAAGAGTCTTATAGCGTGAAGACAGCAAGTCCTTGAAAACTTGGAAAATTACCTAGACCTGTTATTAGGTAGGATTTTTAAAAGATATCATTATTACTTTCTGTCAGCATCATGAAATGGATTTCACAAATGATTTGCATTAGGGAAGCTCGGCTGTGTAGTTTTCATATCACCAGGAAGCTGACTTTAAAGAATAAACTTAGGAAAAACCTCTTCATCTGTGGTTTCAATTTTATTTGGGCCTTATCAAGTACCTGAAGTGATTCATTTTTCTTCTGTGCCCAGGGAACTTGTTTGGAAGAGCTAGAACAGGTAAAGGAAAAGGCACGGTCTATTTGTCTTTATTATGGTTGCAAATTACTGGACTTCGAGTTATGACTGGAGGAAATTACTGTACTCCTACCACCACTGAAAAAGAAACATTCTGGAAAAGTGAGGGAATTACTGGGGGAAATATATATAAATAACATCAAATTCTGTCCTCCTGACATCTCAAACTGCACCTGCCAGATGATGGCCTTATTTGTATCCCAGTACAAAGAGTGTGATAAATTGCTCAGAAGATCAAACTAATTAAGTAGCTGTTATTGTTAAGAATGCCTTTTAAAAATGAAAAATTAAGTTGCATTTAGCACTCAACACCTACACACCAAAGTACATAACCCAGATGAGCTAATCTTTAAAACTGGCGTAGAAATGAGCTAATGTTTTTGGGGAATTGTATGCACAGTATGGCAAGAGATCAATAATGATTGAAAAAAAAAAAATAAATCCAACCCACCTAAAACTACTCAGCTGCTAGCAATAAAGAAGTACCAAATTGCAAAATGCATTAACTGTTTTTCTGCTCGTTTGTATTGTCTGTTTTGTGCAGTTTCGTATGACAGGTTAATCTCTTGGCACGGGCACTGCAATAGTGTTCAGTGTGACGATGTATACCTTCACAATTCATGGCAGCTATGCAGAATAAGAGATGAAGATGTTATCTCTGCAGAATGATAAAAAGGCATTGATAATACTGAATAGACTGGAAGCAAAACTATGTGTATGCTGCGTACGTGCATACCTGTATGGTATACTCACATGTACCCAAGCACACACATGTGCGTATATGAATCTCGGTAACAAAATTTTGGTTTTAAAAGCATGAAGTTGGCCTCAGGAGCTAAGAAACTGAATTTGTGAGCTGTTAAATGTCAGAGCTGACCTCTGGGAGTTTGAGGAGGGATGATGTGGTGAAGGGCAGGCTTCAGGTCATGTTTTATACAAGAAGTTTAATTGTTCTGGCTAGGAAGCAAAAGTGACTCATTTACTTGAAGTGGGTCCCTATCTCCCAACGCAGATTTTGAGTGGGGGAGGATACTGCTAGCAATAATATCTTTAAAAGAATTGGACTGCTTTACTTCAGTATTTTAACTACTTCCATTCAGATTCATTTGTTTTGGACACATAATTTGATAATGTTCCAATGATAGCAAAAAACAGTGCTTTTGTCACCCTTCTTGAACCCATGCAAGTCTTTGCGTTGTGTTTAAATCAGAGTTTTTTTGCCAAAGAAAATTGTAAGCTAGTGGGCTCTTTCTGAGCCTTTTATTGAAAAAATGTAATAAACTATTTAACCATATAGATTGTAAAGTCATCATGGCACTGGTGTTGCTCTTTTCAGTTTCACTCCTGTCTCAGAAAGCTCCTTCTACAGATTAAGCATGTGCATTTTGACTTATGCCAAGAGACAAATAACACATATATAGAAATCAATAACATATTTCACTTTTTTAGTAGCAACCAATTTGTAAATGAAGGGCTGTCATTCATTTCAGTTCAACTTGTCTGTGTCCTGTTTTATCTGCTTCCATTTATCAAGCTCCTATTCCTTGGTTACCAGCCTATTGCCAGCCTTTAGTTACTCCCAGTTTCAATTTTGGAAACTCTTATTTTTTTATGTCATATTTTCTGTAAAATGTGAATTTCAATAAAGAATTTTACTCTAGAAAATTTAAATGTATTTCCTACTTTCTGATCAGCTTATAATTAAAAGAATGTAAATAATTTAATGGTTATAAATCCTTGTTTTTTCATGATACTTTTATCAATCACAAAGGGTAAATACATTATCCCTGAAATGTGACAATCCACTGCCACTGGTCATATACTGCTGAAATAAAAGTGAGTTTTGTTGCAGAGAAAGGGAAAGGCCCGAAGAACGAGATACCATGCAAGGCACCCCCTTTGTGCTGAGGAAGCAATACAATTGATTTTTTCAAACCTGCAGCTAGGGCTGTATTTCAAACCACCTAGAAAATCTTTTTTCCTTCACAGAAAATGTGATTTTTTTCAGAGAAATTGTTGAAGCCAAATCTAAAAATACTTAAACTATAAACTGGGTATTTTTAATCATAGAAAATCATAGAAATGGTGTGTGGAAGGGACTTCCAAAAAAGTCCTACCTTCTGCCTGAAGTAGGATTACCGGCTCCCCACTGGGCAGAAGCACTCCTCCCCTTTCCAGAAGGCGAAATAATGCTCATGCGGCTTCATTGTTCATTTAATGATACGAGCCTCAGAATTAGTTGCTGGTATTCCTTTAATGAGGATGATTTGCAGGCTGCCTTCAAACACAAGTCCCATGACTTCTGCTGGCACAAGGTGAAATTCCTGCTTCAGTAATGATACTGTGCCTGGCAAACATAATGTTGACTTAGTTAAAAATCGAGAGAATTCTCTGAAAATGAGATTTACTGATGAGTAAGAGGAATAAGGAAGTATAAATAGAAGATATATGAACGTATACTAAAAATTGGGCTAAGCTGCAAAAGCTGGACCCACAGCCAAGCCACCCTGAAGTTTGGAAGGCAGACATTCAGTGCTCTTTTCAGCTCACTAAAGATATAATTGGAGGCCAATCACAAATATTTAATCTGCTTTCTCTGAAGTTCAGGTATTGAAAAACATCTGAAAATTGTTTTCTCTGTGAGCCCAGGTGTGGTGTTAGTGTTCTTTCATACACCAGGAACCTCAACTGAAGGAAACCAAATATGCTACCCATTAGAAAAACATCTGTTCAGAAATTGTATGGAGATGAAGATACGCCTTATATTAGCTCTTCTTGTCTTATGACCCTATCTGGTGAGTTCTGTTTGTGCCTGAGAACCCAAAGCATTTGACTTTGCTGCACTTCTTTCTTACAAATATTTTCTTTGGTTTCAGTAAAGACCACGCTAGCCAAAAATCTGGACTGAAAATCTGGATCAGGGTTAACAGCTCAGTGAACTAAACCCAAGTACTGTATCTGAAGACAGGAGCATGAAGCCTTATGAGAACCGCAGGTCAGTGAATGCAGCCCTTTACTATTGCAAGCAACCATGGTATACAACCTGCCCAGGAAGCTAATCGAGCTCTTTCTGTTCCGACTAGTGCTGCTGGAAGGCTGGATCAGCACCTCGCTGTTCAGAGAGCTATTAACCTCTTCTCACTTTCAGCTTGTGTTGATTCATTCCTGCTTTAAAGCCATTAGCTGCTTTGTCAACAGTGCCATATAGAATCAACTGCTTTACTCCCGTCTAAAACGTCTACGAGTGCAATAGTATCTCCCCCCCTGCTTTTGTTTTCCTAAGCTAAATTATTGATTTATTCTCATCTTCCCTCATCCCTCTAATGAGTCCAAAAGCCTTTGTTTCTAAAGCTATTCCAGTTTAAATGAATCCCTTTTAAACACGTGTGAACAAAACGATACCAAATGAGCTTTCTGCTGAGTCAATGGTGGTGCTTCTTCTCTATATATACTTAGTTTCTACTTGATTTTCGGTTTTTGGGGGGAGGGGTGTCATCACATCCCTTTCACAGATGCTAGCAATTCTGCGATAGGGTTGCTGGGCTGTAAGGTAGGAAATTCAAACAAAACAGAACACAGCATCAGTTTTGAGGTCCCCATTTATAGGACAGGTTCATTTTTGGCCATCACCAGGTTCAATTCATTGCAATTTGCAACCTACGAATTATGTTGTAAAGCAGACCCAAACCTCAAAGTGAAACTTAGCAAAGACCGCACACTTAGCTTACTTCATATCAAGCCTTAAGAAACCATAAATCTTCCCTTTTTCATTCTACAGATTTATGAACTTAAGCCAAGCACTTGAAATATACAGTCTAAGATTTTATTTTGTAATGAAAAATGAAAACAGGTGAATTTCCCATTATCTTCATTTTACTGTAAAAACTTTGCATACACTGATCAGAGTGAGGCACCTTCTCTTCACCTCCAGATTGAATCCTTCTGGTATGCAGAGGGTTTCAAAACATAATCCAAACTTAAACTTTGCAAAATGCACTTATCTTCATCATACACTGGGAATAAACAGATGACTCAATATCAAGCGCAGCAGAGCTTTTTTTCCCCCTTTTCTTTTCTTTATACAACCAACCAACCTTTTTGATTGTTTCTGCTAAAGGATTTTTCACAAGCTGTTTTTAACCTTTCCTGTGGCAATGTATCATTATTTTTCATGAATAACTGAATTCCATATACTTCTTTCCTGACAGCTCTTATGAACATTCCCTGATGTATGAAAAGCACGAGCACTAATAGACCTGGTTGGATAAGCAAATATGAATGTGCCCTTAAAACAAGGGGAGAAGGTCAGGGGTTTTTTATTGCATTTCCTCCAGAGATGCAACATGTCTTCCTGATCTCCTGATGTCAATTAGACTCAACAGGTGAAAATGAGTCCAGGTACAGTCAAATGCTATACTTGGGGAAGTATCACCATTAAGGGGATACATTTAGTTCATCCAGAAAGCAGGTAATGGTTATGCATAGCATATAATTGAGTTTTGGAACTCATTACCACCTAACATGGTGAAGACCAAAAGTTTAAAGGGATTCTTTGAGTGACAGACTAACTCATTAGAGATGGGTCTAGTGCTATCAAGAGCAATACAGTCTCCAACTCTGGTGGTTCCCTAAGCCACATGCTACTAGAGGGTGAGAAACTGCGTAAGAGAAAAAGTCATGGTTTATGTCTGCTACCACCACTGTCAAAGATAGGCTAGTAAATCAGAGAAGTCTTTGACTTGCCCCAGGATGGCTGTTCATAATTTTTTATATGGATTTAGGTGATCAAATGCAGCAACAAAGTGACATGTGGTAAGAGAAAATTCTAATGTAGGTATAAAAAAAATTATCTTCAGATATAGCTTTTGAGTCTTGAATAGGATAAGAAATGCAAGGAGGTATTTTTGGGTCTAATTTGTACAGATACCGTACAGCGCTTTTACTTTTGTGGATGTGTGCCAGCATTCTGAGAAAACGATAATGCACACATTTAACTCCCTGGTGCATGGATTTGTCTGCCCAAGAACTGTTAGAAATTCTAGTAAATGTTGCTCCACAAGAGAAAACAGTGGGCAATGATGACAGATGGACTTGCACTAGATGGTAATAAAGTCACAGAAGTTTAACAGCGCTCCTTAGTAGCAAAGGGAAATCAAAGCTGGTAGAGTGTTTTGGCCAGATGAATACTTTGAAACTTCATTGTTTATTTATACTCCTTGTATCTACAAAATGGAGGTAGAACTCTTCAGTGAACAACCTCTCTAGAGAGACTTGCCAGACAGTCTCTTCCTGGTTCTGCCGAAAATAGAAGATTAACTTTTTTTTTTTTTTTTTAATGTGTTATTTGAGCAGTAATCTGCTAGCCTGGACAAAAGCATGCAAATGGCTAAAGAAATAGAAAATAACAGTTTTTGATTAATTTCTGGTTTCTTGGGATTCTACTGTCAGTAACAGAGCTGTAGGTCCCTGGCTGAAGGGCAAACTAAGAGGTAAAGGTTGTGCTGTAAAAGGCAACAACTTCAACATTTACTGGAAAATCTCTTGGCAGCCAGGGCGGCCAAAGCAGCGTGTGGAGTGGTGACCAGAGAGTATCCAGGAGTGACTGGATGAGACACTGTTTCAGCAAGTCTTTCCTTTACTCTTTATTAAAAGAATTTCTATGTAGCTGCAAATAGAAGCTAGAGCTGCCTTGGAGTCAGTCCTCAAGGACAGACAGGACTGGGAGCATAAAGGGGCATTACACTGTATTGCTCTTGGACCACAATGGAAATGTGGTTTGAGTTTTGGGAGGGCTCAGGTTAGTTTTTATTTGGCACAAATAGTTTAATGAAGCTTTAGATTTCAAACAGGTCAGGCTCGCCTGCTAGTAGCCCTTCTATAAGGCCGCCCAGTTCAATTTGATTTTACAGTCTATCAGAAGATATGCAGTACCGAGGTACCAAATTTGGGTATGCAGAATTAGAGCAACCTTTACAAATTACTCAACAGCATTTGACATACTAGTGCAGGAAACATAGTTTCACAGGAATTCAAGGTTACGTGTATAAAACAATTTATTCTTGTCAATCGATTATTCTCTTTGTGTTGCTGGGGAGTGGGTGCTGAGGATTTGTTTTAAATGCCTGTTCCCTGGCATTGCTTCACAATGTTGCTTTTCATAAGAATGTGGTGAGCTATCTAAAGCCTGCTTTATATGAAGTGTTTGGAAATGCATTTGCAATAATGAATGGGTAGTGGAAATTCATCAAGTCATACAGAGGCAGATACTGTGAGGCAATGAATTAACAATAATAATAGCATCTGATGCCATGGGTTATTTTGATTCTAAAAGAAACTAACAACTCATGTGCAATACATGTCACTTGCATTTTTTAACTCTTTTCCCCTTTTGGATGCAGACAAACAAAAAAATGAACATGCTCTTAAGAGGTAGTATTTTTAGGAAGAAGTTTTACAAATGCAATTACAGCAAGACACTGTAGCTTAGATTGCACGTGGGTAAACACGTGCTTTCACACCAAGGGAAAAGTTTAGCTTGGCAGCTGAGGCTGAGAAGCATGACTCCAATCTCACTTAAAGCCAAAACTGCAGAAACCCAAGCCATTTCCAAAAATAACATCAAAATTAGAGCCTTGAACCTCCTCAGACTGGTCATGCTGAGAATGATGATCCTGGGGACCAACAAAGCTACTGAGTCCCCCATGGAAACATTTTTGTGTGCTGATTTTGTGCTTCAGCCATGGAGAAAGAAATATATTTCAGCAACTGAATACAAGTATAAATTGAATTAATTCAGTTTCTAGGATTATTTTGCTATTTAAAAATGATTATGAATTTTCAGGGATTTTTTATAATCATACTAGCTAATATACAAGACTAAATCCTCTTAATTGACATTCATTAACAGGGAAAGAAGATTAGAGTAGATTCACCAATAATTTTCCTGCAAGCTCAGAATAGGCTTTTGAGATACTTACGAAGCCTCAGTTAATGTAGTATCTCAATGTCCCACTCTATTTCAGTGATTTTTCTTTGCAAAATCCCTCCAGCGTTAGAAAGCTAAGGGATCGTTGTCATGCCTATTTGCAAGATGGAAAGCCTGCGGCCTGCTAAGAGACCTTTACTAGGTGAGAGTGAGAAATCTAAATTTTGGAAGGATCCTAGGCTCTGGCCCCGTCTCAAGGGATTAAATATACAGTGTTGGGATCTGGATCTGGACTTTGCATTCCTTTCAGTCAAGCTTAGCATAAGACCTGGTGAGAATCCTTCTCCTGGGTAATGGAAAATTTCCACAAGTGCATCCTACCACCTTGGTGTCAAGAGACCTACCTGGTAAATCCCAGGAATGCTTAGGAAAAAGAGAGAGACAGAGGTACTGAGATGTCCACTTTAGCCAGCAAGGCTTTGCAGAGATAGAGCTTCACGTGCTTAAGGAACATATCTTGTGTAAACATAGGTATTTTGGTGATGATGCTCTTGAGCTGCCTACACTAATTTTCAGTCATTTAAATGAGATGTGCTGGCTTATGTAGAAAATCTGTTGTGAAATGGAGAGCTGCACACTAGTCTGAATCCAAAGAAAAACATTATACTCTGGTTATTTTTCCTGCAGACCAAGTTGCACCATCTCAGAAACCAGCAATGACGTGGAAATGTGTAGGATTGCTGTCAGGTTCCCAATGGCAGGAAACAAACTCCCCATTAAATACCTAACTAAATAAGTTCAGCTAGGACATGAGGCAGGGGGACCGAAACAAAAAGTACAGGAGGAGTAGAGGTCACAAGTAAAATAGATCCCTCTGCAATACAGGTAGCCTGGTAGGAAAAGTAAGAAGGTCTGTCTTTATATCTCTTTTTCCTGCATGGGACTGCAGCCAGGATCTCTAAGTACTTGCAAAAGACAAAGTAGTTTTACTCTTTTGGAGCTATGAAAAGGAGGAGAAAGGATCTCTCCCTATTGCAGACTCGTGTTAAGTGCCCACTATCTCGGCAATGCTAACAAGCACAGGAGCAAAAGACCCTTTCTCCTGGTGCAAAAGGGGCAGTGAAGGGCTCTGAGGGATGTGAAGTTGGTTCGGTCATAGCTTGCAGTCTGTTTCACAGTAGGGAGCAAGGATGCAACACCGTTTTAAAGAGGCATTTCAAATTAGCCCCCACCCAAGCATAACTAGAGAGTCTCAGGGGGCACTCTCTGTTCAGCAGTTCTTAGTGTGGGCTGTGCGCACATAGCACTAGCTAGCACAACATTATTTAACCTTTAGTGTGTTTATTTGGCGGTAGAATAAGTTTTGATTTTCCCATTTATAGAGATTCTGCTGGGAGAAACAACATATTTCACACTAGCCATTGCAGTTCCTGAGCAGAGTAATAAAGCAGAGTGATGGATAACGCACCCCCTCACTCCCTGTGCTTTATTATGCATTTCTACTAAAACTATTTTCAGTATTTTGAGAAGGAAGTCCTGACAATCAGCACTGGTGTTTATGAAACTCCAGACCCTATCCAAGAGTCCCCCGACACAAATGTTCTTCCTCACAGAAGGAACTGTTTCCTTAGCTCTTTCACCTCTTTAGAGCCATTCCCTAGAACTCTTTTGTAGGCATTTTCCATCTGAATCGACTTTAGGTTTTGTGCTTTTAGGTAGCTATTTAGCTACTCTGTCAGAATATAAAAAAAAAAGTCCCCAAGAAATTCAGAAGGATGCCTGAAGACCTTACACAGGAGGTTTTTGTCCAGGCAAAAACAAGGAAAGAGTTAGGGCTCTTTCAAAGCCTGACCAGTGTTGCATGCCTATCAATATTCCTCTTTGTGCTGGGAACTGCTCGGTTGCCCTGTGCATTCTGTTGTTGTTTTTCAAAGCTTCAGCACACAGCGTGAGGAATAACAGTTGTTTATTCATCATTAACAAAAATTGTTTACAACACTCCATGGCTGTATAGTGCTGCTAAATGCACTACTGGATTTAAGAAGGTCACTCATGTACTTAAAGTTACTTACATGCTTACATACTTTGCTGAATCAGGGCTTAAGTGAACTGCCTAAAATCACTCTAGATGTCTGAGAAGCCAGAACTCCTGACTCCTAGTTCTGTGCATTAACCACAAGATTATCTTTCCCCTCCTGGGAGATTCAAACTCAGTACATTTCAAAATGACCACTACTGAATGACGGATGAATGAAATGGTACACATAAAAATAACTATGATCAGAAGTTTTCCCTCAAACTAAACATTAGTACAGACCCATCTGAAGTTTCCATTTGAACATTTCCATTGCTTTAAAATTTATTTTCCATGTTCATGTACATCTCAATTCTGGCCCAAACCAGAGGGTGAAGTGCCAAAATACTGTACAAAAGGATATTTTTGCGGTCCAAGTGCAAGCATCCAATGCTGAAAGTCTTGCAACAAAACTTGTTCTCACAAGGTCATCAGCCAAGTCTTGAAGATTTCAAGTGCTTAGATAGTATAAGGCCAGATCCTTGTCTTCAATGGAAATATACCTCTTCATGCCAGCTGAAACTCTGGCCCCAACACATATTCAGTGTCTTTCTAATCTGCTGTTACTCTACTACCTAAGTGTAGAAAACACCTGATGAAATATTCCAAAGCCTGTGTGCCTCCTTGGACCTTTGTCTCAGAAAAGATAAAAAGAAGGAAACCTGTAAGGTAGTGTCCTGTAAAGTCAAATAGAGAACTGAGAGCAATTTCATCATCTTAGAAAAACCTTCTTTTTTTTTTTTTTTTTTTTTTCTTGTACTGCATGGCTTAATACTCATAGGGCAAACTGTGGGCTACATTATGCAGTGCTGATGGTAAACATTTTGGTAAAATGAGCAAACATCCAACCTCTACATCAATGGACGCTGCATCACATGAGCAATCCACTCTATCTTTTTCCCCCCCAATACACAAAAACTCCAAAATCTCAAATTTGAGGAGCTGTCGGCGTGGCTTGTAAACCGGTGTGCAATATCAGTGAGCTATGCGTGGTTAGACCAGCAACAAACTTGGCCTGCTTTGGTGGTGGTACGGCCAGGCATGGAGAAGAGAGTTGGACACACATAAGAAGGCAGCAGGCAGAACGCCTGCGCTTGCAGTATCTGCAGTAGCTTCTTTTTACCTGTACTCTGCCCAGATACATGACTGCTCCTAACAGTAATACGCACACAATGTGGCTTGCACAGTTGTCGAATAGTATTTGCCGCTGGACCTATAACAAGCTGGTAGGGAGGGTGGTGCGCATGCGCTAAAGAAAAATGCTGGCTGACACGCACATATATGTGCATGTGGAGTGTCCCAGGGTTAAAACAGAATTAACGATCTCCCATGCAATTTGCATCGTAAGCATCCCTTTGTAAATGAATCCAGGGCCATTTTTTCCCCTGTTTCAGATGAAGTGAAAATATACAAGAATACACAGAATCTTCTGCTACAAACATGAATTTCATTACCTAATATTGCTAGGCATAAGAGGTAAAAGACAGACTGGCTTTCTAAAGCCACCCAAAGTGGATTCTGGCTACACCCTTAGGTTTACAGAAGCAGCTTGGCACCCACCAAGCAGAAATCACAGGCATGCAGAAGGGAGCTGGTCTTAATGCTGCAAATGTGTTTATACTGGAACTCAAAATAAATAGGGAATAATGTGTCTTGTGTGTGCTGAGCAAGCCTATGACACCAACAAATTGAGCTGTTTTGGAAAATGCTGCCTGGGGAAACTTTAGCACTAAACTTTAAAAGGAGTGGAGCCAGAAGTGGAAAAAAAAAAACCAAACCCAAAACCACCACCAACAAATAACCCAGAACATATTTCAGATCTGTGCATATGCTATAGGAAAACCCTAAATTAAACAGCTTGGCTTTGGGCAACACGCAAATCTTCACCACTTCGTAGCTCATTAAAATTGTCAGGGTTCCCAAGAAATATAGAAAATCATCAAGCACTTAACAAACACACATCTTATTCAACAAGAGTTGAAAAGTTTTGTACATTTTATAGAGGTTGAGCCTGAGCCATTTAAGGAGGTATAATAACCTGGATCTATGACGGTAGTCAGAAAGATTGTCCGAAACAAGCACCCACAACTGCCCGCCTCATTAATTCCTAGTCATGATTGCAGATTTAAGAAAGCATTGAAAGAGATTGTGTTTGTAATTTCTGTAAATCAATGAATTTTGATGCTAAGGAAAGTACAGTATTGATTGGGAACACTACCAAAGTTAAACTGAGCAAAATAAAGGCAGATTCTGCACAAGGGTCCTTTGTCCTTTTCTAGCAATGCCTCTGTATTGCAATTCTATAGTCCCAGAAAGCCACAGTGAGCACGAATAGCAATAAAACCAAAACGTGTTTTTTTTTTTTTTTTTTTTTGACAAATATACAGTAGATGTAATGAAGAAACTCTTAAAACCATTTTTACTCAGGATCTCAGAAAGATTTGCTGGTTTGAATGCTATAAATCATGAGCATGTGTATATAATAAACATCAAAGAGCTAGAAAAAGGGTTTTGATAAGCCCAAGGAATATTTGGATGTTTTGTTGAAGTCTCCACACCTCCTAAACCTATAAAATTGATATGGTTTGTCAGCCTTTTCATTGCATTTCTACTAATGCTCGAATGCATTAGTAAGAGTATTGCACTATATTGCCTGAAACAGTGCTCTTCTCCTGGGACAGGTCTCTTGGGACCACCATTTGAACTTGTGCTGCTCTCCCGGTGCATCTTTTACAGCCACTCATAATCATAGCCCTCGAATCTGAGAGGAAAGAGCATCTGGCATATCCCAGTGGTCAATAACATCAGAAAGTTCATGAGGAAACACGCTTTTCCCACATAGTCTTTTAATTGAGCTATGAAAATCTGCTATGCACCATGAGCCCATTGTATCGTTTCAAGGTACAGGGTTAGAGACTGAGCATTTCTCCTGCACTCCCACAAATTCTAGCTGGGATTGTGCAGCTGGGTAGTGACCCCTCTGCAGGTTTAGACTGAATGCCTAAGTTAGCCGTAATTTTACAGTTCATGCCTGGGATCACGTAGCTAGTGACTGACACTGTAACATACAGTGGCACTTTCCTAAACTATTAGGAAACATGTTTCTACTTGCAGGCCAACCCAAGGTCTGTCACACCTCAAAAAGTGAGAGTTCGATTTGTAGTTGCTGTCACCATTGGCACATAAATAAATTAGCATCTGGTGATATGCAAAATCAAGGGCTTTGCTATTTTGTGTCCCAACCTTCTGTTATGTTCAAAATATCATTGTCCTTATTAAATATTACATTTCATAAGTACTAACATAGAGAGATACTGTATATTATATATATGTTAATATAGAATATGTTTCCTATTTATATTGTGGTTTTATACCCTTATGTTTATTACATTACTGTTATATTCAAAATACCATTGGTAGCACATTGGTTAAGGTTTTCCTCTCTATTGAATTTTTGTGGATGAAGAAATCACTGAAGTTCCCATTCCTGTGACAGAGGCAAATTCATGCCAAAGAAGTTTTTAAATGTACATGCAGATGTTCACACCTGTGCTGGCAAGGACAATATATCACCTCATGAACAGGTTTTATATAGCTGGTGGCAAGAAAAACTAGCTGGCATCTTTAGTCACAGCTCAGTTTGCTTATACCTACACCTACATGTTATGTTCAATGGCTATAACTATATTCTAGATGCATGACAGATTGTCAGCTACTTTTTAACATGAACACTTTTGGAATCCAAGCTATTTCTTTTGTTTTATTCTACCTACTGCATACGTACTCATGCCACATTGCCTTCCTCTTCATATTTTTTCTTCTTTCCAATGTTTAGTTCTGTTTTTTCTGGCTCTGACATTCAAGATCTCTCAGCTGCCCATTTTTGCTTCCTAGAACTGACTTACCATTTTCTCTCACTACTTTCTGGTTTTGTCTCTACAGTTGAAGTTCAGTTTGGTCTGGATCTTAATCTTAAGTGTGGCTTAGTAACCCTTAGTATCCACTATTTAGCAAATAAGAGTCTTTACTACACATACTTCTTACACACAAAGAATACAAGGTTGGGGGAAATGTCTTGACACAGTATTTTTAGAACTCAGGTACTACTGAATATTTAGCCACAGTTTCTAATTGCAATTTCAGATTATATACTTGCCCATTCTGCTTTAAGGTGCAACATGCATCATTTCAATTAAAAATGAAAGACAAAGAGTCCTGCAGTAAAGATAGCAGAGGACAACTCTGGTGATGGTTATTGATTGTTTATTCTGCTCTGAGTGGCTTAGACTTCTGTGCCTGATACGTGAAATAAGACCAATCCTTCCTATTTGGTATTTTCCTTCCTGTGTAGTTATTATCTGCTTTGGAGTGAACATGAACTGTATATCTGCATAACCTCCATCTGCTACAAGCTACTAGGGCCCAGCATTACCCAGAACTGTTGTCCTCACCCAACTGAGTAGGAAGCCTAGGTTACTCCATAGAAGCAAATAATTTTATACTCTAATATGGGATAGATTCTTTGCTAGACATTGCTTCCAAAATTTTTGAAAATGCCGCACCTGTGTAAAAATTCTTATTGTTTCTCACCAACCTAAGCCCCTGAACCGGGTATGAGAAAGCAAAACTGAAAAAGAAAGAAAGAAACAAACAAACCTAAACCAAACTAAATCCAAACAATTATATACTGCCTATAGTTTCCCCCCACTGCTCCATTATACTTTTTGGTTTTCAAGAGGCTCTCCCTTGCCCTCCTAACACTGCCTGCATTTGATTTCCTGTTGATGGTGTTGGTAGAAGACATTGTTCGTTGGTTAGTGTCTATGTAGGGCCCCTGGCAGCGTGCTTGTTTCTCATTAAGTTAGACATTTCACAATCCCCAACAAAACATAATTTTCTGGAAGAACTTAGTTTAACAAGGAACTACTGTAACAAAACCACAAGGCCTGCCATTTACTCTTAGGCTATATTTTACTTTTTGCCAGTTTCCTTTCTTTCTCTAAACATTATTAGGATACAATCTCTTTCCTAGAAAATACAACTTTTTCCTTTCTGAGCGGAACAAACTTTCACACGACAAAGCATTTGGCCACTTCAAGTAGTTTTCTTGTAATAAGAGCAACAGAGCTCTTGACATTCTTTCTAAGTATCAACAATAACAATAATCACCTTACACTTTCCATTTTCCAAATTAAAGAGATACTGCAAATTAAAAAACAAAATAAGGTAGGGAACATAAAGATCAATCAAGTAAGTCCTAAGACATAGATTGAAGAGTAACCTTCTGCTTCTTGCCCAGGCCTCTTCCCATCTACCCTGTGTTGTCTTCTCACATCTCCTTGATTTAAACTCTTGGCTTCCACAAGTTTCTTGCCTCGTTATCTCAGTGTGTTTCACCTGCTTTGAGCACTGAGCATGGCTAAGTTAAGGATTAACCTCTTGACTGCCAACGCTTGAGGCCTGCTTATTGACACGAGAAAAATATTATTCAGCTCTTCAGTTTTATAGAGATACAACAAATGCTGTAGGTGGAAAATTGGACTCTCACTGAACTCTTGTATCATGTGCCATGAAAAGTCTTTAGATAAATAACTGAAGAAATATTTTTTAAGTTACTAAGAAACTGAAAAGGAAAATAACGGGTTTGTTCTAATTTTGTCCATTCATTTCCAGTGGGTTTGAATATTGTCAGGCTGATAGCTATCATTCGGGATATAATTCTTCTTTATTATCCAGACCACAATCATTACAGAGGCAGGCTTCCCCTGCTTGTCTCACCAAGGCCCTGCCTCTTTTTAGGAAGATAATCTATGTTGATAAAAACCTGCAGCCTACAGAAAGGCATTAGAAGTGGATATCTGAGTTCTAAAGAAAAAAAATCCACAAATCTCAAAGGATACCCATGGAAAATATGACTCCACCATTTCCATTCAAAACTAACAAACCTTTAGAAGACAAAGAGAATGACTTAAAATGCATAAGCCAAACTTCATACTCTTCAAACCTCTATGGGCATTATACATTGCCTTGACACTGTATATCTGAACACCTTATGATCATGCATCAAGTATTATGACCAGGATCTAGTATGCAAGATCCATTCTCTGGTCCTCACCTAGAGAGAAAGGGCAAGTGTGTTTTGAGTACTTTCCAAAGTCATACACCCTTGGGAAGGTTGAAACAACCAGTGACATGGGGCAGGCCAGCAGCAACTGCACAAGCCGAGCAAGCTCTCACCTGTAGCAGACAAGGAGTGGAAGAGTTTTAAGGTAGGTAAGAAACCATAACCACCACTAGTTGGTCCAACTTACCTTGTCGTGGTGTGGTGGCTTGCGTGCCTTGTCGGGCCAGACTAAAATGTTGCACCCTGGCCCTCCAGGTTGGGGGTTTTGTTTTGGGCTAACAACCCAATCATGTAAAAAACAAAATCTGTTACATAAATTGCAACAACACTATCCCACCGGGTTCGGTGGCATAGTGTTGTTGCAGCCCTATGCTCCTCGAGGAGTAACAAGGACCATACAAAGAAACCGTAAGTTAAGAGCACACCTAGATCCAGCTGCTAGTGGGCAGAGGAACAGACAGCACACTGCAGACACCTCGTACCCCTGTTCACCTCCTGCGGAGCAGCAGTTTGTGCAGTTGGTACCATAACTCACTGCAGCCGCCCTGAGTGTCACAGGCGGGACTGGTGTCCTTGCCGCCAGTGGGCAACCCAACGTCATCCGCTGGGCTCTGCAGGCGTACTTCAGTCTTTCAGCTGCCGCAGGTTTTCACAGCAGGGAAAAACTCAGCTAGACCTTCACATCTCAAGTTGAATGTGCGAAGCTGATTGGGGGTAAGCAAACAAGCCACAGGTTTTGCCTAATCGATTACATATGATATGAAAGTCATGGATGGACAATAAACAAGCCATTTCCTTCCCCTCCCTCCCCTTGTTATTAAAGATACTTTGCACGGTATAACAGTCTTCAAGTAAGGGCTGTAGGGTCAGGCCTTAAATCTAATCATAAAAACCACCTGGTGCCTGAAATGGTTAATACCTCAATGAACCATGAGAAACAGATGCTTCTTTCAAAAGGGATGTGGGGACTGTGGAGATTTATAATGTTTAAGTCAACAGGTGAAGTAAAAAATCTCCAGGATCTTGAGTGCAGTCTGCTAAAACTGTAAACTTTCCATTTAGAGCATCTGCATTCTCTGTTTAATACCCAGTTCACAAGCTGACTTTAATTCCAGGTTGAGGTTAGTAATGGGATGGCTTTCCAGGCAATGTTGTAAGCACACACTATTCTTCATACTGCCTGCCCAGGGCTTAACTAAGTGCTTGACCTTATGCAAATGTTGTCCAGCATTTTATTAACAACAACAAGTAGTCTGTGATTTCTCCCATATGAAGACAAAAGGTTTGAAGCTTGATATTTAACATTTAGGTTCACAAATTCATTTTACATTTTTAAAAGTAAGTGGCCTGAACTGCTCAGCACCCACAGAGTCAGTGGAATCTCCCAGTGTTCAACAGCTGTGCAAGTTAAAAGAAAATAAAATTAATTGTTAAATGTTGGTAGAAGGGCCTGAGGGAGAACTCAGTTGAGAGAAAGATTTGGCAGTAGTCTTTGGTCAGCTAAGACACATTCCCCAACATGCCTCTCCTCAGGAACCTGGTCAGAATATGTGCTTTCACACCTGGCATACTACGAGGGATGTTTAAGAGTAACAGCAAACCCCAAAATTGGTTGTGCCAAAACAACAGACTGCTTGAAGATACTCAAAATCAAGAGAGAGTGTTGTCGGTTCTTTTCACAACAAACATTCTACTTTTATAAACTGCTTTGTAGCAGTTTAGAAGCAGGCAAATGTAGTTAAATGTATTCAATGAGTGTGAAACTAGCGCAGCACTAGTGTAGTGTGGCACTAACTAGAAGTGTCCCTGGCCAGGTTTCCTGTGTGCTGAATGCTTTTCATCAATGTCAGATTATATGTATCTTCACCGCGGAGCCATAAAACCTTCATTAATCAATAAGAGTTCCCAAAGAAGCTCAATGTATTGAGTAAGTTGCCAAGCAAATATTAGATAAAAATAATGTTTGAATTCAGGATTCAGAAGGAAAGGGAGAGAAAGAGAGCAAGAAGGGAGGCAGGAAGTCAAGAAGGAAGGCAAGAAGGAAGGCAGGAAGAAGGGAAGGGAGGAAAGACTAGCAGACTGAGCACACAGGACCTATCTATTCTTTTCTGTGACACAAAGTATATAATTTAGTCCTTCATTTTTTTGAAAGCTCACCACTGCCTGGATGCTTAGATGTTTATATATAAAGACTGAGCCAGTCTCCCCTTCACTATAGGATACTACCCACTTTTCCTCATATTTTGTGAAAAAGTACAGGAATAGTTTACCAGCTGAAGAGGAAGGATCATATGAAAGACAAGCCTTCCTGCAAACTGGAGACAGAGACTTAGATCTCTGAAAGAGTTGGGGGAACATTAAAAATATAGAATATAAATTATACATAAAGAAACAATCTATTGCTCGGCTGTGGATTAAATTTGCAACAGCACTGAATGTCAGATACCCACATGAGCAGGATACAGGCACTCAGGAAGGAATTGGGATCCTTTGGTGTCTTAATTTCCTCATTAGGATGCTAAATTTAACAGAAAAACAGTGAAATTTGTGCTTTTAAATCTAAAAGCATTTTAGAAAACTTACACTAGCCATTAAATGTGGATATTTGGGAACAGAGAAAACTTAGAAACATACTGAAGCACAAAGGAATAGTTCAGTCTCTGGAGTTCACAACCAGATGAAACACAGGAAATTACAAAGATGTAAACAAGTCTTTCAGACGGGTTTACCGTTACTTTTCCTTTTCCCTTTCTATGTTTCAGTCAACAGTTTAATCCCATTAAAAAAAAAAAAAAGTTGTTTTTTGGATTTTCCTTGGTAATCATTTCACTTACAAATACTGCATTCAATTACCATTGGCTTTATCATTTAGATTAATAGGCACAAATGGGAACTGAAAGGCTGTGATGTTCTGGATTTGGTGTAACAGCGAGCATTGATATCACGAACTGTTGTATCTTGGCAGTTGTTTTATCACCATCTTGATGGATTTGTTTTCCTCTGTCTAGGGTACAAATTGAATTTCATCATGTGTTGGCCAGTGATACAGTAATGGAACAGGGAATTTTTTAGCCTTGAGGCTTTGTTATCTGCTTCTTTGTGTATTCTAAGGAGCCAGAGTTCTTAAAAACAGCACTGCAAATGTTCAGCTAGAAAATGCCCTTTTGTAGCCTTTGCAGATTATAGCCCTTTCGTACAATGTATTCAGTCAACTTTCTTCCTGTTTCACAATCAGTTAAGTTTAGAACTATTGTCTTGATCTATTAATGAGATAGAATATCTAGGAAAGTCAATGAGCAGTTACAAAACTGGCACATACCACGTCTCTCAAATTCTCAGGCAAATTAGTGTGCCCATCTGAAAACAGATAAGTTCCCTCCTTAATTTTGGAGACTACTGCCTCATAAACAGCCTCTCCTTTTCCATATTATTTTGCAGTGTTTGATGCAAATAATGAATAACTATATGAAAAATGATTAGAGTGTGCCCAGAGTAGAGGGTGAAAAGAATACTTTTCCCATGTTACCTGAAAAAGTCACTTTGAAAAATTTCTGTTATTTCTGCTGTTTTTCACCATGACTGGCTTCTTAAGCTTTCTATTATACAGCCAGAGAAATGTGGAAGGTTAGTAAAAGCCAAAAAAGACATCAAATATATCTCCATACTCTTCAAGGCCTTTGCACTTCACGAGACTTTCTGTTATTTTTGTATTACATATAAGCTCTTATGGCCCTCAGCATGCTTGCAAATGCAGAAACACAGACTTCACAAGAAATGGTCATGACTTTGAAGAATTTGCTATCTAAATAGATAAGACAAAGGCTAGAAGAAAGGAATGTTCCACTGAATAAAATGAGACTGGCATGTATAGGGTGAGGTATGCCACGTAGACATGATCTGCTTTCTTCTCCCAGCCCCCACAAAAGTTTACAATCAGACCAGCAAACAGATCTCAGGCGCTTGCCATAGCCCAGACTGGAGCTCCTTGAAATTACAATTTATTTTCTTAAGCTATTTTTACTGACTAATTTTCAAGCTTGGGCACCTCTTTTGCTGTTTCTACTCTACACTATTACTGAAGTTTTTTGCCTGAGCCTTCAGCAAGTCGTGGCCCTATCCATTTGCAGCTACACAAATACCCATTTAGACATTATGCTTGGCTGAGAGGAATCAGCTCCTAATAAACAAGTAACTTCTGATATTTTCTCCTTTTATGAAGTCTTACAGACTTATTTCAGTTCTCTCTGAATCATTTGTCTGCCCATCTGAAACACAGATATTTTGGTCTCCATGTTTTATTTCAGGGTGCTGTCACAGTGACAATTTAGGATGGGATGTTCAGATGCTGATCCCTATCTTGTTCTCCTTGCAGGCATTCGAGGTCTTGCAAGTCTGAAGTTAGATTACCACATTTGTCTCTCTAATTGCTCTCACCATGAGGAACCCATCCTCCAGCCACAGTATTTTTCAACACAGAGCAACGATCTGGAACGCGCGTACTGCCTGGTGGTTATTTCTTAAACTGCTAGGTCACTTTTTGTATGAAAAATAAAAGACTACAGGGCCAAGAGAAAACCACTCACTTGGCTTCTTATCACTTGGCTTGTTATCACAAACAGTTGGCAGAAAGAGTGAAACACCACAAATGTATCCATTTGACAGTATTAGTGACAGTACTATTATGACTTCTCTTTTTACCTCTTAAAAGGTAAGGAGCTCAGAATCCCCATGTTATTTTGCTGGTTTGTCTTAACCACCGTCGACTAAATCTCCATCACTATTTAAACCTGCTGTCTTTATTATAGTAGCAAATAACTGTGCTCACTAATGCAACATGTTGTTTTATTCTGCTCATCCCCTGGACAATTTAGTGAAAGCATCAAACTCGTCTGATAGGGCTACTGAACCGTGAGCCACCACACCTCAACAATTGTCAGTCACTGAAAACCTGGCGTTCGTTGAAACTGACCGCACACAAAGGAAACCCCGCTTTTAGAATGAAGAATTTAACGTGAAACATTTTCCAAAAATACCTAAAAATCTACTGTAGACTATGGTATCTGCTTGGGTGTGTGATATACCTGTTTCTGAAGATGGTACAAATATCGGGTTTGAATGAGACAGAGACTATAAAAAAAACAAAGAATACAAAACTTCTTTTTGGGAAAGGTACTATTTTTCTAGTACAGTAGACATAATTTGCAATACAAAATGTAATTTTGTTTGCTACCACAATGTTTTTGCACTTTTCATTTTGCTTTCTGAAGCAACAGAATTTTACTGACAAAAATATCTGTAGAAGGAAAATATCCAAGTCACAAACATGAATAATTGTCAAAAACAAAACTTAACTGTGCACATACAGACTCCAGCAAATAATTGTTGGTTGCTTGTCCATGCAGGGAGCAAAAAAAATTCTCGGGAGATTTATTCTGTCTGGCAAAAGCTACCCAATCCAGCTCATATTTCTAATATTTGTCACTTGTCCAGAAGTTAAAAATATTGAAAATATTCAAAATAAGTTAGAGTACTGAAAAAGTAAAAAGCAACTCCAATCTGTTCTGTGAGAAAATAAGGTTGTGTGAACTAAAATATTACTCTTACAAAATAATGATTTAAAAAATTAAATTATGGAATATTTAATTTCATTTCTAAGTCCAAGTAAAAATGATTAATGATCAGTGCATAGAGATTAAGAAAGCAGTAAAAGGGACAAGATGGCTCGGGGAATTGGTAATGTGGTACTGTGCCTTTTTGGTTTCAATTTCAGCTTTTCAGTTGCTGTTACTAGTGAATCCCTTATGCTTTAAAACTGGCTTTTATGTTTTAAATCTAAGTTCTCCTGCCAAGTGGCAGATTGCCTGAAAAGTCAATAAAAGTTGGGGTCTGGTTCACCACTGCATTGATCCGGTATCACGCTAGTGTAGCTCAGTTGACTTCAAGCAGCGTGCTGGAGCACCAGGACCCAGGAGTGTAGTACGCTGCAGCAAATAACACTTGCTTGGAATATGAGCTCTCTTTAACTATAAACTGGGACGCAGCCTTGCCAAATCCTGAGATTTTATCATGAATCTCACAACATTTGATGCTTTCCTTATAGTTGCATCTCTCCCAACTTTAGGATTAAAAGAGAATCTCAGTTTTCATTTAAAAAGCTAGGTTTCTAGAAAAACCTCACATTGTACTGAAAAATCTGTGACTTGTGTATACCTTTGAGACTCAAAAAAGGGGAAAGGGATGAGTAAAAGATCCTAATGGATACTGATGCTTTTTTTTTTAACATGACTTTTTAACCTAGTCTCCTCTTCCTTAGGTGTCTGACCCCTTCTATTTACAGTTGGCAGTGTTCAGGACTGCTAATATGCTGGCTTCCCGGTCAGCCCAGTACATATCTCTGTTGACCAACAGTCATATCTCGTATTTCAGTATGAAACATGAGATGAAATTTCTTCTGTAAAAAAGTGGATGAAATTTCTTCTGTAAAAAAATTGGTGCTGATCAGAACCACTTGGTCAAGAAGGATGCCTATAGGGTTTTCCCCTCCAACTCTGCCTAGGAAAATAGGGTGCAGAGGGAGGAGGAAAGGTCTTCATTTTCCTTGGAAATCATACATGTTTCCCATTAACATTAATGGGTGTTTACATGCATTCGTAAGACTGAAAGGAGGCCTTGTACTACATATTCATAACATTTAAAAAGTGAAATAAAAATAAAACAAAGCATTATACATGAGGCAGCATTGTTACAAGCTGGAATATGTTACACTAACTTCTGTTCCCTGACCATTATGCCTTTCATAAGATTTCTGTTGTATTCCCTGGCCAAGGACCATCCTTGCCTTAATCGGAAAAGACATTTGAAAAAACTGATATGGAAAATCTGCATTTGACCTTGTGCCCTTGCTTCATGTCAACAATTTCAACCACATCTGCTCTTGCACAGTGAAAATGTTGGCATATTTCTCTGAGCTCTGCTCTGACAGCTGCAGGCACTCTCTCTTTGTACGGGATAATTCCACTCCCAAATACTCAGAGAGCAGCGAGTGCAGATCTTTCTTTGCTCTCTCATTTAATGCAGAGGCTCTGCAAAAAGAATTCCGAGAGAAGTTTCCACTGAAAAATCTCGTTGGTTCTGGGTCCTTGAGGAAGAATTTAGTCTTTCTGTTGCCACCAAGTGATGGTAAAATTACGCCTACATGATCAGTGGAAGGTGGGAAAATGCTTGCAAAAGAAATACAGCAGTACCCATACATCAAAATTATTATAGCATGGCCAACAAAAAGGCAATCAAACTATCACGTACAGACTTTCCATTATATTTAACACCTGTTAGATCAGAATCTGATTGCATAAGGTCAATGGGTTTTGCTTGCCTGACTTCTTGATTGAAGCATACGTAAATCTGGATGAGAAACTATCAGACCAGGGATTGAGATTCATTTCTCCATGCTGCAGGAGCTATGTAAGTCTCTGGGTTCTGCCGAGATAGCAATGGCAATATATGCAATAGAACATACAGAAGTTTGGATGATGAAGTGAGAAATCTTACTTTAATTAGCTTAAGGTAATTTACAATGTAATTCCTCATTATTATTTCTTGACGTGGTGCTAAGTGAAAACAAGTTTCTTATATAATATGATTTGTTCCCCTGACTGTATGTGTAACACTATCCATCACTTGTATTCCACCTATACTTCATTTTAAGGATGTAAGGGGCATCCCTTTTGACCTTCTGCTTGACTTTGCACTGATAGCATTGCATTTATTCATCCATTCATTTAGGGTAAGGGATACTAAATATCATATACAGGAGGTTTGCACCTCGCTAGATGGGTACCTTGGAAGACAAAGAAACATCTTCCACTTTTCTCTCATTTCAAGCACAGAGTTCCACACTGAGGTCAGGTAGTGGGAACTGGATGGGGAAGAGGGGAGGGAAAAGAGCCCATTTATTTCATTACATGGAAGTAAGGACTGTCAGAATGTATTTTGCATTTCCAGTCAGACATTAAGGTGGACCCATGATAGTCAATACTGTAAAGAATATAAGAATATTTGAATCATGTACTTTAGAGTATTGTCTCTGCAAAGTTATTAAAATCTAACGTAAAATCAAAGAAATATGGACTTCCATATTCATGACCCATTCTCTTATTGGCTTGGTTTTCTGTGCTGTTTTAAAACCTTTGTGTTTATTTCTTGCGAAATTTCGTCTTGATTATAAATCCTTTGTATCTGCGTCCAGGGTAGTAATATCAATGTGGCTTAGCCTCTTTGGTAATTATGATTCAATCTGGTCTACTCTTACTTATACTATGATGAACAACTCTTTGATTTTATACTTAAATGAAACTATATTGGAGCACAGTTTTGACCCAGGGTTAAGATGAGGGGGTGCACAGGGTAGGGGGTCAGTTTTGCTTTGTGGTTCTTATGCTCTTTAAGGGCAATCATACAGAAAAATATGTTTCAGAGAAATTTTAAAATGGAAAAGCAGAATAGACAAAGCTCTGAAAGAGATGTTAAAAACAGGTTATAACACATTAAACACAGGCTTGAAACAATATTGAGATACCTGTGAGCTAGGCTGTGCAATTGCTCTTCTGCATCTTCTCCCTGGGAAGAGGGTATCCAGCATCCTCTTGAATTTGGAACAGGTTCTGTCTATCTATTTCTGAATGTTTACATTCCAAATCCCTTGTTTTATGGTCGTATAATAAGTGGAATGATGTACCTGGATATTGTAAAGCAGGAAACTTTGTCTGTGAAATACTGGGAGCTTCTAATATTCATATGAGTGTTTAGCAGATGTTAATGCTTTCTGGTTTATGGTGTCCAGGTACATTAGGTGATCTATAAGGTTCCGAGTGTTTTGCACATGTGAGTAATATAAATACACTGGTTCATGCCAATAGTCCTATCAGAAATTAGCATCTCACAAAATATTTGTGGCAGCAGGTATTTAAATTTCCATTCTGTTAAATGATTCCATCAAAAAACCCCTTTGTAAATATATTAAATTTCAACTGCTATCAACAGAATTTATCCATAAAATCCTGAAAAGGTCATGACAATGAAACAATGAGAAACAAAAATTATTAATTTTGATGAAGACAAAAAATACATTGGGTTTTTAAATATGTGCCAAATCATGCTTGTACTTTATTTTAAAAGGATGGATTCATGAAGTCAATAATAACATAGCAGATAAATATTTAAACTTGAAGTACTTCAGCTGTAAGTTGCTATCAGAACTTGGGAAATCCATCAACATCTACGATTAGTTAGTAAAGTCTAGTATTTATTTTTCCAGTTAGTAAACTGCACATTGGTAGATCATGGATTCTTCCAAAATAATCGTTGGTTCCTACACCACCAGCTTGTTAATGGGCAGTGCCCTGTGAACATTAGATGGCTGGATTTCAAGTCCAAAATCTACCTTTCCAGTGTGAACTGTTCATTCATTAGTTACTTCCTTCAAGCACGATGCGATAGTTTCTTTGGCGACAGTTTCTTTCTCACTTGAGTATTTAGGAGAACAGCTAATTCATCTACAAACTCTGAGCGAAATTTACAGGCTTTGGCAATATTCACATAGTAAAATAAATAATACTCGTAATACATTTTGCTTATTTAGTGGTTACACTTATGGACATCGACAGGCTTTAGAAACGTTAATTACCCTAGTCTCACAATTCCCCTGCTAAGTGGGTGATTATTATCATCCTTCTTCTACAAAAGAGGAAAATAAAGGAATGGGAGATTAAGTGATTTATCCCGTGTCCACAGGAAATCTGTGATAAAGCCCAGACCAGAACCCAGGTCTCCAGACTCCTGGCCACATGGTCTCACTCTGCCAAATTGTCCCCTACTGCTGTTCTGATGGCTCTGCTGAAGTTTTGGGAACAAGGCCAGAAATTTCTGCATCAAAAAGGAAGCAGAGACAGTGGCCAAATATCCAGACATTTAGCTGGACTGACATGATTTCTTTATAAATGGATGTAATAATAATGAAGGGGTTCATCGGCCTTATGATTAAACATAATAAAATGTACTTTGGGTGTGATAGTGACCACATGAATTTGTCAATACTCCTCATGGAGTAGGCAAGTCCAAAATCTTATTATGCTGTGCCTTACTATTTGAAACAACTGAAGAGTGCTAAGACTTAGCCTTGTCCTCAGGCAGCTGCTCCTGAAGGAGGTCCAGTTTACAGACAGCTTCTCTTTGACCACCCAGATGTCACATCCATATGTGCTCAGCCCTTTTTTCTGCTTATTTAGCCATGTCTCATATGAAATAGAAGCAAAATCCTATTTCACACTTCACATTTTGGCAGCTCTTGCCAGACTCATGGATGCAGAATAACAGAGTATTATATAGTGACTTTGTACAGCACTGTGAATTTGCACTAAAAGCTTGGCTCTGGGTTGTTGCTTCTCCTTTCAGGGAGTCAGTGACTTTTCCTCCTCTGCAGAAGGTCTGAAATGAAACCACGAGAAATGCTGGTGTTGTTCACATGCCAGGAAAGCTTGGATGAGAACACAGCTGCGGCAAGGCTGGTTCCCATTCTGCACTGGTTCCCAAGGGAATGGGATCCCCATTCATCCCCTTGGCCACATATGATGGCGCAGGGCTCTGGAGGCCTCGGGTTGAAGCACTGCGAGGAGATGTGTGGCCTTCCCCAGCCACAAATAACACGTGTGTGGGTTCTGCTGAAACGTATAGGAAAAGGGTATGGCCACGTCACAACAGCACTCTCTTCCTGACCTTTTGTGTTGGTCTGGGGTGCAGATCAAACAGAAGGACAAACTCGCTCAGAGAGCAAAAGGTAACCAAGATGTATCTTCTTTGTATGGGCTACGATCATTCCCAGTACTGCTTCTCTGGTGATGTGGGCGCAAGCCTGTCCACTCTCAGGGTTGATCACAACCTCTTCCTAATTTAGCAGACAGAGAGAAGGAATTTGAATCAGCAACGAACAGGTCAGTAAACCTCCAGAAAAAAAACCCCACAACTCTTTTTCAACTTTATATTGATGGGGCTTGTGAACTTACCTTGATGATGACACTCATCATCGATCTTGATGATGTTTCTTCATGGCACCTGCTGTCTCCTTCTTCCTTACCCAAAGCCAGAATATGGCTTTGCCATACTATATGCCAGTCTCTAGTCATGCACCTCTTTTTTCCCCCAGCAGCTCTAGTGGGGATTCTTGTCACTGCACCAGCCTGCTTTGCAGTGCTGTTTATTAGCTTGTGTAGATGGAAAGGTGTCTGGACTTCTTTTTCTGCCCGTTACTTTCCTTGCCACTGGTAGCTGCTGTCTTCTATTTTTTCTCTTCTTGAAAAACTGATAATGCACTGGTTTTGTCATTTTCAGCTGCCCAATATTAGTGATATGATGATTACATCTGTTGCTGACCTCACCTTGAGAGACAGATCACAGTATCAAGAGGACGAGACAGGGCACAGCATAAGCTATGAACTGGAAACCAAGACTACCTACTGAATTTCTGCTGAAGGCAGAAATTGTTGCAAACTGGCTGTTTATTTCTATATGTGTGTAATCTATTGCTTACAGAGTGGTTGTATTGGTCACAACTATTTTTCACAAGCAGAAACTGTATTTGGTGGGAACAGGAATGTTCTAGAAATGAGAATTTCTTTAAGTTCATTAATATTTGTATCTAAAACATGGACTACATCTGATATTTAATCTCTCTGCATAGTCCAGCTGGTTAGTTCATGAGTTTAAGATATTAACAGCTCTAACGCAGTTAGACGCAGGGATTTAAAACATTTTTGCTTTACATATCTGTTGCAGGCGGAAGTTTGCAAAAACAACCCAGAAGGGAAACACAAAGATTCACATATGCATTTTTTAAAATATTTTTTTTAAATTTTTTTTTAATTTTTTAAACCAATCTTCTCACATTTTGTGTTCAATTTTTTGACCATTTGTTTCTGCCAGCTCTGCAAGCATAATTATTCTGTGTAAGGCCTTGGCTTCCTCCTCACCTGGGATTAGCCAAAAGTCAGAAAGAAGATGACTAATTTAAAGGTCTTCCACCAAGGCCGTTGGCTTGGACAGCACAGCAAAGAGTGGCTACTTCTGGCTAATTCTGGTGTTGTGAAAAAGCTGATACTCGACTTTGTTATATTTGTTATGTTTGTTTATATTTGTTAACTTTGGAGTAGAAGGTATCTCTTCCCATGTGCACTGTCACCAACCTCAGCATGGGTCCTTGTGAATGAGACTGATACAAATATTAGCACTTGTGTGTGTCTTATCATCGCTGTCGACTGATCCTCAGGCATGAATCCCTCCCTGCATCAGCAGCAGTCCCTGCCAGCCGTCTGCCCATCACGGCAAAGGCAGCAAGTCCAGGACGGAGTGCTCTTGGAAGGGGCTTCTTTGCAGTTGGGAACTCTGGCAAGCTTTGTGCAGATCTTTTAGCTACAACTGTTTAAGATTATTTAGTGGCTTTTAAACACTGTTCATGCCCATTCTGAACAAGCCCACAGAACATCTGCACAGTGTCTGCTAGCTGTGCTCAGGGAGTGTCTACCAACAATCCTATATTGTTCTCAGCAAATATATATCAGTCCAGATTTTTTTCCATGGCTTAGTGTCTTCTTCAGTCACTGAGGAAACTGTGACCTTTCATTGATTCAGGCATGGAAACTATAATCATGATATTGAGTAGTTATATTTGCTTTGGAAAAGTAATCCTATTGTTCTCCTCTTTTAAAGCTTAAACTAACAGTCAGCATGAATGTCATCTTTATAAAATGATAGAAACCTAAAATGTCTGGCATTAATAAATGCCTCTGCGCTCAGTGTCTGAACAGGGTTGGGACTGAAAGGAGAGAATGAAGTCCTTATGACAGAACTCAGGGGTAGTCTCTCTTGTGAGTAATTTTATGAGATGCAACTGCTACAGAAGTGTATCTTGTGCATCCCAAGGCAATCAGTTCGCTCTTCAAGGGAGCGCAGTGGTAATTTATTCCTGACAGGAGAGGAGAACCCGTAATGGTGGTCTGAACCTCCACTGCTGTTCGCTGATTCACTCTGAGCGTACTCCGAGCTGCTGACTGCATGATCAGAGGAAGAACCGTCCTGCTGGGAATAGATGGGCAGAGACAGCAGCCTCCCTGAAATCAGGGAGCCTAGCACTGCAGCACTGTCAGTCTCAAACATCGCTGACTTTTAAGAAAATCATCAAAAAACCCTGAAGTGCTAGCAACAAAGAGTTTATAAGGGTAAACGTGACAGCAGAGAATTATGCACTGACTACAATTGCAATTGTAACTGTAGACTACAATCGCTTAGAACATTTATCAGATTTGCAGCAGTATTTTTCATAGCCTACTTGCTGTTGTAATGAGTGGTAAGCGAAGAATCGGTGGAAAAAGATTTGTCTTAAGGTTGTTATACAGGGCAGGGTCTGAAGTGAACTGGATTTGGTTCATGGTCCCTCCTTAGTCTTTCTGCATGGTTTCAAGAGAGTCACTTAATCTCTCTCAGCTTCTTTTCCTTGTCTGCAAAAGAATAATGTTTTTGTCTGTTTAAGTTGTAAGCTCTTTAGAATCGAAGTGGAAGTGGATTATATGTTTATACTGCAGAAAATACATGGGGCTTTGATCTCAACAGTGGCCAATATGCAGTCATTAACAAAAATAGTATTAATTAGAAGTAAAGACCCCATTATACTTTGTTAGGGCTGCGTTAGATAACAATGGCTGTACATACTGAATTCATGTAATTTTCACAGTTGTGCTCGGAGTAGGGAATTATTTTGGCTGGAAAACAACTCAAACAAGCAGTGCCAGCAGCTGTGAGGTCAGGAATAACTGTTGGGTTTTATTTTTCAGCGCTCGGTCTTCTTACAGTTCGTTCAGTAAAAAGAAGGAGGTGAGAAATACACAGAAGGTTTTGATAGTGTCCAGTACTCCTTTTCTGAAGCTGTCTTTGTTGGTCAGCAAGCATGCCTCAAACTCACCATTTTAAATGGTCCAAGGTATAAATGGATCAAAACAGACTGTATTATGATAAACTCACTTGCTGTACAGGCAAAAGATACTCAGTTATTATACTCTAAATCATAAAAGTTCTCTTTTGCAAGTTACTCCCAGAGCTAATTTTCACAACCTACCTGTAGTATACGTAAAACCCAGAGCTTACAAAAATGAAGAGACCTAAAGTACATCTTGTTTATATGTGCAAATGAGTTTTTCTGGATAATATTGCATACAAGCACAGTTGACAGCAGACCAAAAATATGTGTACATCAATGGATGCCGGTTCTGGAGATGATCTGTGTTCATCTTTCAGCTCTGAAGACGGGCTCTACAGAAAGACCCTGCTATTGCAGTTGCAAGGAGAGAGAGACAAGGAGCTATGCTCCCTTGTTAATAGACTCTTCAAAAGACCTTTGTATAAGAGGCAGTCTTGTAAAAGAAGTTGTACATGTCTTTGACCTAGGCCTTGAAGAATGCATTGTGACTGCTTGCCTCTTTCTGGGAGGCAATTAGGGAGAATCGCAGATTTTTTTTCTTTCTTTTTAATAGCATACAGAAATAATTTTCTGCAGCTTGAGGAAGAAAAAGAAAAGCATAGATTCTATGAGAATAAACATGGCTAAATAAATGAGCAAATGGGAGTTCCAGGGTGAAGAAGGAAAAAAACCCCAAGACCAGCAAGGAAAAAAAATCTTTTACTTGACCAGACAAATAAGTATACAAGTTCTTTGGATCTGAAACAGAAGAAGATATAAGAGAAATTTGAAACACACACCCTTAGTATGCTGGTTTTCACTCCTTAGTCCTTTGGGCTTGGAGGCTGTATACTTTAAGTAAGGATCGGGGTCATTCTGATGTTATTTTCCATTTTCTGTGTGAGCGGAAGGGTGCATCACCTTGAAATCTGTGGCAGAGATTCTGGTTTTGCCTAATCAGACGGTTACCCATCTTCCCTTTTGTGCCTTTTGGATCCTGAGCACATTCCATTTTCCACAGCTTTTGTTAAAGCATTGACTTTGAAAATATTTCATATAAATTTTCCAAATCAGACTACTGCTAGCCATGGCAACAAGGACCTGACTTCTCCAGGAGAAAGAGAGCCATGAGAGAAAGAACAAAAGTTAAGCTTGTGGGACTAATTCTGGCCACACTGAAATTGTCCAGATGTCAGCATAAAAAAATGAAATCAACGGAAACCAGTACCCCCCTCATATACATTTACCACAATGATATAAGTATCGTCCATTTTACAACATGGGAAAAAAAGTCTTTCATTGCATGGAAATGTGTTGCATAACTACTGTGCTCTACTGTTTGGAAAATGCTGGGACGAGCCAACACCAACACTTCCTCTCATTCTCATATTTGGTTAATCAAATTACTTTTTACCAGACATTAGCCAGAACACTAGATAATTGTTTTCTACTTTAAATAATGGCTTGCTGAATTCAAAGGGCCTTGTTTGAGTCTGCAAAACCTGGCATTAAGCTGGAGTAAAACAGTATCCAATTATGCCCATTACCCCTAGGCAAGTACTTTTCTTAGAAAAATCACCTGTCAACAGCACAGCATTCTGCCAGAGTAATTTTTATGCCTTTTCTTTTCCAGAGGCATTTTATTTTCTGATCTATCAGTTGAAAAATCCCTGTCAAAGAGGAGGAAATAACAATAACGGTTTAGTGAGGCAACACACTTGTACAGCGGTGAAAGGGTTGTACCAGTCCAACGCAATGTGTTCTCCCCATTAGTCTGCTCAGACGTGCGCAGTGTGAAGCAGCCAGCTCTGGTTCAGGAGTGATGAGGAATAGATACAGGGAAGGTCTAGGAAGATCGTGGGAGTTCAAAAGACAGAAGACTGCCTTTACCTTTCTCAGCTAGATTTTCACCCTGAAACAGGTAAGAGGCAAATAACCCCAAACAAACCAACCCAACATCCAAACCAAAAAACTCAAGAAAAAGCAGCTGGTGAAAAGTTTTTTTTCTTTGTAAATAAGTACCCTATCTATAGGCTCTCACACCGAAAGGGTTAGTGGCACCCAGTCGATGTTACAACAAAACACGAAGTTTGAGTATTAGGCATCCCTATGAAGATCTCCATGATCTCATAGGTTTTAGATTTCTCCAAAGTATCCATCTGATTTCCAATGCCATTTAAGTGGTCTCCACAAATAAGTTATTCTGCGATTTGAAAACACATAGTAAATAATTTGCAACATAGAACAGGGCTTGCTTTTGGGGTTCCTTTTGTAAAGTCTGATGCAAATAATTTGTTATACTAGCAGGCCAAAACCAGAGGGTGGTAACATTTTGAGAGGAAGAGGCATGTCAAGAGGAAATAAATGAATCTGAGAATATATTTAAGAGAAACAACAGAATTGACTAAATCCGCTGCCTGTGCTGCGTTCTTCACAACAAAAATGAAAGAAATTCTGAAGGTCAGAGCATTAAGCTGTTTTAATCTAATTCAGTAAGGTGTATTAAAGAGGCATTTTCAGCAAAAGGTTATTGAAACCAAATCCTGGGGAGAAGTAGCCAGCTGTTTCAGGGAACATATGATGAAGTTTTAAGATGATTAATTTTTCGCAGCGGTGGTCCTTAAAAACTTTCCCATTGCATTTGATAACTAATGTGTATTTGCTACAGATGACTGCTTTGTTCCATGTTTATTGAACAGAGGTCCCTTCAGTCTGAACAGGTAATGCTGAGCAACCAGATCTATTTTTCTTAGCCAAAATGGCAGCTACTTAACAGTCACAAAGATTTCTTTTTACACTTTCATTGCCAATTCAGTGCTACACAGAGGAATAAGAAAATTGGAGGCCAGGGGAAGTCTTGACTTCTAACACAGGCTTGCCACTGATTTCTGGTATGACACTGATTAAGATTTTAGTTTTGCCATTTGTTAATTGGGAATAGCAGGAGATAGCATTATATTCAAGTGCCTGGCCAGCACGGACTAGCAAGTAAGCCCTTAAAGGGGCTATTCATATACGTAAACCTCTGCCTGAGTTTACATACATGATCTATGCGCTGAGCATGTAAAATAATATACAGCTGCTGAGTAGTGTTGTTATGAGCAGAAAGCCTGTGAGCTGTGGCCATTCCCTGTAGCTCTACTCTGGCACTAGCCCAGCAGATCTATCCAGGCGCACGGGCAGGCACCGGCACTCGGCGCCCCAGGAGAATCGGCAGCCCTGACAGAGGGACTTAAGCACGTGGTGAGTTTTACATGCCTAAGAACATGGGCTCCAAAAGGACCAGCACGTTTGGTGGGAAACCACGCTACTGCCCACTGGTAAACATCAACAATGAAGAGCAGTTCAGTTCTAGGGAGTTTTTTTCCTTTTTTTTTTTTTCTTTCTTTTCCCCTGAGTGTTTCTCCTGAGAATTCAAAGTCCTGAAATTTCTTGTAAAAGATATGCATCTGAATTCTTTTGAAACTGATGGAAGAAAGAAAGATTGTTCTTTCTTTCAAAGCATGCCCAGAGGAGTATACAGTGATAGCCTGTCTCCACCGTCGCTCAGCATTTAGCGTAAGCAATGAGGATGTTGTAAGCCTGATGAAATTTAAGCACACATTTCACATTCTGCTGGAATATGCATTACTGCCCGGTCTCTGGGGTTCTTCAGGCAAAGGACTCTCTTTAAGGCTTTCTTCTTTAAGGCTTTCCTTAAAGCTTTTTCTGCTTTCCTCGGAACTGGGGAGTGTTCACTGCCTCAGATAAAAGTAGCAGGACATTTGTTAGGATGATTAAGAGACAGAGCCTTTGTTCCTTGCTCCACATCACCCTTGGTGGAGCAATAAGCATTTCCTCATCTCCTTTATTTCACACCTCTGACCCACTTGACCAGGCTTACCCTCTCCGAAGTCCCTCTTACACCCTCACCAAATACCATCCTCTAATGGTGAAGACACTCTGTGGCAAGGTAGATGAGGATTCAAATCTCCTCAACCAGAGAAGAAAGTGGACCCCTCCATTTTGTAGCACAGGTGGATGACAACATCAAGGAGGAACACCATCACCCACCTTCTTAATTTCTTTTTTCAGCGATGCTCAATCTGTTGGTGGGTGTCCCCACAGCACCTCCCAGCTTTCAGGGAGATTGGTGAAGGTTAACCCAGCTCAGCGTGAGAGAGGTGCTAAATTATCAGCGCTAATAAGGCAAATGGACTTGCTACACTAAACAGCAGAACTTCAAGCACGTAGGAAACTTTCAGTTGCCTACAAGTGTAAACAC
Organism: Aramus guarauna; assembly: GCA_013400195.1. Lineage (NCBI taxonomy): Eukaryota > Metazoa > Chordata > Aves > Gruiformes > Aramidae > Aramus > Aramus guarauna. The sequence continues at coordinate 1,131,525 of VXBL01007437.1, forward strand.
CCCATACTCAGGAGGCAGCTGAACATGGGTCCTGAGGGTCAGGATTTTTGACTGGGGGCTTAAAGTAGCAGGTGAGTAGTGAAGTCGTATCCAAGCCCTTTCATGGATTTAGCCCCCAAGTCCTGTCAAGCAAGCAGCCACCTTAAACACACCTCAGGAATCGCAGTCTGTTGTTTATCACTTCCCACAGGCACCACTTTAAACACGCACATGTGTGTATACGTGTGTATAAAAGGAATACCTGGAGAAATTTAAAACATCTTAATTAAACTTAAGATGTGTGGTTCAGATAAGATTGGCATGTGGCCACTGCATTCCACGATTCTCAAATAGCATAATCTAATTAATTTTGTTTAAGAACACAGAGGTCATAAACATACAGTAATTTGAAACACTGAGTACCCTGCCAGCTGGCACTGTGTCCTTTCCACTTCTTTGCACTATAATTTCACTTCCATTTGTGCCGAGCCTGAAATCTCCTCACTCTAGTAGTAGGCTGTATTATGTTACACAGTATTCAGCTGAGGTATTTTTTAATGAACTAATTACATGTTAGTTAATAATAGAACATTTCTTTAGTAGTCAACTGCTGAATATAATTCTGAGAGAACTTCTGTAGGCTGGGATCCTGCAGGAATGTTTAGGAACAGGTTTCAGCTAAAAGCATTGTGTTTATTCTTTAATGTGCTATAAATAAATAAAAAAGATCTCCCCTGAAAAGCCTGATGTTTTATCTTTTCACCGCTGGGTTGTGCGCTGGGAATTGATGTTTTCCCACCTTTGTTAACAGATGATTTTTAAAAGTCATTCAAAAAATAATGGAGAGTATTTATAGCGACCTGCCATTGGAAAAACATATTTGGATTTCCTTCTGTTTGCCATCCGCTCGTGTCCAGCCTGTTTCTGCAGCACTGCTGTAGACACAGCCTATGCACTCATTTCCTAGGCAATCTCTGAGTGCCTGGAACAGATAGCTTCTGCGAGGTTCAGACCCTCTTTATGGCTCTCCTGAACGAAGAAACATGATGTCATGTAACATGATGTTGTGCAAATCTTTCAAAATGTTTCTCACCGCTCTGCCCACCGGGGAACCATCTGGCTGATGTGTCTAGCCAAATATCCAAAGAGCTCAGTGCATTTCTAGTTACTGAGATGCAATGCAGATAAATTTCATGACTTTAGAGCTCAAGTTTGTCATTCAGAAATAATTCTCCAAGAACACATGCCCTTAAATGTTGACTTTTGACCACTTGGTTTAGTTTTGAGATAGTGAGCTACAGTGAGGCCAGTGAGCTACAGACAGACTTTGATGACCTATGGATATTATTATTTCAGAAGTATATATTTTTGAGAATGCCATAGGTCAGATTCTCTTTGGCTGAAGTCAATGAGCACGGCATGATGAAGCAATATTAAAGCTACACAGATTTATAGCAAGGAAGGATCTGGCTCGGCATACAGAGACACACACACGTCATACACAGGCTTCACTATTCTCCTCACAGCACATGCATAACTATCACTAACGTTAATGAAAGGCATGCATTGAGGGGTTATGTTCTTACATGTACATTAGTGCGTAAAGATCTCCATCAAAGATTTTCTCTGCTGGAAGACAGGGATATGGTTACAAAGCTATTCTCTGTCTGGTACTGCCAGCAGTGCTGTAAATCCCCCACACCCCGTATCTAATGTACTCAGATGCAGAGGAGGCAAACAGCCATGCCAGGGGAGAGCAAGGGGAGCACAGGCTGGCTAAAAGGCAGCTCTCAGAGACGAAAACCAGACGGAACCCCCTACAATCCCCGCACTGGGCTCCTGAGAACCACTCAGCCTTAACCCTTAGCTAGAAACTGAAGGAAAATTACCAACATTTATTGTTAGTGAAAATATGAAGCATGTCTTTTTGAGCACAAAATGCTGTGTGATGTGGAAGCATCGTTTTTTTTGAAGTGTTATACATATGAGACACATGCGCATCCCATTTCTTACTTTACACTGCTGTTGTGGAGAAGGACTTTGAGCCACAGAATCCCTGGGGTGGCCAGGGGTCTTTGGGGTTTCTAGCCCCACCTCCTGCTTGGACCAGGTGCAGTGGCACCAGGCTGCCCAGAGCCTTCCCAGCCAGTTTTGAGTATCTCCAAGGATGGAGATGCTACCGCCCCTTTGGGCAACTTGTTCTGGTGCTTGACTATGACTCAAGTTTTTCCTTATATTGAGCCAGAATTTCTTGTGTGCCATCTTGAGTCCGTTGTCTCACATCCTTAGTGAAATCAAGGTTAGACCATAGCTTCACTAATCCTGTTGAATTTGTTTGAACAGTTCTAAGTAGTTTTACTGTGAATTGTAGCAGAAATAGAACTGCCGGGTACAGATGACCAATAATGCTATGTAAACCTTTCCATTTTGGATTTAGCCGGATCTGATATTTATTAAATGACACTGTCATAGAAGTGGTTTGAGTAAAATAATTGGTGGTATGAAACCGATTGCTTTTCTACTGTATATGTTTCTGACATTGCTTAGTGATCTCAGTCCAGTTCGCAGTGGACAGGTCTTCACATCAAAGCCCACCATCACAGTTGGTGCTCGCACATTTCTTGACAAAGTTCCAGATTCTTAAATGTATTTAGGCATTATTCTGCTCAGTCTTGCAAGGCCTGAGTGATTTAGTCAGGTAAGAAGCATTTTCAGAGTTGCCTGACTTAAGACTCCTTGAAAGCCAAGATTTAAGTGAAAAAGAAAGTGGAATTTACCCCCCATCCTTAGAAGCAGTCTCTCCACTAGAAGGAGGCAGGAAGGAAAGTAAGTAGGGCAAGTTGTGGAAATTTATGTTGCCTTTACAGGTGTTGTGCATGTTAAGAGAACTTAATTGCCAGGAACTGTGTCACTCAAAACTAATAACTACATTTCTTAAAACAAATTAATACAAGGAAATGTGATTGGCTAGAAGCCAATTTACATCTTAGTTTTTCACGGGTATTAGAAAAAAGACCTCACAGATTCCCTTTCCTGAACAAGAGTGCAAAGAAGAAAAGAGCTCACTGGATTTTTTTTACTCCTCTTAAGAAAAGTGTCCGTAGAATAGGATCTTGATGAAAAATACTCTGCAGGAACATAACTGAGAACGACCAAAGAGGAGATGTGGTTCACATACTTACGCATATGAGATCAAACCACTGCCTTGCATCTGGTGAGTTTACACTGACAGTTTATTTCCAAGACAGTCATCAATATAATGTCTGAGAGCTTAATCCTTCTCCCACTAAGTCAGTACCAAGACTCCCACTGGCTTCTACTGTGTAGGTTTGAAGTATGCATGTTCAATGCCTACTAATGAACTACTACTTACCCAGGAGTACAGCCAGGCAGAAAGCATTCAAGTATAAACATGTATGTTTAAAGAATTGCCTCTATTGAAATCCATCATGAAAGTGATTGATTCTCTATAATTTTGGAGGGTTTTCTTTTTTTCAAAGTATCTTTTCTAAATAAACATCTCTATTGAGATAGGAATAGCCTATTTTATTTTAGGTTTTAAATAAACCAGAAAATTCAATTTTATTTTCTGAGTAAAGTGAAATCTTATTTTATAAAAAAAACGGCTGATTTACAAAAACCTTTCTTTGGATAACTGAAGAATAAACATAATAATCTCATCGTTTTGGGAGAAAGGTCATAAAGTATCACCTGCAGTTACATTTACTCAATCAGATAAGTCTGTTTTAAATCTTGAAAAATAAAAAATAATTGAGATTTTCCTGGTTTTAGTGTTGGCATTTTGACCTGTTCTATCTGCTTGGAAACTAACCACAAATTTCAGTTGGAGCATATAAAGATGTTCAGACCAAAAATACAGCTCATTTTAACATTGGGTTTGTCCGCGGGCAAAAAGCATAAGGGGCAATGTGTTTCTCTGTGCCCCTTTAAAATCTGGATCTGTATAGTTCAGCAGAGCTGAGCTTTTGGGGATTATTAGGATCAGTACTTTAGCAATACGTCATTTATATTCATCCATACAGGTCTTCCAGGATATGGAATTTCATTTCATGTACGACGTGGTGTTGACTGAAATTGAAGGAATGAGAAAGTCACAGCCTCTAGTTCATGAGGTCTTTCCTTAAAATGCATTTCTAATTCAGCAAATCAAACATTGCAATTAACGAACTACTGTTAATCTCAAAAAGCAAAGCCACTTCCCTTCATTGCCTTCCTGATTTTCATGAAAAGGCTCTACAGACAATAACCTTCCTCCCTGACTCACAATGAGGTCTGTGGTGCAGGGACTGTGATTCTTGTCCTGCTGAGCAACATTATACCACCAAGTGCTGGGCCACATGAAGTTTTTGGCTGTGCTCTATTATTTTTTTTCCAGTTTTCCAGATTCCTATGCCCTGTTCTCCGGTTCCCAGAGGTAGGCATTTCTGTAATTTCAATTCACTTCCAAATATCTTTAGAAAACGCAAAGCGCTCTTGGCTTGGATTTCATACATAGTCCGGTGCCAAAAATCTATCTGCATTTTTTCCCTTGTATATCCTAATTCTAAACTTAGTTTTCCTTTTACATTCTGCAGTACTATGCAATCCTGGGGGGAAATAGTTATTCAGGGTAGCATTAACCCTGTGTGAAATACAAAGTGTGAACATTTTAGCTGCCCATCATCACTCAGCTGAACAAAATGGCTTTGTGGCTGGCACTTCTTCCACCTTACTTCTCCTCCCTAAAATTGCTTAAACAAAATCCGTCTTACTTGTTCTTTCTAAAACCATGGACTCGCATTGTCTAGCCTGTCTAACTGCCCCCTAATCCAGTCAGAAAGCCCAACCTGTTTGAAATAACGAAATATGCATGTGGAATTTGCATTAGAAACATAATAGACCTACTAACCATGGTTATTACAGCCCGCTCAATTGTTCAAACATGCCTCCCACCTGTTGCTGCTTATAATGTGCTCAAGTGCCATCAAGTGCAAAAGTTATGGTGCTATTTATATGGAACCTTCTTAGACATGCACGAGGTGCAAGATATATTTACAAGACCCTTCTTTCATCTCTTCCGCTAAGCACAACAGGGGTCTCATCTCCTCCTTGGATGCACATGTGACTACAAATGTCATTACTGGAAATAAAACATTCCCACCAAGCAGAGACTGAACCCCAGGGAGACCAGCACAGGAATTCTCTTGAGCGTTTCATTTGCAGAGGGAGAAAGAGAAAAAAAAAAANAAAAATGCCCCACGGCTTTGCTGGTTTAATTGCTGTGTCGTGGATGCACACGGGATGAAGACGAGGAAGGAACCACAAGCATTCATGTGGGAGTCGTTCCAAAATCCTACAGGAAATTTGTGTTGGCGTTGGGGGCCTGAAGTTAATGGAAAGATTCAGACTCACTCGAGTGTGCTCTGGATCAAGCCCTTAATACAGAAATGTGTCCTAAGAGGTGAGGCACCTCTTGTGCACGGCTACAAGGCACAAAAGAGTGAACTCCTGGTTCTAATTAAGCCAGCTAACATTTTTATCATTAACTCATCAGAGCAAGGATTTTACCCAAAATTTCGATACTTTTAAATTTCAGGAGACTTAGTTCAGACTCTTTAAGGTTAGGCCATGTCAGGGTGGAAATAACCTCCCTAAATCTATGTACAAGTATGAAGAGAATCAAGTTTTAGAAATGGAAATGGTGAGGTTTTAATCATTTTGCATGTCTGATAGTGTTAGGGCAAGGGAAGCAAAGTCTGAGGGAAAACTCTCCTTAAATAGGTATTCACACGTATTTTTATAAAGTCTTACAGCTTTTTTTGATTAACAAATTTGATCTTCTTAGTATGTTCTCTTTACAATTCTTCTTTGCATTTTCAGTTGAATTATTTCATGTTTCTACCGCTTCAAAATCTGTGCCTTGAGAGTGCAAAACAAAGATGGGCATTATTGGGAGAGTTCTGGCTGAGGACCTGAATACTCAGCCAGGTATGAAGCAAAGCACAGACCCATAGTTCTTCATTGCTTCACTCAATAACTGGGAAAAACAAACAAACAAGCAAAAAAAAACCCCAAACCCCAACCTCCAAACTTGTTTCAAATGACCATGTAGAATACACGAGATTTCTGTCTTTACAGCTGTCTCATCCCTGATTATGGAAAGCAGGAGCCTCTATGAAGATGTGGATGAAACTTCACAGGAGCAACTGTTTCTGCAACATACCAGATAATTACCCATGGAAGGATACTGAAACCTTCAGGTATTTGACATGGCTGTGGTGGTGTATAGAGAGACCTGCACAATGGGTTTGCCTGGGCGCCAGCAGACTAGCTACAGAAACATGGAGCTCCACACAAGCAGGCTTACCTTATTCTTATCAAAGGCTTCTCTAGCTGGGAGATTTTCAGTGATTCAGCAATACTTAGGACATCCTATGATCTCTCATTCATTTACCCTACCATGAACCACGCCTTTTTCCACATGCTTATAAAAGTGGTGTTATTATCGCATTATAAAATGAGGTTATCCTGTGGGCTCGGAGCTTGCAGAACCTCTAAGTCCATCTGCTGGTTTGATGCCACTGCGTGTATCTCTGTGGACCTCTGTGTAAGCAGTTTTCCAGGCACAGCTGGCTGAAACGTTGCTGTATAATCTGTTTTGGAAGGAAAATTAGGTTTTCAGCTACACTTTTTTTTTTTTTTTTTTTTTTCATAGATTGTCTGCTTTCCATGGTAAATTCCAGCTTCTGGCTGAAAATCCGAAGCATTTGCAATAAAATGCCCTGTGTGTTTCTACGAGATGGTGCATGGCACGGGAAGGTAGGGGAACATTTTCTGACAAGTACTGCTGATATAAACTCATATTAATGTTGATGCCTTTTCATGCAGCAAGTTGTTACTGGAGCCACTGGAAATTACAGACAGATGGAAGATACAGGTTGTTGCATGAAGCTTGTTCAGCATGCTGAACAACACCACAAATATGTTATTATACGCACTCTTCTTTGAAGTGTGATGGATGTAGCATGTGTGAGTTGCTGTCTCATTTTTCTATTGAATTATAAAAAAGCCAACCCACAGATCTAGCTGGGTGGTAGCTCCATTTTTCCCAGTAGCTTCTGACAGTAGTTACATTTCATTTAAAACATACGCTCACTTTTCCTGCATTCCCCAATGTAAACATGTAAGAGATGCTGGAATTTAGTGAAGAAAAAGAACTTTGCAATCCTGCACTGCAGAGGGTGGCACAGGAGGGCCAGAGAAAACACATCTGTGGGTGAAGGGCTCACACTCTGCCTTTCACAGCCAGACAGCTATAGGTTTTGCCTCGGCTGCCCGTGGAAGCACTGAGCTCAGCATCTGCTTGCTCTGAAGGGGATTGGGCTGGGGCCAGTCCCAGCGAATGGCTTGTGGGGGGCATGGGGAACACAGCGGTGCCCTGCTTGGAGAGCTGGCCCTGCCTCCTTCCTCTCCCTCGGTTAGCCTGTTATCTAGGACCAGCTGAAATGGTGCCTCTGCCTTCCCGGCACATAGCACCTGGACATACTTCTAGCTGTAAAGCCCATACAAATAGGCCACTTGACAATTTTCTCACTGAAACATACATTCGACCGCCAACACTTGAATGTTTTCAGCATCTTCTGCTACTGGAGAGAATGAAGATTTTTATTTTTTTATTTTTTGGAATTATTTTAATTTTGAGCTCTGTGTCTCTGGGTTAATTCATTCTGGCTGCAGTTTGAAAGAATGCCATTTGCAGAAACCACAAGAGGCTTAACGAGTGCAGCAATTATTGCATCCACATTCTTGGAAAAGTCTGATAACAGCGGAGACCATTCCTCCAGCTCAGTGGCAGGCCCGAGTATGCTGTGAGAGCCTAGAGCATGAAAATGACTCATGGGCCAGCGCGGCGTCCTCAGTGCTTGCACACTGACATCAAAGCCTAGGAACTCGAGGCCTCCCTTGAATGAGCTCAACTGCATTTAAGGAGATTCTGGCAATCAGTCTAAAAAAAGCACATTAGACATGTACAAGGAAGCAAAGCGCACAATTCCTTTGTTATCTCTGGCATCAGTGGAACGACAGAGAAGAGGTGTATTTTCCCAGGGTGTCCATCAGAGAAGAGCCCTGCAGGGTTTTTGAGATGCCCATCAATGAAATTAGCATATATCAGGGAAAAGTACACACTGTCATCCTATTTGAAAGGAGAATGTCTTGTATGATTGTTAAATGCTGAATTAGGGTCTTACAAAGCGTTAATTTTTGTCGGATCTGGAAAGTTTGTGAAACAGATTATTTGTTTTGTGATACGGACGTCTCCATACACATAGAAATGCTCCTTAACATTTTGGTCCCTAAATGTTTACTGATTATCATCAGCCTTTAAATCTACTTTTATCAAAACTAATGTCAATTTTCTCTAGAAACAATAGATACCACTTTGTTCTGGACAGCTCTGACTGCAGTGTCTTGAGCCCCTTCATTTCCAAAGCCCTGCACACCGTTATCCTCTCACTTCTAGCCCAGTAATTTTAAAACTAAGCAAATCTAATTTTATTTTCCAATGGTAGAGAATTGTCTTATTGTCTTATGACATCTGCATTTAATTTCTCATTAATCAACCTCAGATACTAACAGTTCCAATTCAGTTTCACACCTGGTAGTTGTATGACAAAAGCTCAGTAACTGGTACGGGTGCACAGAAGATCCTTTGTGGGTTTCTTAAAGGTCTTGGAGCTCAGGCAATCTGGATTCACTCCTGTCTCTGCCCCAGACTGCCTTCATGGCTGTGGATAAGCTTCTCTTCTCAAAACCTAGAGTAGGTCAGCTTTCTCTTAGGTGGGCTAGCTTTCCCAGTGCTACTGCTTTCCATTCTTACAAGGGGAATAATCGTGTTTCCAGGTTTCCATCATAGCTGTGATTTGAAGTTGGTTCTAATTTCTGACCAGAAGTATTAGCCAGTGTGTGGCACAAAGGTGCTCTAATCCTGGCTGAGATCACTTTGTAATGATCATTAATGATTCTGCAAATAAACATCAACAACAAAGAACAAAAATACTCTAGGGTCAGTCTCTAAAAAACATTACAACTTAGAGACAAAAGACCTTGTAACACCATCTGCTAGCAAGTCTCTGCTGAGAACATTGTTCAGATTATTCTTTATTTAAATTGGCCAAATTCTTCAAGTTTAAATGGACTCCACTCTTTTTTTTTTTTTTTTTTTTTAAGAGTGAGGGGTGAGCAAAAGGAGAGGGACACAGTAACATAATGACAGTATAATGGAGTCATTATAAAGCATATAGGAGAACACGTGGGAGGAATAGTGACTTAGGAATAGGCAGGAGGAAAGGTGGATTTGAAAAGAAAGGAATTTCTTGTAGGCACTTCACAAAACAGCAGAATGATAATTTTTTGAGTGATGAAATCCACTGGTTTAGTGCTAAATTTATGATGAACACCTGTTGTGGCATATGGCAAGTACTGTCATGATATTGTGGCTAGCAGCAGCATAGTTCTCCAGATATATATAAGCTTATGGTCCTGCTTTATTATTCCCTTGCAATATTGGGGATATTCCCACACTGCAGTTTCAGACAAACCCACATAAGTACTCATTTTATAAAAGAATAATAGCACTGATTCAGACTAAGTAGAGGAAATCTCATTTCTGCAGAATGGGACAATTACCGAAACAACAGATGTGAGTAACATTGGTGCATCTTTCAATGGCAGCTCTTTGGCACAAATACTCATTTGTTTGAAGAGTACCAAATGTCTATTTGTAACTGGACTAAAAAAGTCACATCTGTGTTTTACTCTTTCCTAGCTGGTGACCTGTAAATTTCCACCTCTAAGGGAATGTGTCTTTACCCAGGCCATATATTTTTTGAAATGGTCAAGGTTCTCATTAAATCATATTTTATAATCCTCTTCTTGTCACATCAGTTGTCCATTCAAGGCTTTTTTTTGAGGGTCGAGGTTTGGTGGTTGGGTTTTGGTTGTTGGTTTGGGGTTTTTTTTGGGGGGAAGGGTGGCATTAATAATTTAGGGCTCTTCCTCAGATGAATTCGAGGTTATGAACTTACTGGTTTAAAAGGTTTCTGAAACCTTTAGCATAATGAAAACAAGAATCTAGGCAAAATTGTGCAAAATGTCTCCTCTCGTCCCACCAGTCACTCATCCACCATCTGTATTAAAGCACAAGTATGAGCCCTTTCTGTGTTCACACAAAGTGAGTGAGGTAATGAGGAGGAAATAATTTCCTCTTTTTTCAGATATCATCTGCTTAACTGACAGCAACCAGCTTGGACAGAAAAGCCAGAAACTGAAAAATCAGTTAGTCCTTTTGTAAGTCTTTCAGGACCAGGCACTAGTTCAACCCTAGCAAGACCTTTTGGCCCTCCCAGGAAGGGAAAGAAACGGAGGAAAAACAAACGTGGAGAAAAACAGCAGACTGTGGAGCACAACGAATACAAAGGTCAAGAGCCGAGGGGAGTTCCAGGATCAGAAATGAATGGATATGGAAGTGGAGGAAGGACACAGAGAAGAGCACCCATGCCAGTGCCCTGTGCTCCCAGGAGGGGTGCAAGGAGCTGGTGGTGGCTGCCCGGGGGTGCTCTGCCCTGGGGGAAGGGGAGTGGGGGCAGGACCACTGGCAGTGGGGGTTCCCTCACCCCGTTTGATGCTGCTTCTTCCTCCTGGTGATGGGAACGGGCAGGTCAGCGGGAGCCAGGAGGAAACTGATGGAGAGGCTCTGGTGACTTGCAGGGCTTTATTCTGAAAGGTTAGACACGTCTACATTCCTCTGGTTATCAAAGGTGGTGTCCCAAACTGGACTGGGAGGTTAGCTTAGAAATAGCTTAAACTGTAGCGTCAGGCGAGCTTGTAACGTCCCCAGCAGAATAGTGAGAGACTTTCACCATGAGAAAACAAACAAACAAACAAGAAGTCAGAGAAAAGAAGCTGTTTTCCATATTTTGCTTGGAGGCAACAGACGTTTATCATACCTCTTTTGGCAGGACTAACTCTTGGCTCAGAGCAAAGCAAAACTTTCCATGGAGAGTGAATGGTGCTACTGACCCAGACACAGAGGTGTGGGAATATATGGACTAATCCAAGCTGTCTCCAGCAAGGATGCTTTACTGAGCAGGCAGCTGCTACTTTGCAAGGTCTTTGTGGCAAGCGGAATTTTTTTTTTTTTTTATTTT
>VXBL01007437.1:1142754-1191256 GCA_013400195.1 Aramus guarauna
TGTACAGAGGGGTTTTCCTCCATGCCCGGGCCTCAAAGGCATAGCTGCCATATGATTTATAAATGACAACCCTGATCACTCTTGAAAGCGCAGCCACAGCCTGGCTGTGGAGCCTCTGCCAGCACTCTGATCCATGGAAGGCCAGAGGATAATGTTGGCTGAGTCAAATGGCTCTTGAGGGATTTAGAGAGTGGATTACACTTGAAAAGGGAATCCTCTTTTATGTCTATTCTTGGGAAATCAATGCTAGGCACTGTTCAAAGTTGTTCTGAGTTCGACAAGTTCTCTGAAACCGAAAGCAGAACCAAATTCCTGACATTCTCTCAAGGTACTCCAGCAAAGTCCAAACACCTGACAGAAGTCAAAGAAACCCAAGCGTTTATCTAGTGTAATGGCACAGGATGGAACCACCCCTGAGTTAAATGGAGAATATTCTGTTCTTGTCTGTATTCATCTTACTATGTTACTTGCCATTGAAGTATTTGCGTGGCTTTCAGCAGCGCATCTATAATGTGATGAACATTTCTCCTGTCATCGTTTTCTACTTTAATCTTCTCTTTGAGGGAAGAGCTATTCAGAGTAATGTAGTTTTGGCAGAAGTTTTAGTTTGAGGATTGTAAGGAGGAGGCAGGGGAAAAAAGCATTTCTTTCTCTTTAATATACCTACTTCCCTGTATTTGTTTCAGAGAAGAAAAGGGCAAAGAAACAGATTTTTTTATCTAATAGAAAGCATACACACAAATTAATTTTACCTGGGAAGTACAGCAGAAGAAATAATTGACAATGGCCTGTGTGTTTAGGAGAACTTTTAGATACCTGGAGCCTAGATGTCTGAGCATCAGTAATAAAATTATATATTTGGATGCCACAGAACTGCGACATAACTGAAAACCACCTAAAATCAAACAAGTGAAGTGAGCTGCTGATTCTGAAATACTTAAAGGTTTCATTAATACTCATTAAAAGTAATTTTCAGTCTTAAGCCCATCACATTCTCTTTTGCTTCTATGTAAGTTTACACCATAGTTTAAATAAAAGAACCTTCAAAATTAATTATGGATTTTAAGAGCTGTTTCTAGAAAAGTCATGCTCAAATGCATGATCTTTAAATTGCTTCTGATTTTTTCGTTTTGCCTATGTTACTGCTTTATACGTTTTTGGCAACCCTGAGTAAAATTTCATAATCTCTCTTCTCAAGAAGTTCTGCATTCTTTCAGGTGAACAAAATCCAATAACAGAATACTTAACCAGCTCTGACATAGCTGTTTTACCTGTCTACCAATTGTCACTTGAACCAAATCTAGTATGTCAGGACTAATCTCAAGAATCATGTACTTCATCCAATTTTGATAAATTAATTTGGCATTTTTTTTCTTATAGAACATCTAAGTATATGACTTTAATCATATGAAAAACCTACCAAGGACATTAGGGATACTCATGAAGTTAAGATCACACCTGTGTGCAAGTATCGTCTTGATTCAGCGTGCAAGTGACTTCCCAGTTGCATGAAGAAAGTTTGTGGTGGATCTGGGAATGAACCTTTTAACTTGCAGTCGTGTTTTGTTCCCATATTGCTATCCTACCTTCCCTACAGAGTCTGTTATTTTATGTTAAATATTTATGTTGTAGAGTCATACACTTAGGATATAACTCTGATACCTAATATGCAAGTACTCCCTGAAAAACTCTATATCCTGTACAATATTAAACGTCTGTATTTTGTTTGGTTCAGGTTCTCACACAAGTGTGAAAAGGAATTTGAAGCTATAAATCAGTGTCGGTCAGTTTTTACCTTAAGTGCTAACCACATCCCTGAATCAACAATATGTTTTCCTTCCTTTCCACAGATGGGTTGACCCTGTGGGTTCACCATGCATTATTACACCTAGAAATTCCAACCATGCTTGCTGATTGCATCACTAACCGCTATTCATTGCTGAGCTGAGGAACGTCTTCTCAGATGATTTGCAATCACACAGCCGAGAGCTTTTACTCTCCTAGCAGAGCTTGCTTTCAAACAGAAAACACCAACCCTGTTAATATAATCCTAATAGTTAAGGTAAAATATGAAAACACTTTCTAATTACTTCCTTCCCATTTCCTATGGCTTTTCTTTTAATAACATGGATTTTTATTATTATTGCTTGGTTTCAGACTCATTTATTTTCTGTAATAGGTCTGCTCCATTTCCTTGAACTTTGAGCATGAGGGACCTGCATGTTCAGCTCAGCTGATGACTTGAGACGTTGTGAAAATGAGATGATCTAGAAAAAGCTTGAGTATGTCACCTGTTTGTGCAGTGCTGCTAGCTGGATTCCCAGGATAGCTTTTTCTCCCTTACAGAGCACCTAGCCTCCAAATAATGATAGAATGGTTTAGGTTGGAAGGCACCTCAAACATCATCTAGCTCCAACCCCCAATAATAAAAAAAATAATTTTAAATTGCAGTTAAAAGCACTGCAGTGAGTTTGTGCTTCAGAGGAAAGGGTGTCAAATATTGACTCAGCTGATGGTTTCGTGCAACATGCAGGTATCCCTCAGAAGCATCACAAATTAGTACTGGCTCTCTGCAACGCAGTCTCCTCAAGGAGAGCACAGTTTAGAGGGGCAGGTTGAACAGGATAATGGTAAGGCATATAAGAACGGGAACATCTCAAGGAAATACCTTTCCATGGGAATAACGCTGGTTTGCAAGCAACTCAAAAGTCTCAGAAGGATTCCCCATCCTAAGCAGGGCAGAAATGGCCACCAGAGACTTTATCTGAGGGCAAACAAGCAGGCAGGAACTTTCCACCCACCATACTGATGGAGGTGAGTCAGTTGTTTTCTTCCTCAGAGCTTTTCTGGGTGGTTAATACAAAACATAAACGTCTTTCATCACCGATTTATGCTCTTCCTCTGCAACTGATTGGATAAACCCTATCTTCAGCTGGTGTAATTCTGTCTCATCTCATTGATTTCAGCTGAGCTGAGGACCTGGTCTTTGAAATGTGACATTTCTTTTCTGTTATGGCTATGCTTGATTTCATTATTTAATTCTTGCATTGTAATTTCAAGTTTATATATGTAGTTTTGGAGCTCTTTACAGGAAGATATTTTACGTTTCTGGCTATTCAGTCACTCCCTCTCTTAAGACACATCACTTTCACTGAGCCACTTGGTAGCTCCTTTCACTGAGACTCTCTAGCCCTAGCTCTTCTTTGCATTCTCCTGAACTGCTCTCATCATCACCCTGCTCCTTGGCAATAGTATCTTTCCTACAGTACGATCACCAGCACTCTGTACTGGCTCTTGCAAATGGCTAACACAGAAAACACATCGTCTGTCTTCTTTGCCCTCCTATCCTTTGGCTACTACAAACTGGCATTTTGTTTGCATTTTTCACTGTTCTTTTTTTTCGTTGTCTTCTTTTTAGCACAGCTGTGTGGCTGGCTGCTGGCTTCAATTATTTTTCCACAATAACTCCCAGGTCTTTTTCCAGAGAATGGTGCTGGATGACTATTTAATTCAGCACATACAATACTTCTTGCATCAGTTTCTTGCTTGCAGACAAATTACTTCATGTGTGCTAATATTGAACTACATTTACCACCTGCTGGCTCAGATCATCTCAAATGATCCAAAGACTCTTGACTTCAGTTCCACTGTTCCTTGTATTCTGTCCGCTTCTAATGCTAGTATTATATTCTACTCCCAAGGTTTATTTTTAGGACACCTCTGCCAAAATGTTTACACATGTTAGTTCCCTTAATGTTTCCTTATTTCCAACAGCTTTGGACCCCAGGGACAATCTGAAGGCCCCTGTATGCTAGTTCTGAATGGTATACATCCATCATGAGGTAAACATGTGAGTATGGAGCAGGCCATACACAGTGTCTCCCCTCTGAAAAATTAAAAATGGAGAGGGCAAAATTTTCAAAAAGTCTTAAACCCATATAAGATGGGTAAGAGCAATTGCGAAAACCAGCTGAGAGCATGATGCTTAGTGGCCTCAATGGGAATCCACTTTGTCCAAGTCATTAGGACTAAATGATACTGGAAGTGCTGGCACATAAAGACAATTGGTGTACACTTCACTTCTAATGTGCAAATGTATTTTGGAATTATATCAGTCCCTTTATGCCCTCTGAAAACTATAGCATCACTTAAATGTTTTTTTGTGTGTGCCAGTGCAATGTTTTTGACAGTGCCTACCGCTTCCTGTAACCGTTTACAGTGAAATCAGACCTTATCAGGTTGTATCTGTAAAGAAAATGACAGTAGGTCAAATCAGAAGTCCTCGCAGATAAAAGAGTAGTGATCCCTATTCCCTAGGGCACCTTGATGTGAGGCAGCTGATTTCAGGACTGCATGTACACTCGTTTTGAGTGGGATTTGGCTCTTGCTCAAAAGCTAAAAGCCCCTGCTTTGTTTTTACTTCAAAATATAAGAAAACAAAACAACAACATAAAAAACCAAAACATTATAAGACTATAAGATTTTATAAAGTATCAGGAAAGAAACATGAAGACTGGAGATATGAAACGTTCAGTTGGAAGGGGACATTTTTTCCTAGAATTACCTGGCTATCTGAAAATGGAGTCACCACTTCAGTAAAGTGACAGTGTTTTAAAGGGTTACGAAAAAACAGCAATCTGTGACTTTAATAGCCCAGTTCCATGTTGGACCTTTTCTGGCAGTGCTGCAAAAACATTTCCTACATATTTTCAGCCTTATCATGGAAAGTCAGACAGCTCAGGATCACATGGGTTGATAAGTTTTCGACCAAATAAGAGTCAGAAATGTAAAAGAAAAATACCCTGGGAAAGTTTCCTTCGGCTCATATGTATGAGAGAATATAGTGCATTCCCCTGTCCAGCCTATAATTAAGATGAAAGGCATATTTCCATATAATTTGCCATTCAGTGGCATGGTTTGCATTCCATGTGAACTGCATCATCTTGATTCTTCTAATGCAATGAAACAAAACAAAAAATGAAGTCAGGCTTAGTAGTTGAATAGGATGTGTTATTACAGTTCAGACTATTTTTAACTCTCAAGAAACAAAGCCATTTTAACTGCTAGCTTTTCGTAAGAATTAAAATGTACAGGCTCTGCAAAAGTGTCACTTCTTTGTATAAAAGCAACACAGTACCCTGGCTTGAAAAAATTAGCTTATATCACTTTCTTTCCCTACTACCAGATGGAAGATAGAAGAAAAGCAGTAAAGATATCATCCTTACCCTACCTTGTCTTCAGCCACATGTTTAGCCCTCCGTGGCTGTCTGTGGGTCATAACGTGGATCTGTGGGATTGTCTTGCCTCTCTCAGGCGCCTTTACAGGTATACACCTAAACACACATCCATTCAACCTTCAGCTCTGTGCAGGTCTGACGCACCATGCCTAGTCTCATCAAAGTGAATTACAGCCTTTTTTTTTTCTGGTCAGAAATATAGTGTGTGATAAACTTGTGGTAGCTCTGACCAACTGGAAAAGGTTTACAAATCGATTCTGTTTCTGCTGCAGCTCCACTGGCTTTAGTAGAGTTAAAGAAAACCTGAACACTTAAGTAAATCGTAAGTAATTTAGGAGCTCTTGAGAAGTTCTTCCCTTGTGAGATCTCTAGTATTTCGTAATTCCATCTGTGCTAGAAATGGCATAACGGTCTTGCTCATGGCAAATCATATATCCATATTTTGTCTAATCTGGGATGAACAGCAGAGAACACGCACATGTAAACAACTTAAAAAATAAAATAAGTTGAGAACTTTTTTTAACCCCAAACACACTTCAGTTCAAGTTTTATGCTAGTGCCTGTGCTGATTCTTCTCTTATATAAACCTGCTTGTCCATCATTTTTAGAGTTGGAGTCCCAAGGAGATACATGCTTAAAGTCAGATGTCTGGCCATAGATCTATGGGAAACACAAATGTCAAGATACATCTGGAGAAACCACAGAGCCCTTCAAACATGGATACTTCTGTGCAGATATAGCGTTTGTACCGGGGGCCCAGTGAAGCCCATGGAAAATTGCCAGTGCAGTGAGGACCAGGCCCCTGACGATGAGGTTTTGCCCCAGTGTCCTTAGCTGGGCTTAAAGCAACGTTGAGAGTGGAGAGAAAGGAGAGAACATCTCTCCAGGCTCCCCCTTGCACAAACAGAGCAAGCGCTCAGTGTGCCTTTCCTTGCCTGCACAGCAGCTGTTGTGGAGTTTTAACACTCCATTTTGGCTTGGCAACATCTCCAGCTGAAGAGGTTCTCATAGTTTAGCTCTTTACTTGATAGTTATGCTTAATTTCCAGAATTTCCTTAGGCATTCCCCCATTACTCCTTCTCCTGGAGCTTCCGCGTCAGTGGTGGGCTGTCACCACCAGGAGAAAATGTCCTCTCAGTACACAGAAAAACAAGAGTGTTTATTAAGAGCTAATGCATCACTTTCCCTTGGGTGTATATTGAGTGGACATTTTCTTCTGGTGGTGATAGTCCACCACTGACACTGAAGCACTACGAAAAGGAGTAATAGGGATGTGCATAAGGCTTTGAAATCATGTATAAGTAACACATCACCGCCTGTTGGGTGCCAGATAAGACAATGTGTGGCTGCATAGCTGCAAGATCAGACCAAAGAATGAAAAAATTTAGCACCTTCTGCTCCTGTGTCTTCCCACTGAGAAAGACCAAGTTGTTGCACTTCTCCCTTCTTGCTGGCTATTGTGGCCAGCGAGGGTACCCTCATTCCTCACTTCTTTCCTCTCCCGCCCTTCTCATGTTTGTCAGGACCAGAGAGATTGAGGCAAACTGTTCCTGCAGGCTCGCCTGGGAACAACAATTTGGTGGGCTCAGGAAGGAGAGAGAGAACAGGGATATGGGAATGGAGCTTCCTGGGGAAATCTGGTTTCCCACATGAGACCACTCAGGGCACTGATAGCGCGAGCCTGAGAGGCTGAGTCTCACTAGACACCCTCTGTATATCAGGACAACACCTGTGGTCTCTTCGGCCTTATTTCTGATGAAGAATGGTGTAAAGGAAGAATAAATGCAAGAGTAGAGGCCAGGAGGAGCGATGCGTCCATGCCAGTTGGCACATTGGTTTGTCTTCTTTAGATTTTACACCGTGTCACCGTCTGCGACAGATAAACCTGAGAAGTTTCAGAGTTCAGATTCGGCTTGTGTAAGTATTCAAAAGTTTAGATGTTTATCTGAACCGCATCTGAACTATGCAAAGAAACTTCTTGAGACCTCTCTGTTGGGCTGGAAATCTTGTAAGAACAGGCTTTCTCGTGACATTTCCAACACTCCTGCTTCCTGTCATGGCAGTGAAAACAGCCGTCCTTGTGGTATTTCAACAATTCTTCTTCTAAATGGAAACCAGAAGTGGAGGGGGGGTGGAAATACATGAGACATCTCCGAACTTTGGAAATCTGCTGCTTGAGTTTCATTCTAGAAAAATTTAGGGTTCAGAAGCTTTCAGAATTTTTTCAAACCTGTTCTACAGAAGAGAGAGCACAGAAGAGGAACTGAAAGTGCTGCTGGCATAAAGGGGTGAATCAAGCCATCTCCCTTTTTGTATTTAACACCCCCCCCCCCCCCCCGAGATATTTGTTGGAGTTGAAAGATAGTGTAATTAAAACAAATAAAAGTAAACATTTTTTTCACATAGCTTATACTTAACTTCTGTAGCACATGGCCACAGGATATCACTGAGGCCAAAAGCTTAACAGGATTTAAGAAGTGATGGGTCATTTATATGGATAATAAAAATATTCACTGTCACTTTGGATACAGTTATATTAAAATATTTGCAGGGGATATAAACTCATCTGCCTCATGGTATAAGCCAGATCCTAAATGAATGGCATTAGGGAAAAATTTGTGTTATTACATGCCTTTTAATAATTGTTCGTATATTGCATATTAAAGTGACATGTCTGGTATGAGGGAAGAGAGGATATTGGACTAAAAGAAACAATTGTATTATTTTCTATTGCTTTCCATAGCATTCCTGTAAATGCATTGCATTAGAGGACCAAGATATGGAAACTCCATGTGCTGCTACAGGAGTCATTTCCTCTAGCAGATGTGAGGTAAGACATAAGCCCTTGTCTAAAATCAGTATAATACTTGCCACAACAACTTAGTAAGACCTGTGAATCCTTACATCTTTAACACAAATTTAAAAAAAAAAACAACAAAACAAAACATGTATTTTAGTTCAACCTAACACAGTGTTTTACAGGAGATCAGATTAAATGATCATAGCAATCCTCTCCAACCTGTAATATTTCACTCCTTCAAAGGGCACTGTAAAAAGTAGCTTTTTAACCTCCACAATAGTCAGTGAGTAAAAATAGGATATAAATATGATATATTACCCCAACTATACTTGGGGAAATCAAAGAGTTTAATTAATTTAATTAATAAGTTTATAGAGACCTGCACAGTAAGTCAATAGGAAAGCAGAATTACACTTCTGGTATTCAGGATTTCTATACCTATTAGTAATACATTGAATCATAGTGTCTCTTTTCTGTATCCGCAGATGTATATAGGTGTGAACATCTGTAACCATGATTCTCAAAGGGCTAATCTATTGACAGAAAGAACTGGTCAGAAAACAGAATTTCTATCCCCAGTGGAAATTTCAGTATTTCAAAGCTGGTTTTCATTTGAATCAGAAATAAAACCTAAAATATTCATGTTTTCCCATGAACAAAAGTTTGCTTCAAAATTACTGAAGTGTTTCATTTTGATAGCATCGACTTCATGTGACATTAATTCCCTTGTTAATACATTTTAAATTGACCATGTTGAAACACTGTAGTATGTTACATTTTAATAACTCAGGTATTGCAAGTAATAGTATATAATTCACTGAACACACTGTGTACCTTTAATATTAGAATTACAATCGTAATACAATTTAGAACAAAATCAAAGTATTGTTCCTTATCTAAATAAAACATTTCAATATACTCTTCAAAATGATACATTCACAGATTTCTCATGAACAAACATTGCTGATATTGCACGTTTCCTTAAAAAGCTTCCAATTACAAAAACCCCAACAACTTGGGTTTTCCATCAGAAATCATTTCTACTGAAAAATTTTCACCCAGCTTTCTGAAAATTCTAAGCCACTTTTCTTGTGTGATTGCAACTGATATAACTCAGTGCTGAGGAAAGCTACTGCTCTTGTTGTAGCAGAAGGAGTAACGGAGAAGCATTCATTAAAGCAAAAGAAAAATGGAAATGATGATTGCAGATAGCCTCAGGTTACTGTCTGGTACAATAACGCAGTTCCTCTTTGCGCAGTAATGAGCAAACCAGATGTATCCTGTAATGAGGAGAGTAGGAATACACTTAGCTCAGTAGGGTATAAAGCTGCATTTCAGTTATCTAGAAAGATTCTGAACAAAAATATCTTTTCTCTATATCTAGCTGATTAGAGAAATCTCTTTAGATTACGTATGAACATTTGCAGCAATAATAGCACTATAATAACAATTTGGGGTTGAACCACGCTCTCACCCCTCCCAAGCACTGGCTCATTCACAGCTGGTCCTCTCTGGGGGCTGAAAAAGCGGTAGCTGACATAAATCCTTGCCTTAACTTTTCTCCTCCCCTCTCTGTATAGATATCTGTATCTATTTCTAATCTACATCTATATATCTGTATCTATGTATGTCTATGCCTATACCTCCATCTATAGTAAATCTGTGTGGAAAATAAGCATTTGTACCTGTCTCCTTTTTCCTGTGAAAGGATGCTTGACACAGAGAGACTGGGAAAACAGAGAGCCTTTTTGAAGACTCCTTCCTAAAATCCAGTTGCTGAGGGTTTTTCCTGAGACAAGAGGCACATGACTTTGGTCCTGAGCGGTGAGGAGCGGAGGTGCTATCCTCATGGCTAACTGCGAGCTGATGATGCTCCATGACTCTTCAGTCCTTTTGTAGCCTGAAGGTGCTGTCTGCAGGGCGTGCTGCAGAGCCCACCCATCCCTGCAGACCCTGGGGTAGGGAGGGTGCTCTGAACAGAGCGAAACAAGGCTTGTGCTGGGAGAGGAAGGAGGTGAGAAATACCGGCAGGGTCAAGGGGTAGGGAGAGGCAAATCCTGTTTGGTTATCATCACGGGCCAGAGGCACCTGCTGAAGTTACGTCTCCTTGTGGCCATTGGCTATGCCTCTTTTGGGAAACAAAACAAAACAAAACAAAACAAAACAAAACAAAACAAAACAAAACAAAACAAAACAAACAAAAGTGAGGCACAGAATTATAGAAATGCACAAATCACAGTAATACAGACTAGATTTTGTATAGTACTGCACTGCATCTGTAACAATAGTTTGTACCACAGCAATCCAGTGCATACCTTTAATTAACTCTTCCCTGTGACTCTAAAACTTTTGATTTCATATTCGCTTTCTCATATACCCCTGCCACCCATCCACTCCTGCTGTCCTTCATGTTCATTTTTCCATTTAATTTCCACTGGTGGTTCATCTTAAAGAAGTTATGTGCTCTCCAGCATCTACATTTAAATATTTTGCCTTCTGTTAAACAACTGTGTTCTCATGATGACATTTAAAGAGACAGATGATGAGCAAAAGGAAATGCCACTGCATGTTTCTGTATTTTGTATTGCACAGTAAGACTAATGTGCATCTGAAAACAGTAAAATCCAAATTGGATGAGGGAAGTGATATATGAATGCCTATACATACAGATGTGTTTCTTTGGAGCTCAACTGAGTTTTGAAGGTAGTTTGATGGAATTAAGTGGAATAATGTCAATACACACAGGAGAAAAATCTACACTCTTTAAATCTTCTGTTGTTGAGTAATACTAAGGAGAAAAGAATCTATAGAAATCCACATAGTTCCAGCATGATGATCTTGTCTTTTGTGGTAATGATATTCCTTGTTTAAACATTTCAGTGTGATCACTCCATAAATTAAAAGACAATGTAATTGCACCAGTTCTCAAGTCTTCAAGGAGTGAGAGCAGTTCAAGGCTGATCTTTATTATGGCAGTGAATAGAGGCTTCACAGTTAGGGTTGAACTGAGATTTGCAGTCATAGCAGGATCTAAATCTTCCCAAGGAGCATAAAAGTGCAGCATATCCCCCCAAAAATTACATCACTTGCTCTGAGTACTGAATGTGTTCCCTGAGAATTTTCTGACATATCTGTTAATTTGTCATGAGTTATAAATATTTTTAAGATTTTCCATGAAAAGTATGCTAGCCTTTCTTATAGCCTCTCAAAAAACTTCCCAGCTATGGATCTTTAAAAATAAAACAGCTCCTAAAATGTAGAGCACAGCTCCTAAAATGTAGAGCACAGCTTATCTTTTCATTTACTCCAGTAGACAGACAATAGAACTCCAAATTCTCCAGAAGAACTTGATTTTATTCTTGGCTTATTGGAGACCAGCATCCCAGTTTGTGGAGGAAATGATCCATTTTTCTCTCTTGAAGTATTAAGAATACATATAGTTCCCAAATGCAGTTACCTGAGCAGGGTTTTCCTATTCATCCAACCTTTTTTTTCCCCAGGCTAGATATGCTACTTGTCTAAATCTGCAGCCATCTCTAAGGAGATATGTAAAGCACCAGGGGCATCTTTTGCCTATCTACAGATTGACCTTCCACTTTAGTTCATCCAACCACTGTTTCGGAGTACCTCTTTTACGCTGTGCATCTGAACCCTACCTCAACCCATCTGGAAACCTTAATTGCAAGAGAGCCCGTTTGCTCTGTCTGGCTCATTCAGATGCATCCCAGCCAGGCAACCAAAACCAGCACTGAGCCTTCCCCACAATGCCAAAACCAAAGTCAATGTTAGAGTTTGATGCTACTTAGCATAGTTTTCTTTTTGGTGGCAGTTAGTAAAAGGTCTCTCTTCCAAAACCTGATCGGTACTGGCAGGAAATAATAAGTTACACCTTGGACACTTTTTGCTGTCCCATCTAATGTCCCCTCTCTCTTGGTCCCTATGATGGAGTGGCAGCAGCAGAAATTAACATCTCTGCATTCAAATATTTTTCAAAATGGAGTTTTAAAGTTTCAGATGAAATTGTGAAATGGGAGAAAAGTGGGTGAAAAGGGCAATCATCTTGATGGAGGAGAATCTGGAGGCCTGAGCATGCCAAGTTTCTTTGCCAGGTTAACAGGTCACTGTCATTAGGTTCAGCTATAAAAAGCTGAGCCTGTCCGTTCTGTAGAGGAATTGGCCATCCATCCTGGGGTAGCATGCATCGTAAGAAAGTGTTGTACCATGACTAAGTATTTTAACTATCTAGCCTTGGGAAAAAGAAATCTGGGCTTTACTGTTTCCTGATAAAGTCTACAAATAAACTGTACGTTCAGGTCCCCATTAGGAGTGCCATACCATTAAAAATGCGCATGCATTCATAAATGCCCTAACTGATCAAGACTTGGAAAAGCAAAACCCCAAAAGCTGATCTCCAGAGGCCATACTCAGACACACAGATGGTTCCCATGCAGCAACACCCCGTGACTTCACAGTTCCGGACACTTTGGAGGAAGCAATCATCCCCTTCTACTGAGTGCTTATTAGACACCATCTAGAATATTATATCCAGTTTGGGGGCCCCCATTACAAGAAAGACATTGAAAAAGAGACGTGAGTTCAATGGAGGGCTGCCAATATGATCAGGGTGCTAGAGAACAGGCCCTGTGAGGAGAAGCTGGACTTGTTTAGCTTTTTTTATTTTTTTCATTTGAGGGACTTGATATCAGTCCCCCATTACCTATGGAGACGTTATCAAGAAGAGAGGGTGACGCTTTTGACAGTGGTCCAGGATGGGAAGATGAGACAACACACATATGTTGAAACAGCAGAGTTCAGCCTGGTTGTAAAGAAAATTTTTTCACTATGAGGTCAGTCAAGCAGTGAAACAGACTGCCCAAAAATCTTGTGCGGTCTCCATCTCTGTAGGTTTTGAAGACCTTGCTGGATAAAGCCCTGAATAACGCAATTTGACCTTATCAATGACCCTGCTGCGTGCAGATGGTCAAACCAAATGATCCTCTGATGTCCCTCCAACGTGAATTATCCTATGATGCTATGGTAGTATGACAGAGCCTTTTACATTTCAGAACAATTTCTTCTATTCTTTGATAAAATATCTTTTGTAAACCCAATTTCATACAAATCTCTTTGAATGATGAGTGACACAGGACAAAATTAATTTTGCTGAAATAATATTGCCTGAGAATCGACTGCACTTAGGCACAATGGGAGAAAGTTGTTTTTGTTTTTTGCAAGGACTGTTACCTCTTCTTCCAGCTCATCTAGTTGATTGACTATGCAACAGGATGGCACGACGTATAATGTATATATAGCAACATGCAGCTAAAACTTTGCAACTCTGCCTTATTGTGCCTCACTGCGTGTTGCCAAATGGCCGCATGACTTTCTAAGAAGAAAAAAAAAAGTCAGTCTCCTTTAAGTGCCTCTCTTTTCCTTCCTCTTCTAGCTGCTCTGTATTATTTTCATCTAACAGTTTTCCCTGCCCCTTCCGCTTGGTAAGATTATACTGGCCTTAAGGAACAGCAGGTTTAGTTTCGTATGTGCTATTCGGCAGCTAGTCTCAAGGACGTCACACTAGGCAAAACCAAAACACACTACTCTTGTTCACTCAGAACACGAATCCTGGGCAGTTATACGCATCTGAAAACTCCTCTTAGAAAGGAAATTATTCTACTACTTTGACTCCGCTTATAATTCTTTTCGAAGCGTTCATTTATCTAAAAGCCAAAAAAATGTTGAAACTCACAGAAGAAAAGATGTTTTACTTTTGGTGTGTTATACTCACATTTCATTTTAGATTAAAGTTTTCCCCCTAAGCCAGGTAGCTCCCCTGTGTTCAAATTACCCTCATAGATTCACATGGAAATGGTGCACACATTTTATACAAGCTTATGAAAAAAAAAAAATAAAAAGAAAAGGAATTGCATAAAAAAATGAAGCCATGTGCTGGTTTTGTAGTAATTTTCTTTAAATTCTGGCAAGATCACCTAATCTTTATCTGAAACATCAACCTGAGAAGTACTAGAGCAGACAATACTGTAATGGAGAGAAAATGGACCCAGAAGAAGAACTGTGCAACCAAAACTGTAGGGGTTTTGAGCTTGCAGAGAACAGAGGAACATTCAGAAATCATGATCTGTCTTCAGTCATTAATATCTTGTAAAACTGGAGTGAGGCGTGTTACCTAATAGCACACGAAGCTAATGATTTTCTAGTGGTCCTTTCTTCTCAGAAATGGAGACCAAACTTGAAAAAGCTGAATTAAAAATAATGAAACACGTTACAAGAAGAAGAATCGAGACATTGAAATGTACTTATTCTAGCTGATAGCTTTTCTCTCTGATTGTGGCCAAGAAAAATCTCTTTCTTAGGACTTTCCCTAGAGTCCTGCTGTAGGTATCCTTTGAGCTAAAATAGCACAAACCCCCAAAAGTCAGTTATAGTATAATTTGTACAGACTGCTTTCTAATGCTGTAGTTCATTTATTTAAATCTAGCCTGATGTGAACTTATTGCAAAAAGATGCTTTATTGTCACTTTTCAAATGGGAAAAAATGAGGACCAATTCATCCTTGATTTTTGGAGTAGTCTCATGAAACTACACAGATGTCCTAGCAGTGACCTACTGAATACTGAAATAAGTGAGAATTTTTCCATTAGGAATGACGGACATTTGATTTGATGCCTTCTCCATATGCACAACACCAGGAAGAAGAGGAGCCCTCCAGGTTCCTAAAAAAGTGGTATAGCACTCGTTTTCTATGCTGTATAACTCAGACAGGGAGTATATTCCACAGAAACACCATCCATCATCCCTCGGTTCCTGGGGAGCTGTGCTACTCTACCATCTACTCAGAGTTGTGGTTATAAGAAACAGTGGAGGCTAAGAAATTTAAAACCTGACCTTCACCTGGTATAAATTGACAGATTCTATTGAAATCAGTGCCAATTTCTCGCCTGTGATTTATTTTTTTGATGCAGAATGTTTAAGTTTATACGGGGCATTCGAAATCCAGTGTTAAGTTTCAGGGGCACCTACCCATATGAAAATGTTTGTGTAATTTAGAAATAAACAACTATGCAAACTCGCATATGTTCTCATCTGCTTGCCTTTCCATCTGTACATTTTCAAATAAACTCTTTGGGATTTGAGGATTCATTATCAGCTGAGAAAAACTGACACCCTGAAGACTGATCTATTTAATCCAAAATCCATTATCCCAAGGAAATTGTTTTTCTTTGCTTGCATCTCTGCTAAAAATTGAGATTCCCTGTCAGAATAGGTGCAAAGATTTTGTTGGTGCTGTTTAGGTGGTTTCAGTTTACAGAAGGTGTTTCTAGGGAAATAGTGCCCTGTACGCTCGCCAGCAGGCTCATTTGGCTCATCTAGCAGCAGTTTGTTTGGTTCGTATGTACAAGATTACAGCAGGGGGTAGTAGCAGAATTTAGAGAAGCACAGGAAAGGAGAAGCCGCAGCAGGAATGACTTGGTACCCTAAGCAACACAAACAACAACAAGTGATGAAGCGGAGCCAGGCAGGAGTTGGATTGTCCAGGATACTCTCCTGATGCTGTGCATAGCAATCTTGAGCACTCAGGCAGCAGGACGGTCCTCGTGCGACCAGGGGAAAAAAAATAACAACCACTTCTGGAAACTGCAGGGACACGGAGAACTCTCTTTCCCAGGGTGAGGGCTTCTGCTTACCACACCCAGCATCAAGTGTTTTGAAACCAACAACAAAGCCCTGCACAAAAAAAGAAGCACAGTAATAACACTAATAACGCTAAAATAAGAAGAGTTTGGCACCTTCCACTGAGAATCTATACAACATGCAATGATGCCAAGCAACCAGTCATCTTGGCCAAAATAATTGATGGCCAGAGCTGAGTGAATCATTTCACAGCAGAACACCTTCTGCTTTTTTTCTTCTTCTTTTTTTTTTTTTTTTTTTTTTGTGCCAGTGGGATATCCACACAGCACATCAGAGGTTTCTTGAACACTTTTTCTGTTTGAAAGATTTTCGTTACCTTCTGTGTATCCATCAGTTTCACTTGAAATTAGAGCTCTGTTGTTATTAGGCTACTGGGACTCATTGCATTTTTCAGTTTCCAAAGTCTGCTGCATAAACATATCCACAGTTTATTAACATATTGGAAAACTAGCTGATGCAAATATACACTTGTATAACTTCAGAAGCATTTTTAGTAAGCTTGTATGGCTGGAGATTCATTTGTGTGCATGTGCATTGCAAGCAAGCACACATAGAGATGTGACTGAGGGTGATGTGCATTAATTAAAACTGCAAATGAGTATGTCCAGAGCAGCAAAACACATACATCGTTATTTAAGTTTAATCAAGTTCTTAAATTCTTTGTAGAATTGGGGTGGAATTACACTTAAAACTAAGCCTATGATTCAGTATTTTATTGAATCAAGGCCCATTTGCAGGAGCGTTTGGGGGGAGACTTTTTTTGTGTTATAGCCAACTTTACTTATAAAATTACAAATTCTGCATGGCCATATTTTTGTTTTCTTTATTTTGGGTTCATTTTACAATGACAAGCCCTAAAAAATTTCATTTGTCTTTAGAAAAGTTCAAACCCAGCAGCTCTCGGGAGCCATTGATTTATGGTGTCCTGCCTTCATGATCTTGCAATGAGCATTTGTTCTGATGATGTGATGTTTGTGATTTCATATCCTGCTGTGGAGCTTCAGTGTGAGAAGGCGTATTTTGGAACTAAGATGAACTGGAATGTTGCCTCACCTACTCATGCAGTTTCAGGTCCAATGAATTGATTTAATCTCTTGCTTTTAATAAAAACCAGTTGTTATTTTTCTTACTCTCCACTGGATTCCTAGACCACATCTACAGTGGTGTCAAGAAAACAAATATGAAAATCAGTGTTTAAGTGTAACTTTAAGTTCTTTGTGGCCAAACTGGCTTTCAACAATGTTTAACTATGAGAATATGAAAAAAATTTAATATCTAGTCATATCTATTTATCCATTGCACCGAGCATTATTGTAACTATCAATGACCACTACAGAAATCTGTTCAGAATTTCCCTTCTTGCTGCTTGTGACCATCGACTTGCTGTGCTCCTCTGAGAAGAGTTGACCTCCACCTTGTCCGTATCCTCCCATTTCAGAGCGGAAGAGCACAGTAAGATATTCAGTTACCGTTTTCCTACTAAGACGGAATGAATGCAGTTGTCAGCCTCTTCTCATATGTCATGTGTTCCAGGGTCATCTTGATGTCCCTCCCCTCAACTTACTACAGTACACCCCTGTCTTTCCTGTAGGGATAGAAACAGAGAATATATTTCACACTGTCACTGAAAGATGGAAAATATAAATGAGGCAATGTTGGGCAATTTGCAGCATTTGGTAGGTTTGTTGACAAGTACCTGGCTCTGGATGCCTCTCGCATCAATTGTTCACCTCTCTTCCCATCCCAATTCATTTGCTTAAAGTAATGAAGTTGTAAATTAGTCTATTCTTTACTCACCACCGTTAAAAGAAACCAGGCAAGAAAGATTAAAAATAATAGATAGCAGTGCCAAATGGAGACCTTCTTGAATGGGTGATTCAAGAATGGTCAGCCACTAATCTCATGAGAACCCATAAAGTGAGAAGTAATTATTCTACTGTCCCTGTATTTGTGTTGTTCAACACCTGTACATGTACTGTTACAAATCACTGCCTGATCCCTGATGTTGTCTGGTTTCAGGAATGTGTCCAAAGAAATAATGATGTCAGAGGTACAAGTCAGCAAACGAGGAGGTGAGTCCAGTGACCCGCTAGTGACCAGGCAGACTGGAACCCCTTCACACAGGTGAATACTGCTGGGTCTGACTCTGAGCAAGCAAGGGGAGAGGAAGGAGCATCCCACAGTCCATAACTACAGAAAGTACATCTGAGGAGCAGCAAAGGATGCAGAATAGGCTTCTGGAGGTAGGTTTTTGCCATCAGTTCAGAGTTTTTCAGGGTCCCATCTCTTGCAGAGACACCAGTGCGGACTGTAGTACAATTCCTTACACTTGCAATGGAATACAATTCACTTACTGCAGGTCCTCCTGCATCAGATATTATCTTTTCCACATCTGTCTTACCCTCTTGGTGTCTTTAGAAGAGAAATAATAGAAATTTTACAGGTACAGAATCTGGCACCAGGATGGGATGAAGATGCTGTTCTGAACACCACCATGCTTAAAGACATGCTGATGGAAACAGCTATGAAGTAAGGTGCTATGCAGTGAGAATAAGAAAAATCTAACAACAACAATATCTACACCTTGACATATTCTGAGGCTATTTAAGCCAGAAACAAATTCAGAACAGGGCAGTGTCACCCATCCAGTAACTGGTTACTCCCCACTCTGGGATCTGGCGGTCCTTCACCTCTCGCTCCCTGGTTCACACCCCACGTATTACACTTTGCCTTCTCTTCATTCACGCTTTCCCCAAAAATGCACTTGGCTGCATCTGGATCAAAACTTTGGCTTTCGTCACATACTAAATGACATTTGGAGTAGAGGAGAAAGCAGCAGTTGATAGAAAATGGTAAGTGGTGGACTAAGTTCACTGCAAATCTGTGCATGGCTCGCAGCGTGGCTCCTTTCCTCCCCTGACGGGCAGGACCAGCGCCGCTCTACAGACTGCAGAGGCAGCTGCCTAGGGCAGGGGCTGGCAAAGGGCAGCAAGTGTGCCCATTAGTAATTTGTGCCCATGCCGCAAATTTGTAGCACTTTTTGTTGTTCTCTGGAGCCTCTGTTCTGGGTGCAGGAGCCTCTGGCAGAAAGCAGGCTATGTCTCAGAGCACAGAGAGTAGCTGGAGCTCGCACGCGGTGCCGTTCCCTCCCAACTCTTTCTTCTCTGCACTTTGCAGTGGGGACAGCAACATTTGGCAAAGGGTAGGCACCCCTGTGGAGAAAAACTTGGGTCATCACGACCGGCACAGAATCACAGAAGAACGTGCTGAGGATACATATTGCACTCCGTCATGGCTCAGCCATGGTTTACTTGCAAAGCACTTTTGTATTCTTAGCATTCTGGAAATAATAATAAAGTTATTCTTGTTGTTGTTACCATAACGTTATTATTCTTGTAAAGGAGAATCCTGAATGGATATAGTGGTCCGAGAGGGTTTTCTGTTAACAACTTCTACGATTTCCTTACCGTTCTGACATACTGTCACTGTTTGCACTTGAGCTATCTGCATAGAAAGTAGCCAGAAATCTCTCTTGCTTTTCAAGGGTCACAGGTTTTACCCTTCAGATTTTCTAACCTTATTCTCTACTGTTGAAATCATTAGTTTGTGTAGGATCGTACCCGTACAGAATCTGGAGCAGAAACTACATTTGCATAATGTGTCCCGCAACAGGAGCTGCTGATGCCTGCAAAGGAAAATAGCAGCATGCAATGTGCTTCATTATTCACAGGACTGGACATTCATATTCAACTTGATGTTAAGCTTAAAAACAGTTGTTGGTGTACCTTGTTATTTAAACTCTGTGTAAGCAATGTGAGCTAAATCCAATGATGGAGACTTGGCACCAAATAAACTTTGCCAGCAAATAAAGCATTAATCATAAGCTATAAATATCAAATTGTTTCCATAGCATTTTGCAAACTTTTTAGGAATAATCACAGAGCACAGCTTAGCAGCCTATAGGAGGGAAACGGCAAAAAAGAAGTTGCAGTAACATACACTATGTACTTTTTCCATCACTTAATAAGATTATACAATGCTTTTCTACTACTGTTTCTAGAATATTTGTTATAAAGGGGTTTTTAGGCCAGTTTTTAAAGATGTAGATTTAACATACATAAAAGAAGAATTTTTTAAATATTTAAAATTTGTAAACACTTCTAGGTCTAAGGCACATATTAATATGTGTCTATTGCACTTGGTTATCTTGTTGGATGAGTTAAACACTGCTTTGTTTTGTTCTTGTATAGAGTATAATGAAATATAATAACAATAAATATAATAATAATATCAGTTATATCTTCCTATCTGCCTCTTTCAACTCTGCTATCATTGCTCTTTTCTCCTTACACCCTTCTGTCATTTTGAAAGTCTTTGAAAGACCTTGTTTGCCCCAGCATAGACCTGATAAGAAAAGCAAATGTTTGCATTGTAATTGGATGCTGGGAAAGCAAAGCTGCAGAAAGCACCGGGAAGATAATGGCATCCTTTCTCTAAGCAAGTCCTACCTTATCATTGGAGAAATACCTTTGATTTCAATGGAAGAAGAAACAGCTGATATAGTTTGTATTTTGCCATGAAACACAATGAAATTGCAATTAATGTTCTCTTTCTGTGAGCCACAAGGTCAGTTTGACACTGTGAATAGTTAAATCATCCTTGGCAAGAGTCTTATTCTGGCATAAATTCTATCATGAGAAATCGAGATTACTAGCTTCACTTGAAATGAGTGCCCAGCACTTCATCTAGTACCATTTGGTTTTGCACTGAATACTGATGTGTATAGCATAGTCATTAGGGCTGCCTATGAGTTTAACCGGTTTGACATTAGTTTTTTTTCTTTTAATTGAGCCTTTTAATATCTGTTCTTTTCTTTTCAAGAAACAAGCAATTGCAAAGACTTCCTAGCTCTGCTCCTTCAGCTTCTTCAGCTCTACAGCTGCATAGGCGGGAGGGACTCGGTTCAGCTGGCTTCACCAGCAAAAATGCATGAACTGTCCCTAAAGACCTTAAACCACATTTCATTGAAGAAAACAGAAACACAAGATCTGGCCCTCTCCCCCTTAATGGTCCTTGGATTTTCAGTGATTGCCTAATTTAAGTCTTCAACACTAAGATCATCCTCTCATACTCTGATTTAATAAAACCTTCCTCTGAGAACTGAATTAGAAGTGCCAAAAGGGACAGCTTATGAGGCAGAATGCTACTGACGATGAGTAAGGGCATTAGTATCTGGCGTTATGCTGTTTGGGACACTCATCTATGACTTGTGCTGCTCTCTTCCTGTACGTGCAACGTTCGGCTCAGCTGTGGCTCTTGCAGTGCTAGGGAAGGTGGGTTTCTCTACTGCCTCTGGAGCATCCTTAAAGACAGAAGCATCCCAGAGTCAGTCGTGGTCCACCCATTGTGCTAGGAAAAAGGTTTTCTGGGCTAAGACTAGCCTTGTCTCAGCGTACGCTTGCCCCAGGCGACAATTGCTGCCAGAGCACGACCTGGAGCTCCATCTTCCCTGTCCCTTTTGCCCACCCGCCGCATGGAGGAGGTGATGCAGCTCTGCAGAAGCTGTGTCACCGCCTGCACGGGGGGAGATGGCACAGGGAGAGGAAGGGCCAGATGTTTCCCCTTATAACTCCACAGCTTTGTGTGGTCTAGCTACATTGCCATATGCATATTAAACATTGAGACTATGTGGCTGGTATACTTAAAGCATTTAGTCTGATTAAAAAATAGGGTCCTCCAAAGTCTTTGTAGCTGTACTAGTCTCTTTATAAAACGTCAACATGCTTTAAAGTGTCGTCAAAGAGACAAGGAAAGAACTAGAAGGGTTTATGTCCACAAAGCAACCCTAACTTAGCTGTTATACATATCACACACACATAATATCTTTAAATAATTTGTGATACTTCCTTCATTCTGCATTTCAAAACAATGCTGTACATATTGTTTGACTTAAGGAATAAAATAAAGTGCATTTATATACTAAGAAATGGCCAGAAAAAATGCCTCCCCTTTTTAATTTGACTCTCAAAAAACATCTGTGATTCTTCTGCATTCCCATAAATGATCAATGCATAGCAAATGAATTAATTCCTTAGTGATATGCTTTTAAGTATATGTCTAAAAGTGTGAAGTGAAGTGAAGTGAAGGTAACTGCTGTCTAGGTCAATCCTTCAGTGTTATACTGGCTATGTTTCCCAAAAGTATTGTCTGTTCAGATTATACCATCCTCCAAAAGGTATTGACGTGAGGAATATGAGTGTCTAATCCAGTAACGCCCTGCTTGAGGTAGTTTTTAGTATTGGCATTAAAAATAACAGGAATGATATTGTGTCAACTCTAGAGCCCCCTGAAAAGGCTAGAAATTGTAGGGTGCAAAGGAAATGACAAAGTAAAATGAAGATAAAGTGCAGAGAAAGCAGCTGACCAGCGCTCTTGCACCCCACTGGACTCCACTGACTGTCACACTTGTGACTGCCACAACGGTGAGTTTTTAGACAGTGCGTCTGCCAGATAATTCATTTGCTAATTAACCAGTCTGATGTGCACGCTCAGGCTGAAATCAGAAAAAAAAAAAGGGATATGAACAGAACAACAATGACATTTTTTTGAAAGCTAAAAATTAAATTTGTGGGTTTTTTCAGTGGAGGTTTTCCATTTTTCGTCCATCTAGAAGCTGGTGAGGGTGTCCTCGCCCTGGCCCCTGCCATGAGCTGATCTTGTCAAGGCTTATTGCAGCTGTTTGCTGCCAGTTGCAGGTTGGGGCCAAGGGTGTGACATAGATCTGGCTCTTCTCCTTACCTGCCCTTTAGTCCAATGCAACAAATGCCCTCTGCTAGGATTGGGGGGCAGAGGAAGAGGAAACAGCTGGAGCAGGACCCAAAAACCAGCAGAAGATTATTTTACCCAAGATCATTGTGATTTCAGAGGGAACTATTTTTTGTTGCTCACCTGGTCCTTAACAAGCTGCAATGTAAACCTACAGGAAAGGCTTTGTGGTTTTCAAAGTGACTATGCTGCACATCAAAAGTTCTTGATGAGACAGATGGTCTTGGTATAGATGGTCCAAAAGTGCTGGAAGCATGTGAAAGGTCTGTACATGTGTTTTATGGACCCTGAGCACACATACAACTAAATGTAAAGAGATGGTGTCAGTGAGTTATTGACCTCCATGGAGCAGCGAGGAGAAATCACACAGCAAAAGCAGATGTTCCATGCGTGCAAGTTTGTGGTCTGAACTATGACATTTTTCAAATTCTCTGATTTGTTTTGTAGGGGTTTGGGGTTTTTTTTTACTGCTCCTGCAACAATACCTTATGGAAACATCTAAAGAAATTTCTTTCCTTTGGTTTTCCACTTCTTGTTGTTAATAAAAATTTTGAGCTAAAAAGATTTTAATTTTCAAAGCCCTTCGTGCTTGTGAGTGTGTGCAGCAAAGCTGAAAGACTGTGGTAGCCCAGTGAATCTTATGAAGATCCCCTGTTAAACATGTCTCCTAATTCTGTTGACTTTTACATATTTTAAAATATTATAATTAATTTGTGACTGAATAAATTCTTCTGCTCAAAACATCTGAATCTGAATCAAGCAGTAAATTTAAAATGGGAGGATGTTTACAGGATAAATGGATGGTGCCTGGGGTCTCAGCATCTTGATCCTATGAATGCTAGTGATCCCTCTAGCAACAAAAATTAAAGGACAAGATTTTCTCAAAAAACAACTTTGGAAATCTTGCTTGTGATAAGAAATCTCTGTATCTCCTTCAATGAAGATCAAGATTTTCTCACAATTCCCTTCATGGTCGCATGGCAATAGAAAAAAATCAGTGGAAGAGGTCAGCTGTAGGTAATGCAGCCACCCTTTGGCCAGCACACAGAGAAGTGCAGAGAGCATCTCCAGGAGTACAGTGCAGACACCAGCGGGGGCTAACGAGCTATGGGTTTAAGGATCAGTGGGTCATTCACACCCCTCTGTGGGTATCAGCACAGATGGGGAGGTCTTTAAAATGTACTCAGCTGTATAATGAAGGAGCAATGTCTTGACACGTTTCCCAGTAGCCCCATCCTGCCTTGGTCCTTGGCTGGGGGTGGTGGGACAGCCTGACTGCAAGACCCTGCCCCATGGGAAGCCCCCCGTCCCCGGTCCCTGTGCCCTGGCCCCAGGGAACCACTGGCCCACACTATGCCCTGACAGCTTTAATCATAAATGATGCTTTTTTAATCCAAACTCATCTAAACCAGGGTGTCTCCACCCTTTCAAGGACCACACAGGCAGAGTGATTTGCCTTTTCCCCCTCTTTTCCCATCCCTAGAAAGCTCCCCCACCTCCCTGTCAGCTGCTCACACTGAAATGTCTATGTGGAAAATGTATGGAAAAGGCAATACTGAAAGCACTTGCATTAATTTAACCCGTCATGTATTGTGATTTCACAGGTGGAAGTCAGCACTGGGTGATCAGGTAGCTTCAGGCACTTTTCAAGCTGTAGGTGCTTTTCAATCATGTAGGGAACAATTGCTGTCAAACAGCGGGAGGCAAGTGTGGGTTTACTAAGTGGTGCAATATGTGCTCCTTGTTGGAGGATCTCACAGCACGACGGCGAAAATATGAATGTGTTTTAAGTATGATCATATAATTGATGCTGCTCGTATATTATGTATGACAGCAGTAGTGCATAATGCTACTTAAGATCCATCCTAAGGTGGATTTTGAAGCCATCTCAAAGTATTTGAAGGTCATAAACACCACACAGGGAGACAAATTACCTTGAGCAGTGTAATACGATTATAACAAGGAGAACCAGGATGCAATGGAACAAAGTAAAATTCAGGCTGCATATCAGGAAAATTTTCCTAACAGCAAAGTCTATTAGCCTGTGGAATAGCCTCCCAGGGGAAACAGTGGAAGCCCCACAGCCTGAGTCATTTAAAGCTAGACTAGAAAACATTCGAGAATAATCCTGAATTGGCAGAGAATAATCCTACATTGGCAGGGAGATGGAAAAGATGACCTAATAGGTCTTTTCCATCTCTAGCTTCTATGATTCAACCAAGGTATGTTGCTCTGTGTTATGTATCGGGGCATGCCCAGCCCATTAACTCCAAGTTCCACTTCAAAGTGGAAATCTTGAAATTTTACTTTGGCTGCAACTAACTTTGCCATTTCAGCAGACAGTGAGAGCTTTGTGTTCCTAAAGCATTTGTTCATTTTTAAGGCCTACGTAGAGAATGAGAATATTAACAATAAATTTAGAACAAGCAGTGGTTTCTTTTAAATGAGAAGGTTCTTTTCTTTTTCATTTGATTTTTTTTTTCTCTTTTCCAGCATGGTACTATGAGAGGCAGCCCTCTGAGCAGGTTCCAATTTTATCTACATATTTCACATCTGTTCCAATCATTATCATGTTTGAGTATCTTATGCTTATAGTGTTGAAGGGAGCCGCACTCAGGTCGTGAGCAGGCCTGAATCTTGCAAATGGATGAGCATTTATAGGCATATGAGTCCATATGTAACATTGCTGTTCCCACAGCTGTGTCAGTTATATATATTGACTCAATGGACCAGACTCTCAACTTGGTGTGAATCACTGCAGCACAACCCACCGAGGAGCCCACTGGCATGTTTTATTGTAATAATGTGACTTTTGATGTGCTGCTGCTAAAATGCACTTGGAACAGATCCTCTAACTGGCCAGGTTTACCTTGCATCACTCACACAGTACAACACGAATGTGATCTGCCCGGAAATGGCTCGTAGGGCATGATGTCCCCTGCCAGGAAAGCTCTGTGCTTCCAGAACTGGAAGATGCATCACAGCTGATTCCCGAGCCCTCTGCAGAGTCAGGGAAGGGCCAAGGCCAGGGCTGGCACCAGCGAGCAGAGCTCCACTCCAGTAACACTCACGTGGTGGCATGGCTCTCTGCTGCGCAGCGGTGGGGCATGGAAGGCGCAGGGCACCAAGTCCATGGGGTCCTGTTGTTGAATGTGCTCTGTGAGAAATCACCCCTTTAACACCTGTTCCTAAAGAGATGGGTCCAATGCCCAATCCCAGTTTCAGCTTCCTCTCACTATTGGAAGGTGATAGGAGAGATCCAGTCCCCCATAGACTTGACTGTATCAAGGTCTTCAGCTTGGCTTAGAAAGGAGAGTAAGTTCTGATACTGATGCTCTGTACTGGCCATATTTGACTCAATACAAGCCACTTATTTTTTCTTGGTGAGGCCAACTCACCATGGGAAACATTTATCCAAGACCGCTGTGGGTATTACTGAAAATTCCCGACATCAAAACTGGATAGGTTCCTAGTTCAAATCAGAGTTCCCTCAAGTGTGTCTACAAGGCTGCCTCATGCTCTAACCCATGTGGAACCCATGGGCTGCATGAGTGTGAGGACACTTAGCAATTGTTTACAAGACTGCATGTGTCATGCTGGAGGAGTGAACATCCTGATACTTCTCTAAGCATCCAGATCTTCATTTCACTCTTCTCAACCCATACACTGAACAAGTGACATCGGGCTCCTCTTGTCTTTATAGCACTCATTTCTCTCTGTCCTTTTCCAAGAAGGCCCTTATTTTTTTGAATAGCTTTACTGAAATCACAAAATTTAAAGATCCAAAAAGATTTGCTTTTGGTATTGCATGAGAGAAAAATAGATGAAAGGGAGGCTAGACTAAAATGAAATAACCTTCTCTTTCAGGAAACGTATGTATCAGTTCAGAGGTGTGCTTAGGCAAACTACTGCATAATCTTCCTCTTTGCTCTTTCCCTGCTTCTTTCCTGGCACCATCCCTTCTTCTTGTCTGTCAACTTATGTCAAATTTAGACTACTTTTCACAGTAGAGGCCTTCTTTTTTTATAGGATGCCTGACACAGTTGCAGATACTCGGTATCTAGAAGGAAAGGGAAATAACAACTGTCCCAGGGGTCTCCAGCTGAAAATGTGTGTGTTGCACCTGCTATTGCACGCTGGTTTCGACAGGGAGCCAGGTGAGAAGTCCGAGCTCATAAAGGAAATTTTAAAAGTCAGTGCATTTTCTGGGTGGCAGCATAATCATTACATCTGGCTCCCTGTTTCTTCTCCAGATATCTCAATGGCGAGTAAGGGTGGGATTTTTTCAACCTCTTCTAGTTTCAGCAGTGACTTCAGTGGAAGAGGGGTTATTCCAGCACTGAGCCCATTTGGAAAATCTCACCTTAAATAATCAAATATAAATTAGATATCCAGGATATTATCTGCCACATTCAACATCAGTTGCAAGTGGATCAAATTTAAGCCCAAAATAGGAAATAGTAACCTGGAACACTGCTTGCTCTCAAAGCAAGCTTCGGTGCCAGGCTTTGCCTCAACTCCAATTGCCAGGTCAGTTGTGGTAACACAATATCATTTAGGTCTCCGTGCTACAGAATAAAAGCTTCTCCATGTGTTAAACTTTTCCTGTTTAACCTACTGATGTTGGAAATGAGCACTGGTTAATGTTAGAGCGGTAACTTGCAGCTTTTGCATGCAAGGAAATTTAACAGCACTAGCATTTAGGCTGTAAACCATTTCTGTGAACCAATGATGCTTTTGGGTGTGAAAGAACTGCTTAATTTAATGTAATAATATATACTTTCAAAGTCTGGAAGTGAAAATTCTACATAGGACCGTCATCTGTCCTAAACCGGGAGTAGTTGCAATTACAGTGTTATGGAATCAGGTTGGACTCTGATCACGCAACAGAGTAACGTCGATTACTCATAAATAACTTTGGAAAACACAAAGTCGGAATGACTGTCATACATTCCTGCTGCAATGTATCTCAGCAAAATTGTTGTTGTGCGGAGCATTGTTATCTGACAAGAGAACTTAAAGAAGGAAGAGCATAGACTCTCCTCAGTTTTAATTGCAGTGCTTACTACTAATTAAAAACCGTGAATGGTGGTTGCCATAATACTAATTTATGATAGCAAGCCTTTATTAACATAAATATTTCATTGTTCAATGAGGACATAAAAAAATAAATTGACATTTTGGCAGACATTCAATGTTTTTGGGATCTATTTTATAAGATATTTTACTGATGAAAATGTGTCTTAAAGCCTTAGCAATATGTTTGGCTTTGGTCTTTGGCAGCAGAAAAGCAAGAATCTGAAAGCCAGAAATGTCCCCAGAGCATGCATCTATATTCCTGCTGTAGGTCTTTCGAGTTCTCCTTTTACAGACAATTGGAAAAATGTTTCAGTGGCTGTTTTCTGATACATTTTGATTTGTGTATAAGCAAATCTCACATTTCTTCTGTGAGACATTCCCATGTTTTATCATATTTTTCTTAAATAATTTTCAAGAAATTGCATTAACTCTTCAAGTTGACAAGAGTAAATATTGGCATGATAAAAATTTAATACTGATTTCACAGATACCACCATCTATTAACTTTCTGGGGAATTTTGTGTTGAATCATGAAAAAACAGAAGGGGAGAAACATCTGTGCACAAAGAACATTTTTCTTTGAAGGGAAGTTTATGGAAGGCATCATCTGTGGTTGCAGAGAATATTTGGAGATATGTATACACATTAAACTTTCCCGAAACTTTCTATACCTGCATATGTCTAAAAATAAGGACACATTAGATAGCATCCTAATTAAGCAGATTATGAATAGAGCTTAGCACTTTCTTAAAAGCTTAATATAATACAGTGCTAACCCATGAATGACAGAAGATTAATTCTATGCACTGAATGTATATTAGAAATTTTCTGCTCTGAGGCAGTTTTCCAGTGAGAGAGAATAGCTTTCTGTACCGCTGGTCAACACTTGTCCAAAAGTTGAGGTACATTTACTGTGGTATAAAAGTCAAGAAAGGGAACTAGCACTCAAGAGTCATCAAAGCAAGTGCAGAAAGGGCAATGGGTCACAAGTCAGGAGAGTTCATCCTGATTAACTCTGCGTTGATGCAGTGATTTGGATTCTCCATTGCCAATATCAAAATTTGGTAGGCAGGTCCACAAAGAGCAGGTAAGTCAATTCTCAGTCTGGTAAGATCTGCTTATTTTCCTGAGCAAGCCCTACACCCGTGTTGTAACTATTCTTTTTGTTTGCTTATTAGTTTAGTTGTTAAATTTTGTGGCAGAAATGGTCTTCCACCATGACCTTCAAGTTTCTGGCATCTAATTGCCTAATATAGTTAGGCATTGTTATTCAAAATTCTGCTTTAAAACATTTTTTCACATTCCCCCCTCCTCCCCCCCACCCCCAAATTAAAATCTAACTAGCTAATGACTTAAATGAAATTGTCTAGCTCTTTTGTTTGGCTTTCTGATTTCTGCTCTCTGACTTCTGCTCTTTTGGGGACAGTAGTGCTGAGTAAATTATTGCAAGACCACCTTTCCAATCTCTTTTCCATACACAGTCACACAGAGCATTAAAGCTTGTTCCATAACAGGAAAGGAGCCTAGTGACATCTTTTTAATTAACAACAAACAATATTCTAACTAATAAGGCGTGTGCTTACTCTTACCACTCTGTTTCCATGTTACACCCTTTCCTCTCAGAGTTCTGTTTATTTCTTGGACAATATATTCTCTGCAGCACTGTCTTTTCCTGTGTTTTGAATGAAACGATGCCATTTTTTTTTACTCTTGTAATTAAAAGAATGAATACTTCTTTTTCAGAAGTAAGTAAAAAGAAGAGCATTGGGAAGACAGGGAGGTGGAAGGCTTTTTCTCTGTGCTGAAGTGACTTGCAGCCTGTAACAGATGTTCTTGCAGCAGCTGAGAAGAAACCAAGAGCTAAACAAAGAGGTATTTAACTTCACACTACATATGCCTGGACAATAGGGCCTTAGGCTTCAAGTCTCCAGATACTTGCATGCATTTAAGCAAAACATTCCAAAGGATGCATTACATATAATTTGAATGCCAGGCAGAATGATATACAACCCCAGGCTCCCCTTTTCTAAACGCTGAAGTAAATATTAATACTCAGGTGTTCATGCCAACAGTGCAGAGGTGAGAAATAGCAGGTGACTAGAGAGGCTACCTAGCACAATAAACCCCATTTTGAGCAGGGAAAAATATGCCCCCATGGAAAATACTAATCGTGCTAAAATCTGCTCGGCCAGCTTGCTATTGTTCGTCATGGTGGCTCATGCAGAACGTTACGATATTCTTTCTATTCTGGTGGTAGCTTGGGACAGGACAGTCTGAGCAGCATTCAGGTGGGCACAATCTATCCCTTACCTTTTGCAAACCAGTTGCAAAACTCGTAATGGAGACCTCCCTGTACAATAGGTGAGTATGAAATTCCTCCTCAACCCCAAAGCAGACAGCGCCTGGGGCGTGTGATGTCTATTTTAGTGGGTGTGTGCACCAAATCTCACTCAAAGGTACTGTGCTCCTTGATAATGTAGTTAGGCTGGCCTTTCAGAGTTGACATTTATCAGGTATTGGATCTCCTTAGCTCAGAAAAGGCTGTTTTATCTAAGGGCTGTGCTGATTCTGAATTGGGTCACTTATTTTTATGACAAGCTGAAAGGATGAGGAGACTATAACAACTGCAAGAAATGTTGCTTACGCTATTCTGTGGTGTTAAGCACATTATTAAGATAGCTTCTGTTTTATATAGTCATGGAGCAGAAGCGAGAGTGAAAAAGAAGGACCAGAGTTGTGCGCCAAAAAAATCCTCAATATTCTTCAAACATATATGATCTGAAATATGTCATCATCATCTGTGTCATTAAGTGCTCGTGGGAGAGTGCAAATCTTCAGGCAAGCGCTAAATGCTGTTTTCTGTTTTCCTCTAAGTCAGTTAAAGAATTATCTCAAGTGTGGAAAATATAAATCTCATTTATGTATGGCAGGAAAATTTGTATTGGCTTCTGTTTCACAGAACCACAGAATTGCTGAGGCTGGAAGGAACCTCCAAGATCATCTAATCTACCCCCAGCTCCATCAGGATCAGCTGGAGCAGGTGGCCCAGGTGCATGTCCACTCAGGTTTGGAATATCTCCATGGAGATATTCATTTCAATAGGCTCAGCCATGAAATAAAACAAGCCTAAACCCGTGGAAAGCAAGACACCTGGCAGGAAGTAAGTCTGGTGAACTAACAAAAGAGGGAAAACTACTGTGCGCAGAAAAAATAGGTATCCTATTGTTGTCTGTAAGGACAAGGGCAGGCAAGTGCCTGAGAACTGCATCTATTTCTGGACAGAAAACCTGCCAGAGACATATCCTTCATCTCTCAGGTGCTCTTGAGATCCTCGTGGAATGAGGTACAGCATTTGAATGCAAGCACCCTGACACAAAGCCTGGAAATGCCCAAGATCATCATGAAGGCAGGAATACGCTCATCAGCGTTTCTCCTTAGGATGGCACGTTGCTATCAAGACAGCTTGTGTCACGTCCACCCTCTCCCACAAGATGCTCCCGGTCACTTATCTTGCACCAACAGCGTGGGCTTTCCACAAACACAGGGCACGGTTATGGGCAGAGGAGGGGGACTGCAGCTGTGCAGAAGATAGCCTGGTGCTGACGAAGTCTACAAGGTCCATGCTCCGGCACAGGCTGCGACATTGTCCCTTGCTCCCTGCATGAAGATTTGGCTCTGTAGGAGCGTAGCTGTGGAAACGTGCATCTGTGCAATGCCCTTTGCAAGCAGCAGACACAGAAATCCCACCGTGCCCTGAACAGGCTCTTCAAACAGGAGTAATCATGTGTTCAGGTGGTTTGGGTTTTGGGGGTTTTTTTTGTTTGGTTGGTTGGTTTGGTTTAGGGTTTTTTTTACTCTGAATATAAGCCCCTTTTAGAAGTAATTCTCTGTGAAGGTAATTTTCTTAGGAGAAAAGTCCTCCTGTATTTTACTTTAATAGAAAACATACAAAAGTACATGATTTCTGCAGAAAGTACAATACAATGTTACAAATAACTTTATGGAAGCAATGCATCTGAAAGCAAAGTTTGCATAAGGGCACATAAAGGGTTACAAGCACAGGTCTCTCGTCATGTGAGTGAATAGCTTGTGACATTTGACTGTAAAAATGTGAGCTGACTGAATACCTAAATATCTTTATTGACAGAAGTCAATAAAATGATTGACTTTCAAAGTGTACAGGCTGGCAGATGGCATCTAAAGGGAATCTCATTGTGTCTGAAGAATATCTTCCAGCTGGAGTGATGGCATTCATGACATGGTACCTTCTACCTGAAAGAAAAGAAATAACTAAGAAAGGGGAAATAGGAAGGGCCTCTCTGTTGAAGCCATGAAAGAAGGGCAGTGTTACAATGGAAAATAACATCAAAATGGTTAAAAAAGCACTAAATTTTTTCCATCACACAGATTTCAGTAATCATGAATCAAACTGTTGTGCAAACATACATCTGGCATTATTTCTTTCAGTACTGAGTGCATGCATATGTCTGAGTATATGACACTCCATGCTTGTCAAAGGTCCTCAAACTTTTTCTAACACATCAGTTCAGTGACAGCACAATTGGCTAAAGAATAAGCATAATTAACAATGGCATGTTTAATATTGTTTTATGATTGCCTTCTATTAAAATAGGATCTTAAGAAAGCATGACAACACTAACAATCGTAATTACCAGCTTAGCTGGACATACTACAAATGTTCGACCAGAGAGATCACTTCCAGGTGCGACAGGGGATTGCATTTCTTACTGATTCTGGGTGAAGAAAATTGAGGTTGCATGTGCGTCAGAAAGTTGCATACAAAACAATACTGAATTTTCAGAAATAATGATGAAACCAAATGTCTTTGCAAGTCTGTTTTTAACGAGTATGGGAAGGCAGCAGTGGTAATTTCTGTAAGC
Organism: Aramus guarauna; assembly: GCA_013400195.1. Lineage (NCBI taxonomy): Eukaryota > Metazoa > Chordata > Aves > Gruiformes > Aramidae > Aramus > Aramus guarauna. The sequence goes on from VXBL01007437.1 coordinate 1,175,307, forward strand.
ATATTGTGTTACTTACTCTCTACGCAATGACACAATAAAAAGATTGAACAGCTCCAGCCTTAGCGGAGGCAATATGCAATACTTCACTAAACTGGTTCCCTGGAAGTGTTCTGGAAGCTTCTTAATTATAGACAGGGACAAGGGTAACTAAAGGACTTACAGCACATTTACAGGATAATACACAGTTCCTCTATGCTAACAGCTAGTACAAGGCTTCTGGGGATGAGGGACTATGGGGAAGATATAAACCTCATGGCTGCATGTCACAACAAATAGAAGTGTCTTGGAGGTGAAGGAGCAGGATGGAAAAGACGAAGTACTATTCATGATATATTTTTTCTGTGTGTATGTCTATCAAATACAAATTATGATATTGGTAGGGAAGACTGGAGGTTTCTCAGTTGTATGAAGGCACCCAGGTTTCTGTTGGTGGCCCAGGGAGAATATGGGTGGGAGTGAGGACACTGAGGAGACGGCGGTGGTCCACAAAGGCGTGTGGGGATGTGGGTTGTGGGAGAGCTCTCTTCTTCTGGGATTTCCTGTTTTTTCTCCTTGAACCTGCAGCACAGGCCCTGCAGTCTCAGTCTCCCTCTCTGTGCGGCCTCTTCCTTGTCTTGTGACCTACCACCATCCCTTCCTGTGCGTTACCATTCTGCCTGGGCTTCCCATCCAGCTCACAGGACAAAGAGGGAAGGGGGAGAGGAAAAGGAAGAGAAACTGTGTCATACTGCTGTGATGCCCGAACACCGTTTGGGTGAAGGAGAGGTGGAAGGAGTGTGGGTGCAGAGAAAAAGGTGTGAGAAAAGGAGGAAGCAGTTCCATGGGAGTTCGGCCACTGTAGGCAGAAGCAGGGAGTGCGAAGCGACCCTCCCTGTCCACTTGCAGTGACCCCTCTTGCCCCCCATCCCTGCCCCCATCCCCCCTCGTGTGCAGAACAGCAGAGTTTAAGGGGAACACACACAGACACCGTCGTTCAGCGTAACCCTGTCTCCTTGGGCAGGCTACAACAAGGTGCCACTAGTGAGGTTTCTTGCTGCCGGAAAGCCTTTCGGGACTATTGCACCACTCCGTAGCTGAAGAACAGCAATCCAAAGGTCAGGTCCCCGTTCCTGCTGGGGAGCCTGGGTATGAGCTGTGGCTTGTCTGCTGGGCAAGTCCCTTCACTCTTCTGTTTCCTGTCCCAGTTTTCATCTGCCAAGTCTGTTCAGACTGTGCTGCCGCTGAATCAGGGACTGCATGCTAGCTGGCGCAGTCATCTCCGTTCAGGCTAGGATAGAATGGGGGGGAGGGAAGACATTATCCAGCCTGAATAAATTAATACATACATAACAAGTAGATGTGGTGGCCCCTTCTTGTCACCAGTCAGAACTGGGGTTCGTCAGCTGGAGTCCTTGCCAAGTTTAGCAAATATAGGTGGGAATCAGTTACTGAGAAAACAGGGATTTGGCCCATGCAGAGCTTAGTAGAAGAGGAAGAAGACTCTTGAAGTGGACCCTGATTGCCGCGGCAAGCGAGATGGCATGGGGAGCACACTTATGTGTGATGAGTTCCCATCAGAGCTCTGCTTCGCCCCTCACAGCTGCACCTGCAAGGCAAGACTGGTGGGTGCGTGTGCATTTTACACATCTATACAGTGCAAGCACAGCCTGTGTTATCTTCCAGTGCCTCAGGAGATGAAAGACTATTGCTGCCAGATAATCAGAAAAACGAGGATGCCTTAGGTAACAAAAGATAATTGTGTTATGCAGTAAATCATGTATAGACAAATCAGGTAAAATTAGATACCCGTTAACAAGTGTATTTGGCATCAATTAGCCAATTTCATTCTTAACATATAGTGTTAACTTTAATTTACAGCCATAAAGTGTTATTTTCTTACCCAGTATTTATATGCTGTCTGAGGTTTACTGACAGTTGACAGAGGAGATTAAAACATACACTTGTGCATGGTAAGCTACAGGATTTGTCCTGTGCATTGTCCCAAGAAAGTTTTAATACCTGCTCAGTTCTCATGTCTTTTAAAAAAACACCAAAACAACAACAACAAAAAAAACCCCAAACAAACAACACCCCCAAAAACAAAAGAAAACAAACAAACAAAAAAACCAAAACCTGTCACAAATTACCAAAACTCTGTGTATTTCTGGAAATTCCTCGCTTGGAAAACTTTCAAAAGTACACCCATGCCCACTGAAAGTCCTTCTGGGCTGACGAGGATGGATTTCCCTGGAGGTAACCAGTGCTGGGTCAAAGTCTAATGAAGTTAACATAACTCTCTCAGAAATTTTTAAATGAAGAAATGTACCTGATGTGTGTATGTTGAGAAATTTGTGTTAAAAAAAAAAATAAATTGAATTTTAAAAACTTTAACACTATAAAAAGAAATTTCCAAAGAGTGAATTATAGGGCTGCAGGAAGGGGAATGTTTGTGCATCGGCTGCGCTCCGCAGCACGCAGCCAGGACAGCCCCACAGCGTGTTGTGAGGCGTGTGTTGTCAGCGGTCCCTGCACGTGCCAGGTGGACAAGGCCCGTCATTTCTGGAGCAGAAGAATTCAAATTCTGTTGCATATATTACTGTGAAATGGCTCTTGCATACAGTGCAGTAATCATAGCTCCTTCAGAGCCACAGTTTCATTAATCGGCTGCAGGCTTTGAGATTTTATTCGTACAGTTTTGTCATGTTTTTAATAAACCTTAAGGCCTGATTCTCATTGCTATAACAGCTCCAATATTAAGCAGACACAAATTCTGTGTACCTGCCCCAGAGCCAGGAGCAATGACCCTGGTAATCTAGCTCTGAATTACGGCCGCACTAGCATATTAGTGCATGTGCTAAGTTCTCCCCAGAGCCTTCTCTTCTCCAGCCTAAACAGCCCCAGCTCTCTCAGCCTGTCCGCACAGGAGAGGTGCTCCAGCCCTCTGATCATCTTCGTGGCCTCCTCTGGACTTGCTCCAACAGGTCCATGTCTCTCTTGCACTGGGGAGCCCAGAGCTGGACCCCAGGTGGGGTCTCACAAGACGGGAGCAGAGAGGCAGAATCCCCTCCCTCGACCTGCTGGTCACACTTCTTTTGATGCAGCCCAGGACACGGTTGGCTTTCTGGGCTGCAAGCGCACAGTGCCGGCTTATGCTGAGCTTCTTGTCTACTGATACCCCCAAGTCCTTCTCCTCAGGGATGATCTCAATCCATTCTCCACCCAGCCTGGAGTTGTGCTTGGGATTGCACTGACCCACATGCAGGATCTTGCACTTGGCCTTGCTGAACTTCAGGAGGTTCACATCAATCCACCTCTCAAGCCTGTTAAGGTCCCTCTGGATGGCATCCCTTCCCTCCAGCATGTCAACTACACCACACAGCTTGGTGTCATCAGCAAACTGGCTGAGGGTGCATTCGGTCCCACTGTCCATGTCGCTGACAAAGATGTTAAACAGCACCAGCCCCAATACTGACCCCTGAGGAACGCCACTCATCACTGGGCTGCACTGGGACATCAAGCCATTGACCACAACTCTTAGAGTGTAACCATCCAGCCAATTCCTTATCTGCTGAGTGGTCCATCTGTCAAATCCACGTCTCTCCAATTTAGAGACAAGGATGTCATGTGGGACAGTGTCAAATGCTTTGCACAAGTCCAGGTAGATGACATCAGTTGTTCTTCCCTTGTCCACCAACACTGTAACCCCACTGTAGAAGGCCACCAGATTGTCAGGCACAATTTGCCCTTAGTGCAGCCATGCTGTCTGTCACCGATCACCTCCTGATATTCCACATGCCTGAGCACAGCGCTGTGTGCTAACACTACTCTGGCACTCATTCATCAGTGTCTCCAGGAGGTGAACGCCGCTTCATGAATCACGGGCTGACCCGGCTTCCTGCAGCACCTTGCCCTCAGCCGCCCAGCCAAGCCCTGACCCAGCACCTCCGCCCCGGCTCACCAGCTGCTCTGGCTGGCGGCCACTCTGTTCCCTACAAAATGCGGTTTTGTTTTACGGGAGGTAGACAGCTGTCAGTCACTTCCTGACTTTAAACAGCCTCTTTAATACCTAAAGTAGTCTGATAATGTGCAAACTAATTTGAGGACATTAATCTTTACGGCAAAAATTACTTACCTTAGCATTTAGAGAAAACTATATGAACCATTAGCTTACCTCGTTTGAACAACCAATGAAGAAAGGGTTAATAGAACAAGCCAATAATTTATTAAATGTTATTTAAAAAAAATTTCTCTACAACTTCAGCAAGAATTCCAATTCTTCTGTTGCCTGGCAGAGACTAGACAGAGTTCCTTGTGTATATTGTTTTGTACTCTGAATATATTACAAATTAGCTGTTAGGTGTTTGGAACTTGCAAAAAAATCTATTTGAAAGAGAGCCTGGCAACATGAAATGTGATTTGGGGGGTAAAAAAAAAAAAAAAAAAAAAAAAAAAAAAAAAAAAGTTATGAATATTATGTTTTTAAACCGGAATCTTGTTGGCTTTTCTTTAAAGTCAGATAGTCATAAATGACTTGACTGAAAAGATAAATAATATTTGTACTGCACGTTTGGATACAGAATGCCACCCACAGATCAAAGATTATACTCACACAGATTTGCAAGCCTAAATATGAAGTTATATTATGGACTGAGAAGCCAATCTACTCACGTGTGCAATCCATATTTTGTAGATACCCAACATTAGTTAGATGAGAAATTCTTTGGATGAAACCTTAAAGAAACAGCTAAAAGGCTTTGACTGCAATGAGTATTGATGCTGAGTTCTGGCTATTGTTCAGAGACAGGACATTACAAGACCTTGAACATACAGGACAAAAGGGTCCCTGTGCTGGGAGATATTTAGCCTCTGGCAAGCTTTGTGCGTATAAGCAGAAAGTGCTGTCCACTACGGGGATGCAACTGAGCTGGAAATAAAGATGGGATGACAAAATGCTGTGCAGTCCTGTGATAATCAGAGGGGTCTAAAACTTCACCTTACATATTATTCACAAATTAGTTGAAATGCATTTGCACTGAATGTTGAATTCTCACCACATATTCTTCCAATGTGGAAACATATGATGTAAGTGCCAATGATTGATGAAAACTAGAGATACACAAATGCAAAAAGTGAAGGGAGATGATGTCCCAAAGACTAGACTGTGATGACTGGAAAAAAAAAAAATTAAAAACGAGGGTATGGGATTCCCTTTCACATACAGTATGGATTCTTGAAGTACTCCCAAGCTGTCCAACTGGCTGAAGATTAAAGAAGACTGGATGGAAGCTCAGTCTCTGCAGAGTTTGCCCTGGGTATTGTTTACTTCTATCTGTGGGAGCTAAAGCCACAGCAGACACAGACACAACAGTGTCCAGTTCACTGGCGCCCATTAAATGGAATGTAATATGAAGGTGTGTACTACTGCTTGTCAGTTTTAGATTTGGATAAACCACATGATATGTGATGGCAGCAGGGAGTCTGTGTATATTTAACATATATATATATTTAGATCATTACTACCAGAACCAAAGCTCCTTCTGGAATTGGCAGGAGAACAATGTAAAATGATTCACCTAAAACTCAAAATTCACTAAATCTCTTTTTTTTCTTTTTTTCTTTTTTTTTTTTTTTTTGGCAACACTTCCCAAAACTAGAGGAAAAATTTTTCCAGTCAGTTAAACCTTTTTTTTTTTTTTTTTTTTTAAGTAAAAACCTTCAAAAATTCTCAACATAGATAAAACTCCAACATTCCTTGGACTTGCAAAACTAAGGTGGAAGTTTCTTAAGAACTGTAAAAAAATATTTCCAGGCTAGCTTTTCTTATGAAATTTCAGTAATTCTGTCCAATAGGACTGTTAACCCTAGCTAGAAACAGAGATTACAGACTTAAATGCCTCAAAATAGAATGACAAATAGTTTCAGGGAAAAGCATTCAATCATGCTTTAAATTTCTTGGAGGATAAAGGTGTCACATATCAATACAGGATAGGAATGATCTATATAGCCTTCCATAATCTCTATGCATTAAAAATCAATGCAAGAGTCTGCTGAGCAGCTACACCATGGCACCACATAGCCAAAATAATTTCTGTGCATATCTGTTTACCTACATTGAAGTCTAACTTCCTTTCCTGTAAAAAGCGAAGTATGTGGATACTTAGTGCATAGTGGATAAATTGCCATCCATGTCTAACAATTTTATTTACAACTTGTTTGAGTTCTTGTCATCCTTTTATTTATCAAGCATTAAAAAATCATTCTTCAGTCCCTTTTTAGTGAACTACTATCTGTCTATCTATGACCTTTGCAAAGGTTTGCACCATAGCCAAGTCACAGAACTTGCTAGCTGCTGTTCTGCATGTTTTTCATCTTATCTTTTGGTTCTTGGGCAGAAAGAGTGATCCAGCAACAAGCCATTCAAAGAATTAATTAGTTTATTTTCAACAGAGCTAGCTGCTTCTCCAGGTAGCTCTTAGGTTTCTTCACTGGAACTAAGAGCTCAAATAAGTCTTGTTTCATGATGATGAGAGTTGCAACATGTAAGGAGTGATGGTGAAAAAAGTGTCTCCATTTGGAAACACTACAAGGTCCAAACAGCAGCACAAACTAACAGAACTGGGATTTCTATGACATTAGTTAAGATCCATGAACCTAAAAATAATTAATTTCTTTTGGTGGCATTTGTGGTTATCTATGGTCTCCAAATGCTATCCCAGAGCAAGGACAAGCCAGCATAAAGCTATTTACAAATTACTTAACCAGATCATTGCAGAGTGCTCTCCTTCTTGAGTACTCACTTCTTAATTACCCGCTTGGGACAAAAGCCACCAGTACGTGGAGTAACGCGGAATTGTACCTACTTCCCTTGAGTCCGAGTTTAACTCTCTCCTTTAAATGTGCAATGGATAGTAAATAACTAGTAGCAATATGTTTTACTTGGGTGAACAGTGAGCATTATAAAGGCATTATGAAAGCTTTGGTCCTCAGATACACACTTCAGTAACTGCAAATATGTAGCCTAGCATATGCACTACCTGGTGCGAGACAGGAAGGGAGATGTTTGCCCATGTATGAAAGCAAACACACCTGCCTGTTCACGGCCACTGCGAACACTGAGATGCTCACACACATACACACGTACACACGGTACTGATATGGGATTCAAAACTTTGCTTAAACATTACCAAAAGATAACACTTCAATAAATATTAGAATACAAAGTCCCATCAGTATGGGGATATTAAAAATAAGTAGTGAATGAAGAAGATGGTGTCTTATGAGTACAGTAAATTCCAGAGTTTTAAATACACATTATATGAGCACTAGAAAAGTTGAGACCTAAACATGTTCCTTGTTGTTACTAAGAAAGAGACGGGAATTAGGTTGCGCAAAGCCAAATCAATCAATCAATCAATCTATACCTTTTCACTGTGGTTCCTAACAAAAAGAATTGCTACTCCAGTGTGCTCTGACAATCTGGTGCAGTGCCTCTAATGAGTCATTGGTATTAGCTCCACATTTGGAGAGTATCCACACTGTCTACACCAGGGGACCGATCCTGCAATAGCACTGCACATCTGTGAGATGTAACATGCCTTCCATTATCATGGTTTTAATTGGCAGTTGAAAGTACACAGTTCCTCACAGAACCAGAGCCGAACAAGTGTTTATAATATAAAACATGGGAAAGCAATTTGCCTCCAAAACATTAGTATGAATTGCTAAGTAATGTATTACAGCAAAAAACACAGAACATTAGCGCATATTGCAAGGAAGAAGCCAACTACACTGTACCTTTTAAATCAAAGCAATAGGTTCACAAGGAATGTTGTACACATGGAACAAGACTCATCACTTAAGCCTGTCATCTCCCCAGACATATGGCTATCTATGGTTCAGGCTTACATGGTTCAGGCTGTATCTCTTTAAATACTATTATTTTGTGTGACTTACTTTATTTTTTTTAGGATACTGGACATACTAAGCCACTGGAGTGAAGCTGTAATACAATAAGGCGTAAAAAGGTTCAGGAAAAGTACGGTGTTCATATACTGCTGACAGACAGTACAAATAGACCAGTCCAATTTGTTGTTGTCGTTGTTATTGCCTCTTCTAACCATTGGCTAGGAATCAAGGTAGTGTTGCTCTAAGAGTAGACATATGTCCAGGGCTTGCTTGATGGGCTAGGGTCGTTTCTCCATGCCTTATCCAGTCGTGACCCTGAAGAAGACATGCTCAAAAGTAAGGGCTGTGAAGAGTGTTGCTCAAGTTGGTAATGAAGGGTAGAGAGAGGAATTCATACTTTCACTAGCTCCTCTTTCTCTCTTTCTTTTCTGCTCCATATGTGAAAGCTTGGTACTGTAATCAGTGTATTGGATTTGCTCTTGTACAAGCACCCAGGGGAATAACCCAGGGGAGAAAATGTCTGGGTACATAGTGAAAGAATATATGCTGTCAACTTTAAAAAAAATGAAAATTATGAGTTAAGCCCAAAAACTCATGAGATCAGTGTGGAAATTACATGGACTTTTGTCTGTATGTTAATAATATGTTTGGGATCATTGCATTTGATGCCTTGTTTTTGAGATTTTAAATTTACTTTTTCAGACAACTCCTCTCCCCATGCCTCCCAAAAATACTCAGCTCAACATGTTTTTCTGCATATAACATAATGAAGCAGAGCTCAAGACAAGAAGTAGGCTGGTAAGGGACAAAGGCTATTGTTACAGTAAATCTTCACCCAAGCAGGCTGCTCAGGCATGCACTCCATCACAGCAGCCTCTGCTTTCCATCCGTGGTTCCTGCCACGCCATCACTGGAGATCAGTCATCCCTTCCACCCTTTTCTCTCTGGCAGGTACTGTTTGCCAGGATGCCGGGAAGTGGGATTTCAAAGCAGAGATGAGAAGACAGATTCCTGTCTGTTTCAGCAGTTGGGCACGCGTGTGTAGAAGAGCTCCCAAAGAAGATGAGGAAAACTAAGGCTTATTCCAGAAGTGTTTATATTGCAAGAGGTGGTTCTAACAGTGTCCCCTTAGGATACTTCATGTTTGTGATCCACACCCTTATTCAACGGCACAGTGCTTTGTATAGCTGACAGGTTATGAAAACGAATATAGTGCTGTCCTTGAAATGAAAGCAAAGGTTTTCATGCAACACCATGATTCCAGCACCTGGAAAGAGAGTCAGTATCATGAGACTCCAGGTAAAACTGAGAGTAGGAAACAAAGCAATACAGGTGGGCATCGAACCTCATCAATATTCAGCCAGGGACAGAATAAATTTCTGAGGACTACACTGTGACAGCTAGGACTGCCGCAATAGCATACGTGAAATGCAGTCCCTAGGGATGCATGCAAAGGGGATATTTTTCTGAGGTGCCACTGCCATGTTCTTTTCCTCCTCTGTAAGGGTGGCCCTTTAAAATCAACATATACTGGTAGTTCTTGACCTCTCTAGGATCAGCCACGATGGCCCGAGTTTGGGAGGGAGCCAAGCCTACACCCATTCCCTGACCTTCTTGCACATCTGCTGTAAGGAGAAGTCCGCTCCCAGCAATCAGGGTCCAAGGCCTGTTTAACACATACAGTGTAATAAGGAGATTTCCTAATTTTTCTTACTCCTGCAGTCTTTTAGTCCAAGTCACAATCGAGTCCCAAGAGTTGTCTTATTAGAAAGCTGAACTTATTACTGACATTCCTTTTACTTTAAAAGTCTAATTCAAATAGTTTTCTGCAAACAGCAAATTTTCTCCCTTCAGTGTAAACATGATACAATGTGCTGCAGAACAAAAGAACTAATTTTACAAAATAAAACATAAGCAAAGACTCATCCATGTGACTTCTGCCTAATCCAGCACATCAGCATGTCCTGATAAGCAGAGCTGTGATCTCAGGTTTTAGACCCATTCATTTTAAAGACTAAGCATTTGATTCCTTCTCACTGAGCTCTGTGAAGAGATAACTGACATCAGTTTTCTTTGTGTCTTTGCAGTTGTTGTAACCTCATTATTCTTTGAATTATCTTGGCAGTTAGTCATTTTTTAGGTTTAGTTGGTGCCATCTCGTCTGTAGAGCTCTACGGTTGAAAGTACAACACAAAGAAAGGTCACAGCACGAAAGCAAGTCAGTCTCCATCTTCTAGCACTTGCAGGACTCCTTTTATTTCATAATTGTTCGTTTTCTACTACTTGCTTTTGTTTCTTGGCAATTGCATGATTTCATCCTGCCCATGCAGCTCATGTGGATGTCCCGTGAATGCTAGAAAAGTTCCCTTTCTTCCTTCATGCTGCCTGTTTTTACCATTTCTACTGGAGCTCTGTAATTGGGGTGAGGTAACACACCCTCATGACTCAAAAACAGCTAATCTCCAAAAGCACAATAACCGAGAAGCCTAGCATACATTGGCTTGTCGCTAGAAGCTGATATTCAGCAATGAACTATGAGAGGATTTAAGCAAAAGATTTTGCCCTCCTCCCCCCACCCCTGTCTCTCTTTAGAAAATAAATGTCTGATTCATGCAAAAATAATGTATGAACCATTTGCACTGCATTAAAAAAATCTGCTTGTTATTCTGAGACAATTCTGCCTTCTTCTGCCTGGAATCACACTGCTCTGCCTCAGATAACTTAGGGGTGAGCCAAAATATAGGGCGGCATTTGCCAAAATATAGAAGCTAAAATTACACAAATGTCAGGATAAAAATGGGGAAATGCAGTTTCTAATAGGCTTTAGAGCAACTGCGAGAGCAGGAGCAACATTCCTACGACAACTGCTTCCCAGTGGCAAGTATCATTTCTATACATGCAGTAATTGCCATTAAATGTTATGCTATCACTTGCCAACAGCGTCTACAGAGCGGTATCAGCGTGACCGCAGCATTCCACTGCACTTAAAATAGAAATTAGCAGCGGTAGGTTCATTCTTATGGTCTAAGGGTGGGTAATAATTACTGGCCATGGCAAGGTCATTCGATGTGAGATGGCCTCTTTGTTCCACGTCCACTGTAAGAGGGAGGAGGTAGCTGCACTTACGCCGTCTCAGAAATTTGCCCCCCTGCATCTCCTTTCCTAGCTCTGCTGTCTGTCAGATGGAAACTGTCCCACCAGAGGACTGCTTGGTCATCAGTATTTGTGCAGCACTTTTTTCTCATGAGATGCAAGGAACTCCAGAAATATAAAGTATACATAATGCAAATTACCGAGTAGACATGCTCGACCTTCTATTGTTTTCTGTGTTTAATTTCCATCTCCAGCTGAATTCAGTGGGTTTCCAACATATGCTTAATGTTAAACAGGCTTAAAGGCCATTTCTGACTTGTGATGCTTTCTAAATTAGGAGCCCCATTAATTGCTCATCTTGCCGAATGGAATTTAATTTGTTTGGCATATTCTAAATCACTTTCCAGGAATATGTTAAATTCTGATTATGTGCATTCCCAACTTCTATAAAACTCTTTTTGCACAGATTGCTTTCTTCTTTGTAAATCCCTATTGGATTCACAAGTTCTTATTTCATTTCACTTCTCTTCATATATTTTTAAGACTCTGAGGTCTAAGTTCACTTCTGAAGTCAAATAGGTGAAATGCTGTTGTGAAATTCTGAAAGTGACAATTTTCTCTATCACATAAATGACCATATTTCCTGTTATTTATTTTATGATACTGGTATTTCACTCACACAATTTTTTCTGTAGCCATAAAATTTTCCATCTGGGATATAATTTTCTAATCCTTCTGTAAGCCCATGTATTTTGTTTCACCTCTTAAAGAAATTTAATATTGTCAATCTGCAGTATTCTCTCTTGGAGACAGATGATCTAAAGTTTACTTCTCAGTAAAGAAATCATTGGCACACAACCCACCTGCACACATCCCACCTGAGAATGAGGAATGTGTTACAGTTTAAGTTTTTCTCATATCCAGTCATCACCATATGCATGCACTTCTTGCGGTTGAAAATAGTCGTCTTTTCCATTCAAAAGAAGAAAGTGCGGGTATCCCTGGAATTCTTTTGCAGGGTTAAGAACAGAAGCCATCCATGGCCTGACTGAGCAAAATAAGAAAAGAAAAGTGAAGTACTTTTTCTAATAGCTGAAAAAAGTACAAAGCTTGTACTTTTACTGTTTTGTCCCAGAGGAACAGTGAAAACTACACAGCCAGAGACCATGCAAGAACAAAAGCAGAGGCATCATGTGGGTAAAGTTACATGCTGATAATAACTCATGTGGTGCTATTTTATTATTGACAGAACAAAATGGGAATAATTTCTCTTTGTTCCATCAGTATTTACAGTGGCTTTATGATACAGGACTTATTTTTTCCTGAAATAACTTTGCAGTTCAATTCCTTCTGCATGTAGTAGGAGTCTATTTGAAATTTCCTTTTGTTTTTCCTAACAAAAAATTTCTGGATTAATTTCTCTTTCTTTTCCCCCTTTAGAAAATACTAGTTATTTTGCCACTAATCCTGAAGACTTTTATGTCATCCAGAAAAATGTTTGTTTGGAAAAGTCTCTTAGTGGTGGTAAATTTACTATCCTGATATTATAAAACTGAGAGCATTCGGTTAACAATGATCCAAACGTGTTCTTCGTCGAGGCTACAACTCACTCCAACAGCTGAGGCAATGAAGAGGGAAGGCAGGGAGAGTCAGGATTAGGGATGAAATGTGTTCTCGACAGGGCTGCCTGCCTCCGCTGCCTCCTGGCATATTATTATAGGGAGCTGTGATCGAAGTGCTGAGTGCCACAGCGGTGATATATTTGCATTTCACCAAATAATATTAGATACATATGGTGCCCTTCACTTTGAAACTTTACCCAAAGACTTCAGAAACCTCGGGTCAGTTTTTTTCCTCAGAGAAGATACTGCATACTAGTTTCACTGCACTGATTTCAGTGGAAGAATTTCTGAGTTGTCCCAGGAGTAAGTGACGAGGATTAGTTCTCAGCCCGCTCCGCAAATATTTTTGCTTGATGGACCATGGAGATACTTAAGGTAGCTTTAATTGAATTATCTCAGGTATCAGAAGTAGTCTAGCCAGAACAGCATGGTACAGGCTAATTCACGTTTGCAAGAAGCTAGGGTTATTAACTTTTCTTTATTATTTGTTATCTGCTACGACAGAACATTTTGCAATTCCAATTAAATGGGGTGTTTTAAGACTATGCTAAATGTTTTGCTCACTTAGAACCTTGAAAACATCTTCCAGCTTTCAGCAGCTTATCTAAAGACAGCAGTGTGCAGAACAGAAAGGTAACAAAATGCTGAGTTTCAGGGGATTCAAAATCTCCTTCAAATTCGTGTTCCTGTTGATAAACAATTTTAAAAAAATAAACTGGGAGGGGAATCTTGAAAAATCAAAACTATTTCGTTCTGGAATTTTTTAACTGATTCTTTTTAAACTTGCCATTTATTCATTTACACTTTAAGAATCTGAAAATTCATTGGAACACTTAATTTCAAGTTACATAAAATATTTCCAATGGACCCTGAACACATTTCTTATTTTTGTGGGTGATTTGCACATCATCAAAATACATCATCAGTAACAATGAATTCCTGTTGTGGAGACACCCAGCTCAACCCAAAGCCTTTCTCACCTCGAGCAACTCTTTGAAGCCAGACAGAAAAGCAGAGGGATGTTACTGGAGGGTGGGAGGGAAGCGCAGGGGACAGTGGAGGGTAGAGGTTCTGTAAGAGGAGGGTCAGTAAAAGTGGGCCGATGAGGGTATCTCACCAGGTGAATATGAGGAGCGCCATGCTTCTCTCACTAATTCCTTAAGGCAAGTACATAGTAGTGAACATAAAAATTAAATAACAATGGTCACTGCTCTCTTAAACTGCTCAGAAGAGCCACTGAGTCAATTCAGTCCAGAAATGAAAAAAAGCCTTCTCAAACTGCAGCAAAGAAGCTAGATTCAGGAAATCTTCCCAAATACTGTTCTTTATGGCAGGACTGTAGAATTATTTTTTTTCCTCTGAGGCTTTAAATTGTCTCCTGAAGAATATTGTTAACAGAAGGAAATCATCTGTTGAATGACTTTTAACAAAGCAATATTTGGCTTGTGCAGTATTGTCAGACATGTAGAGTTTTCATTGTAGTCAGAATATTAATATATGAAATTGTAATAATGATTTATTAATTAGCTGAGACTGTCATCACACTTTTCTATAGCTAATTTAAATGGCAACCACGTTGGAGTCTGTTTTGTCTCATGTTCTCCCTTTCAGAAAAATCAAGCAGAGACACTTAGTTGGCCATTTGAGATACTTTTATCTTTGCCTTCAAGGACCCTGGGGGAATGGAAACAGGGAAAGAATATGGCAAGAGGATTTGTACCTCATGACTTTGAGACTTTCCTTCAAGCTCTGCATTTTTCCCCCCCTCCCTTTTCCTGTTCAATAAGATATCAAGAGAGAAAGTGAGCAAGGGGGGTGGGAGGGGAGAGAGAAAGGAAGGAGCATTGGTTTAAACTTTTTCCAATGTGTAAACACTCAAAACAAAAGAATTAACTTTTAAGTTTTTCTGAGCCAGGATTAGAGATGGATTTTTCAAACTATAAAATGAAGAAAGCGAGTCTGTTTTTTATGTATTTACAGTAATCATCTCCAATCAGTAATTAAAATAAAGCAGGGGAAGGAACAAGTTTCAGTACACAGGAAAGCAGTGTCCCTAAAAACACCCAACTGTACAGCAAAAAGTATGTGCAGAAACAGATGCTGAGTCAATTAATTCAATTTCCTCCAAAATACTTACCATGCTTGCTGAGGTAGAAGACAGGGAGAGAGCTTATCATGTCACAGTTCATGCCTAAAATATATTTTTAAAATTTTCAAAGTGTTTCGTGGAGACTCAGTAGTGACTCTTGTTCTTAGATAGTTACTGAAGATATATGGATGCGGTGGATGCTGAATTTCAAATAGGATCTACTAAAAGCTGGTCTATCTTGAAACAACATAATAGTCTTTATTTAAATCCAAGTGCTCCTTTAACTCAGACAAAGATTAGCAGAGAACTGGAGAATGAAGCAAGTAGCTGAGAGTAGATGAGTAGGATGAACAAGGAAAACACACATACATTCATGAGTCACATCCAGACGCTCCTGCCTACAACAAAGGCGGCAGCTGGGCTACTGGAACTTGTTTTCAGTGCTTCATCTAACCGAAGAACAGAAGACTCAAATATTCATTTCAGAAGAAGGTACTCAGCTTATTTTCCCCCACTTTTTTCAACAGTCAAAACTATGCTTACCTCTGACTAAACTGAGGAACTCCACAAAGCATATGAGATCGGAGAAGGCATTTTTAAATACATATATAGTTACTCTGCATTAATGAAATATCTTGAAGTATCAGGGAATGAACAGCACTGCACCATTGCATCCTCCCCCTGTTAGGAGCTATGGCCCTTGGGATCGGCTCTTTCCTATTACACAGTCTAGCAGACACAATCATAGATGGTTAAAGCATCCCACAGATTTGTGCTTTGTCCATAACCTCTTCCCACGTTGTAACAATTTGTTACTCGAGTGTAAATCTGATACTTTTGGCTTGAAAACAAAGTGTTAGACAATCTGCAAACATGAGCTCATCACTTTGGGCAAGGTGAAAAGGGTCTCTGATGTGGTATACTCATTGTTGGCCCCCAGATATTAGTCAAAACTCTGAAAGGAAACCAACTTTTAACGTGGTGTCTATTTTCCTTCGTGTTAGCCTTTTTTCCGTCTCTGACTCTTTCACACTTCAGTCTGTAGCCACTCTTTTCTTTCTCTTTGGTGTGTGTGTGTTATGATTCAGTCTTCTAGCACGTATTATCAAGCAGCTGTGTCTTGTAGGGAGTCTGTGGTAAACTTGACCGAGGAGGGATTTTACTTCATCATTTCCCATACTCTACCCTTGCCTTTCCCTACTTTTAGCAGTCTTCTCTAGGAGCAAACATTTACAGATGCTATGGGGAAGAAAAAAAAAAAA
>VXBL01007437.1:1191287-1283655 GCA_013400195.1 Aramus guarauna
AAAAAAAAAGGTGGGAGAGCATTAGACAGCAGGAATTCCTTCCCATTCCTGTACACAGAGCAACCGCTTCATGCACTGCTGCAGTTTGTTGCATCAAGCAATCTATGTAATCCCTGTATATCACAACCCATGGTCCTTCTGGAACCTGGCTTTCCCTTTGGCAGGCACAAAGACTTAGCTCTTCCTTACACTTGTAGTCTCCTACTCTCTGTATGGCTCTGATCAGCTAGCACAGAGCTCATGGTGTGCTAGCCACTGGTGGGAGAGAGCTGCTTCAGTTTTGCACTGCACATTTTAACTTAGAAATGCTGTTGTTATTCACCACCACACTTTTTCCTGAAAAGGATGACAAACTCACCCAAGCTAAAATTCATCACAGCTGTAAAAACCCCGACATTTCCTGAACACAAGAATTTTGGTGAAATCTGGTTAAATTCTCCTCAGGCGATCTACCAGCACTCAAGTGTTTTTTTTTCACACATCAGACAGTGCAAAGTGCAATATATTCCATCTCCAACTACAAACAGTACAAGCTTTCTTAAATCATCCTAAGGAGATACACAGATGCACAAAGTTCAGGTATCCAAATGTTGATGAAAATCCTAGAGCAAAAAAACCTCTTCTTTATTTATTATTTCATCTGACTCTCAGTTTTGTTTTGTTTTTTTTTTTTTTAAAAATCACAAACAAGCAAGTAAGCAAACAAAACCTTGACATGAACTTTGAATTGGAAAATACCTTTTTTTTTTTTTTTTAGTTTAACTCCACTATTTCATTTTTCCCTCTCTTGTACCTTTTTCCAACCAAGTCTACAAACTAAGATACCTGGGGATATTTTTTTTCACACAATACAGCCAGGAGAAGAAAGTCTAAACTCATTACTGGAATCCTATTAAACAGGACTACTCCGTCTCTGAAGACTTGTTACACTCAGGTTCTTCCTCACTAGATCCTGGGCTTATCAGTTAGAGAGGACAGCCACACAGCTGGCCAGTTAGCAAGACATCTTTTTGACTGACATCCAAGTTCTTCAAGCTCAGGATGAAGTCATCATTCTGGCAAACAGGGAAAGAGAAGACCCTAGTGTCAACAAAGCTATGCTCTCACTAGGACTGGAAAAGTCTGAGATGAACTGTAAGTCAGCAAAGCCTTAGATGTCTTCCATGGAGACCTCTCAGTAAGGAAGATTGCTGAGACAGAACTACTACAAGAGACATGAGGTCTCCTAACAGGTTTACTGAAAGCCAGTAAACTTGGATCAGAAGCTGGCAGTAGATACCCTTATACATTAATCATTTTCCAACACCTTGAAGCACAATAGCATGGTGCTAATAGCATGCATGCCCAATGTTTTGAATAGAAAAAATAGGAAACATCTGTGGTAATTGTGGGACTTGGCTCCTGTATGTGGACTGCTGCAATAAAAAAGCATTGCACCTGTATAGCGGTTCTCTTTAAAGTCTGTGGGATTTGGAGGTCTGCTATCTCTGTCTCAGAGTGTCCCCTGCTTAAAAGTGTATAGTCCTGAGAAGGATAGGAAAGGGAAGATAAAAGGGAGGACAGGAACTTGAGCTGTACAGCTACCTATAAATGACTAGTAAAATAATGGTCTTATCACTGTCAAAGGAGGGGCTGAGATAGAGTGAAAACTGGGATGAACTGGAGCTTTTTTCAAATCCAAGTACAGCTTCAAGAAGAAGAGTGTGGAGACTCTGTGCCTGTGTGAGTAGGAAATGGCCTAAAGGATCAGGCTAGAAAGAGACTTGGAGAGAGGTCCTCTCTGTCAGGCTCAGGGTCCAGCCTGGGAACGTCATGGACTCCTGCTAAGAACTGGGGAAACAAAAAAAGAGAAACAGAATTCAAATGAAGCCCTAAACCCAGGAAAACCTGCAAATTATAGAAAGGAATCATCAAAGAAATTGTTGTGGTTTTTTTTTTTTTTTTTTTGTGAGACCTTTATGAAAGCACTTTGGTTTAACAGCTGCTGTACCTGCAGAGGAGGAACTGAAGGATGGTCGCAGTGCAGCACCACGCCACAAGATGGCAAGAACCAGAAGCTGACCTCAAACCAGAATTCAGCTAGACCAATGCAATTATATTAAAATGTGAATATCCAAACTACCAAAAATGTAACGTTAATGAAACTAGAGGTTTGAAGAAACATGGGGAAAATCTCATTTTCTCTGTCACCACTTCTTAGTTTCTTTCACCTCCACTTTTTTTGTTTGTTTGTTTTGTTTTGTTTTGTTTTATTTCATGCTATACTGTTTCTGGCTCTCAACTGAACTTTGAATTTAATAAGTTCTCATCCTTTTTAACAGCCTTCTCACGTCCATGAACATATTTACTTGCTCTGTCCCAACATTTTCCTTTTTCTCTCCAACACCAAGTGAAAGACCACTCCTTTGGTCTTTAGGGGATGCGGAGTCCCCAAGCTAAGGGCAATCACTCATTGTCAGATCAGAATCTAAGCTATAAAAGTTCCAGGAACATTATAAAAAGCCACAGCTCCATTCATGGTTTCAGTTTAGGTCTTTGGGGACAAACGTCTACATTGCAAACACAGTGAGTCCACATAACATTAAGATTCTTGGTTCTGCCTCAATACAGCAGTTGCATTAGATCATCTCTTGCAGTCTTCTTCCAGTGGTATGGTCCTCTGATAATTAGCACTGTGTTGATAGAGTCAATGCAGAGGCCAAACACCACAGAGGAACTGCTCTCCTCCCCAAGGGTTGGATTGTGGCTGAAATGAATTGAGAGTGTTAGACAGTGTGCACAGTTGCATGTGTTCTATGAATAAAGACAAGAGATACTCTGCAGCTGGCAGGTTTTACCAGCTCCACATTTACATGCAAAATACTGTTCTTAATGAGGCTAGACTATATGACCTCCTGAGGTGTTTTCCAGTCTCCTTTATAATATTAGTCTATGAAAATTACATTAAAATTACATTAAAAAAACAAGGACACCATAGGAAGCTTTCATTTCATTCAAATGACCTGATTTCTTCTTAATAACCTCACTAGGGAATTTCTGAAAATGTTGAGAACAAAACTTTCCCCATCTCTGCTTCAGCAGGTGACAAATGCTTGCAAAATAACCCTCGAGCAGGAACCGGCTGCAGCTCTCACCGTGCCTGACTTTGCAACCCTGAGCTCACGCTGAGCAGTGCTTGCTCCTCAGAGTCGTTCCGTCGAAGCCAGGGCGAGTCCAAAGTACACTGCCCATGCTGTGGGTCAGGTCTGCGTGTGCTGTGTGTAAGGGCTGAGGAATCTGGCACCCAGCACACACGATCTGCTCTATGGTCGGTCCCAAGCCCAAAACAAATACAATTGGTGCACTTTAAACATTTCGCCCCCTTTGTGAGCATCTAGCGACTACAGCCTTTATTTGCGTGCCAGCCTTTTCACATCGCCTGAAAATTTCAAACAATTTCATAGCCATGGGAGTGCTAATTAAAACATTCAGCAGTTTTACTGTCTGAGCAGTGTAAATATGATGTAAAAAGAAAATTAAAGAGCATTTACACAGATGCATACTTGTTCATTGTAGCTATAAAATCTAGCTGCAGGGACCTGGCAAGAGCAAGGGTCTCTTATTCTTCAAAACATGTTATTCAGCAAAAAATTAGACACCAAGCTTTAGCTTGGAAGAGTTATTCTTTGTTAGGTTCATTTTTTATTCATTCCTCCAAAGCCACACTTCCCCACTTTTTTTCCTGGTTTATAATATTGGTCACTCGATTTACTGCTGAAATGGGTTAAGAGACGATTTGAAACAAAATAGTTGTTTCACACTCTTGAGGTCACAGTCCACACACAAAACTGTTTTCCATTTTACTCATGCAACAGCCTCTTTTGGGCAGTGAATCCCAGTCACAGGGAATAAAGTCCCCTGAAATATCAGTGACCTGCTATGCCTAGGATAGGGAAGGCATTCTTGGGAATCTTATTTTCCAGTGCTGGTTGATGTTTCAGTCTGGGATTTCAAGAACACCAACTGCAGTTGTTTACACTGCAAAGAAAGGAGCTTTTTGATCAGGGGAAGCTGAGTCACTACTCCCTGTTAGTTTTATCATTTTGCAGAGAGCGAGAGCTGATGCTTGATCTTTCTCTGACCTTTTATTCAAACTTTTTTTCTACATTCCCAGGCTGTTATATTCTGTTTAATCATGTCTCTTTGATACTCAGAAGAATCAGATACTTTTTCGTTTGGTGTTACATGATGTCATAGGCAAAAGAAGCATAAATCCCATGAGGTTACCCTCCGGTCAAAACAGTTCACTGAGAGGATGAGACTCAGTCCTAGAGATTTTTTCTGGGTCCTGAGCTATTTTCAGGGCTGGGGGGGAGGGAGGGGGGGCAGGGAGGGTGAAAGGGGGAACTGGCTTTTTATTTTGTTTTGTTTTGTTTTCCCACAGACATTGTAAGACAAACAGACCATGGGTCAGGTAATGTAAGCAACAGACTGCAAAACCATTGCCAAAAATTGTAACCAACCAATCGTCTCTGAAGGAAAAAATTCATTTAAGTGACACATGTTAATAGTATTGAATTCAAAACACTTGTTTTGACATCCAGATGTTGGAAAGTGCCATATCCTGATTAACAAAAATATTTTCTGGTCTTTCAGATCTTCCTTCCTTATTTTGATCACAGTTCAAGTTTTGGAGAAATTCTTTCCCACTACTGTCCACTGATCACATCACTGAAGTATTTCAAAATTTTAACTCGTTTCCTATAAGGAAAAAATTGAAAGCATAACCACAAATATTTATGTTAGTGTCAGTGCTTATTATTGGAAGCTTAGTTCAGTCTGCTGCAGTGCCATTGCAAGAGCATACGGCATGTGGCATCCAGCTCCTCCAGGCATTTAAGAACAACATCAACAAGCACGATCATTATAACCTGGGAAAGAGCGTATCCCAAATGGAAAGGTGTGAGCAACATGCAGAAATGTTCCCATGCAATTGCTTCCAATTGGAAAGCTTTGAAAAGGTATGGCAGTACTACCAACAGGAATGAACTCTAGGCATAAGCCGGCTTTGGAGTGCCTTCTCATGGAAAAAAATGAGAGAGCAAGATTTTGATGTTTACTCCTTCAGAGCAGGCACTGCCACATGTGATGCAGCCAGGTGGTTGCTTAGCTGTCTGCTACTACATCAGAACCCAGATTTTTCCTGTAAGATGGTGGTAAGGGAGGAGGGAATTTCAAGGAGAGGGAATTTTGGCCACCATACAGTAAAGCCTGTTTGGATTTCAATACTTTCTGATGATAGAGCAGGTAAGTGGTGATATTCCCAAGTTTATAAAATTTTATTGACTGATAAGATGAGGGCTGTCTTTTTAAGATGAAAGCGTCACCAGTGATCATGATGCCAACGTGTGTTTCCTTAGCTGAGTGCTGCGTGGCTCTTCTTGTGGTTGCCCATCCTTCTGGGGATGGCATTACTCTTAATAGTGATAAGAAATGAAAGACTGCTAAGCTACCGAATTCTATAGTAGTAATGGGGAACATAATTATCTAGGAGAAATAGGTTTGGGATAGAAGGCTTAGTAATGTTTCCACTAGCCTGTCTACTTTTCTCTTCCTTTAAATATGGTAGCCTAGATCCCAATGTTATCCCTGTGACAAAAGATCCTCATTGTAATCTTACTGCTGTAGCTGTAGTCTTACTGCTAACTGTATCTGATAAATAAAGTGAGGGTTTATGCAATGTTCTAGCTTGCCTTTTATTCACCATCTCTGACTGCTTTACAACAAAGGCGCACAATGCTCCCCTACTGCCAGAAAGCCTTCTCCCACTCCTCCTTCCCAGGTGGATAATCTCTTTTCAGATGGGAAAATAAAGGCCCTTCTTTTGTCAAAGGTTTTCAAATCTACCAACAAAGGGAGCTAACTGCCAGGAAGTTATTGAAATGCAAGGGCAATAACAACAACACAGACAGACAGCATCTCAGTAGCCTAATCAAAAGTGAAGAACAGAATTCAAGTTCCCCCCCATCCTCAGATCAGAGTCCACAACTATAACCACAACTATATTAGGGAGCCCTATTTAATATATTTTAATACATTTTCACCTATCAACCAAGCAGCCTCATTTTCTGGAATTTTAAGGTTTATGGCCCATTTCAGTTTCTTCCTTTACTTTATGGGAAAGACATATTGCAAATATTGGGCAACGTCTCACAAAGTCTTGTCCTAACCTAACATGACTGAGCAGTGTGGGAGGAGGAAGTAATGACTTCCCCCTGACCTGTGTAGCTGACATGAAGTCTGCCAAGAATCACAGCCTCTTTGCTCAAGGGAACACAGGAGCAACTCTTCAGAGAGGAGGCAGGGAGGGGGGGGGCAGAGGGGGGGCAGAAGTATGTCTCTACCCCCTCCTGTGCTCCATGTGGCAGAAGAGAGTTGGCTGCACCACTTAAAAAGAAGTAGTAAATTCCTCTCCACCTTTTCCCCCCATCAGTAGTTCTCTTCTGAAGGGTGGGGTGGTGTAGCTTTGTGCTGCCGCTTCCCGGATTGGTATAGTTGCAGTGCCCACAACGTGGGGTAGTGCATAAAACACAGAGTCTAGCCCATTTGGAAAAGAAAAAGGTTTTCCTGCGTGGCCATAAAGACAGAGCCGTGCTGTAAGGATGGAATTTCACAACAGAACAAAAATAAAGCACAGTGCTGTTCCAGAATTTCTCGATTCTTATTCTAAACAGTAATAAACCCACCTCCCAAACCCCAGTCCGGACGAAATATTAGCATTCCCTCCACTCTGGTTACAGCTCACATCCCTCTTAATACCTCTTGCTCTGCCATGAACTATTTGTATAAGAAAGGCTTATGTTTGAACTGGAATTGGCACAAATAGTTACCCATTGGATATTCCTTTTCTGCAGAAATCTGATCTCTTTCAGTGCTTCACAAATCACAGAATCCACTGAGGACAGAAGCCTGTGTTTTCTTCTTCTCCAAAGAGAATAAAAAATTGTCAGTAACCCTGACAGCTTCCTGTAGTGTGGCTCTCACAGCTTATTCCAGATGAGCCGAACATTAAACTTGCCATAAAAATGTTATGATGGGAGGATGTATCTCCCACAGTACTCAGAAATTATTTAGTGAGTTTTACCATCATCACCCCCCGGCTGTAACCATTTCCCAGCTCTTCTGAGAAGCAAAACCAGGAAGAATAAACTTAAAAACAGACCATAACAATGGCAAATAATAGCAGCAATTACATAGGCAGCGAAAATGACCCCAACTGAATACAGAAATGCCCACTGCTTCTGTGTGCTTTGTGAACACCTTGACTTCACCTACTTGGGCACAGGGAAGCTACGGAGCGCCGTTTGCAAGGATTCACCCCAGTCTGTGTGCCGGCAGGACTAAGCGGCGGCAGGGAGGCTGGCCCAGTGCTTTTAGCAGGAGGATGTGTTTTATCCCTGCCTCCACCACATACTCTCTGTGAGATCTTAGTGACTCAGCTGGCCCCAGGTTCCTCACTGTGTAAAGCGAGGCACGTTCCCTTTACCCGCTCTCGGTTCGCTTTACAGTGGTGCGTACGAACTGCCCGGCAGAAAAACGAGTATTCCTGGCCTTTATTGATCGCTGTGAACGATCAGCCGCTGACATCTGTCAGGCTGCCTCTGATTTCGCCAGTGGTTGGCAACTGAGGATCTGCCCCCTACGGTTTTCTTCTCACTGAGCAGCTGCTGCTCCTTTATAGTCTATTTGGTTATGTCATCATTAGCTTTTTAAATACGGGTAAGGAACCTTAAAAATGCTTTATGCTCTCAAGAGATCTGGAATTTCTCAAAAAAAAAAAAAAAAAAAAAAAAGTTCTGATGTTTCTCAAGCCTCCCTCCCTTTCCCCTTCTGAAACGGCTTTAAAAATGTGGAATGTTGTGGGAAATTACTCAGAATGTAATAAAAATGTACATGTAAAAAAAATAAAAATCTAACTCACAGCTTCCTTGGCTGGAGTGATGTCCCAGGGCTGGATCCAGCTCAGCAATGCTCTTTGGCCTTTCTCTAGTTTTCTCTTTCCAGGACCACATCCCTCATTTAGTCTCTGCTTCCAGGACCCTCTCTCTCACCCCCACGCACCACATAAATACACAGACACATACAGCTCTGACACACATTTCTTTCTATGGCACAGGATACCCCCAAAGCTTCTTTTCTCTTTGACAAAGTCGAAGCAGCCCCCATGCAGAGCACCTCCCTTCTCTGCTCTCTGGTCTCCAGCTAGATACAAACAGTCCAAAACAGGCTTTATTTACTGGATCTGCTTTTTTAACCATTTGGTCACTGCGTCATTCATTTCTGCTCCAAGTATATCTTATAAAAAGCAACAAAAACACTTCTGGAAAGTACCTGCTGTTCAAGTTGTTTTTGTATTTTACAATGCCAGTTTACACATACACGCTTATAGCTCACCAAAATCTCTCTGACAAATAACAATTGAAAATAACTTTAAAATAATGTGGATGTTAACTTTACAAAAGGACTTAACTACAGATTAAAAAATATTTAAATATATAAAAGGCAGTTACTTCAAGGTTTTTCAAAATAAAAACAGTCCTGAATTTTATTGTTTTGGTAACAATTTTAACTTTCTTATCCAGAAGTCACTTCAAAAAGTGCAATGTTCAGAGCTATACATACATGAGTCATTCTTTCCACCTCTTTTATTCCCCTAAATACTTCTGCCATTACCATTTACCAAATAGCATGCTGTTTACGCCTTTTCCATAAAAAAGCAGAACATTTTTGTAATTGAAAGATCTGCTGAAGATGATAATTACTATCCAAATGAATATTACAGACTTAAGCTTGCTGACTTGAGGCTGGGGCTGGATTAAATGACTCACATGCGATTCAGCGGTGTAAAGATGGGCTTTCAAAGCCAGTTAAAAGCATGAATTGAGGAAAGCATTTCATGATGAGACTCAGTTCTAAGCATGTAATAGGACGTTGATTAGAATGCTTGCATGCTTAAATACAGGCTTTAGTACCTTGCTTGGTCATGCCATAAATTAGTATAGCTGAGATACGTAAATAGTTTAGAAAACACTGTGTACTTAAAATAACTTTTTACCCTTTAAAAGCTCTTGTCCATTTCAAATTTTCCATCTCCCAGGCAGTATTGCC
This sequence comes from Aramus guarauna, assembly GCA_013400195.1. Taxonomy (NCBI): domain Eukaryota; kingdom Metazoa; phylum Chordata; class Aves; order Gruiformes; family Aramidae; genus Aramus; species Aramus guarauna. The sequence goes on from VXBL01007437.1 coordinate 1,200,435, forward strand.
ATTGAAGGACATAGAGCCGAGTACGTTAAGCCCCCGGGGCTGCCCAGGTCATGCAGTAACCCACTTCAAGCCGCTTGACGTGTCCCTTCCCACCACGACACGTGGCCTGGACTTGCTCTTAATGAGCAAAATTCCCACCACTCTCTAAGCACTGCTAAATTCCCACTCAACTCTGCTCTGGGAGATTTAAAGAGGCGGCTAAGGAGGGACCTCCGCAAAGGATGAGTTTCACCCACCAAGTGCTTCTGTTTTGCCGCTGCTGTTGCAAAGCCCAGCTTGCCACCGCACACGGCCTGCAGCCCAGGAAAGGGAGCTCCACAGCTGAATGCAGTAGCAAAGACGGAAGGTGTCCCAGTCTTGTAAGGCTTATAATTTGCAGTCATTTATTAAAATTTTGGAGGCACTGCTTTAGGGAACACAAACACTTCTGGATGCCCTCATAAGTCCTCACAAGGCTCCCGTGCTGATAGGAACCGAAAAGGAGTCACGCTTTCTCTGCACTGCGCTAGTTTTTCCAGGTTGATGGCCAATGCTGACACTATCCTGGATAGGTGTTCTTCGGATGAACAGCTCCCCAGTAACGCTACAAAAGCAGTCGCAAAGAGAGAAAGCTGTAGTATGTCTCTGTTATTCTATCACATTTTGACAGTGATGTATTTACAAAAGTATGGTGTTAAACTTAGACACGAGCCCAAAGTGCTGCTAGGACTGCTACCAGGCTGAAGCAAAATATCTGCAGAAAAAAAGGAGCCAGCAACTGCCTCGCATGGCCTGGTTTCAGCAGAAACCCTCTCCTTGGCATGTGGAAGCTGGCTGGGGTCCAGAGCCAGGACAAGGTGAGGCTGAGGGGGTCCAGCGTCGCTTCTTCCTCTGCCTCTCCTGCTCTTTGTAGTGTGACAAGCTCTGTGCAGAGACATGGTGATGGGGAAAATCTGTTCACCACTAATATGTAATCCACGATTTCTACAGAGGCTGTGTTTTTGTTATGAAGTGCCATAAGAAAAATGGAAAGAGGCTACATTCAAAGCAAATCAATACTGTTACCCCTCACTTTTAAATTGTCTGTCTAACTAGGCGTGTTTAGAGTCTCACAGGACACTTAGGGGAAGGGCGTTTTCACACAGGACCTTTACTCCATGGCTGCATTGCTGGTGTGAGGGTTCATACCAGGTACCAAGCACTTCCTAGCAGGGAAGAGTGACCTTCCTCTGTACTGTGGCAAGAACTCTTTTACAGATGCTGACGCTAGACTCAGAGCAGCTACACAGGGGCACCATGTCATCTGTGATCAAAGAAGCACTTGCCAGAGCTCAGCAGATAGGGATGTAAATGGCTCTTTCCAGTCCCCAGTTTTCGAACTGCCCCTCAGAAGCCTTGATCTGGATAAGTGCTGCAGCAGAGGAAGGTCACCAAGGTGATCAGAAACCCTCTATTTTGCATCTGCTTTCCAAAAATTCCTCCAGCGGAAGAGACCTTCCCAAGACCAGAGTCACATTGGCTTATAGTAGAGGTGAGAAATGGCAAGAAAAAAATACAAGATCAGGTGTCCCGATATCAGAGGAGTCATTTCAGATCTACTCATACAGCTGAGAACAGCATTTCACCCACTAAAAATGCTTCAATCACTTTCTGGAAAGACGGAGTTCCCTTAAAAGCTCCAGCCACAGAAGCCCTTTGTTAGTTCCTGCTGCCAGAGTAGGGCTGGAATTTGCAAAGTAGCTTTTAGGCACCCAGCTCCTACACAGCTTCTAGGGACTCTTGGAAGCCAAACTCTTTGAGGCATTTCTTCTCTAAGACACTGTGGGGTAATTCAGCAGGCTATGTAAACCAAGTGGAACAAATTCTGACATCTCTGCTCCCTATTGTAATAGTCCCTTCCTATGTGCTGTTGAGTACTCTGACATCTAGAGTACTGGATGTCTACTAGTGCCGTCACTAGGAAGATGTCTTTTCTAACAACTCTTTCTGAAATTCCTTGCAGGCTGAGAGTGTGTGTGCTGTAGGGCCTCATCTGCACGGGAAGTAGTTTGCTGGTGTACAAGGTGCTGGCTATGCATATAAAAAAATACAGGCTATTTCTGTCCCAAAATGACTACAGTCTGAGTGAGAGCACTGTACAAAACCTATTTGTACTGATAAACTTTCTTGTCTGTGCAGCAAAATAATTCTCCAGAAAATTGTGTTGAGGTTTGACGGTAGCTGATAATTAAAAGTTAATCTGAATAATATTTTCAGATGAGAAAACACGAAAGTATGTGAAGGAGTACCCATAGTCCACTACGGAGAGTTCTCAGAGAAGCAGCCCAAAATTATTATGATTTGCTGGTAATGCTACACATGCTTTCATAGTGCAAGTCTAAACATAATATTGGTCGGCATCGGTGGGCATTATCCATCTGCCACAGCTTGTCACTACCACAATACATGACACAGAAATCAAAACAACAACTCTGTACTGACATCCAAAAATCTCAGTGCTTTCTACAAATACCAGCTACATCTCAGCTACATAAAATGCTCAAAGCCTCCCAGAGAAGAGCCCAGAGTGGAGGACAGCTGTGCTTGTCTTTTTTAAAATTCTAAGTTCGATTTTTTGAGTTCATCTGAAGAAATGATAGTAAACATTCAAAGAAAAAGATGGGTAATTCTATAGCTGATTGTACTGGAATGACTTGGAAAAAGAAACTTGTGGAATCACTAAAATGTCATTTTAGTGCCAGTGCGAAAATTACGTCCAGATTACTTTGCTGGAACATTAATGACACTGGAGAGGCTGGCAACATTAATTGCAGTTTGTGCTATAATCTAAGAAATTAGTGAATGCACCTGCTTTGCATAAATGGCAGCCCTCTGCCTGCTATGAAATTACCTCTAAAACAAACACAGGCACAATTTACTGAGGCTGCTTGCGTGTCAGAGAGGTTTGCTCCACATGGCAGAGGGAACTGAACTGCACAAGGTGGTTACTACTACAGCTTGAACTTTATAGTGGATGGCAGACAATCTAACGGGTAATTAAGAAAAAAGGCTGTTCTACTACTCAGTTTTAACGAGGACTGTATTCCAAAGGTTGAAAGTATGGAAAAGTATTTAGATAAAATTTGCTGAGAGAATTACAAGGAATCTCAGTGCACACATAAGGACGATGCTGAGATGGAAGAATAGCTGACCATTTCATCTGAGTAAACTATTACATAACAGCTAAGCTATAATAAAACCCCTATTCCAAATCAAATAAGTCTCCCAGACTGCTTAAAATGAGTCACCAACAGCTTTATAAACATACAAAATACTTGACAAGGAAGTCTCTGATAATTTTTTAGTAATTATGTCTGTGAATTGTTCTCTGTTGACATCACTATTAGAAATGGTTTCTCATAAGTTTGCACTGCCTGTTAACATCTGCTCATTAATCACTGAGGCTTTGAATATTTCTTTCATTACAAGTTTATTAGATCCTGAATCTGTTTGTTCAGAGAGATGTTTGATTAGCACAGAAACAATAGCTGAAGACAATACAGTTTTATTTTCTATGGATTTTTATGGCTTCAAAAGCCTCTTAACAAGAGGTGATTTCACAAGACAGTCACAGATGATGAAATACCTGTACATCCCAGAAATGTGTAAGGAACAGAAAACCATTTTTTATAGGCTTCAAGGACACTTTCAAGCCTTGTCTGGTCTGAACAAAATAATAAAAGTTTTGCACTGAAGTATAATTTGGAAGCATAATGCAGAGCCAAAGCTAAGAGGTCAAGTAGTGTTTTCTTAAGACTGTCCTTCAGGGCTGATACAGCAAACAGATAAAATTGGCCAAAAAATGAACATGAAAAAGGAAGGATATAATCAGGGCCTGAGGAAAGAAGCTCATCTCCAGGAATATGATTTTTGAGGAGAGAGGAGAGTCTAACAGTTACAACACAGTGTTTTGGAGGAAGGAAGGTCCTAAGTTCAATGGCAGCTGAAGTATCACCACAGGCAGTTCACTTGACCTCTGTGGTACCTCAGTCAGCTAAGCTGTAAGACTGGCTTCCATGGAAATCCAGATGTTGCCTCTGTATTAAACTGTCCTGAGTAAATAAGTTACCAGAAGAACTGCATATCTGAAAAATGCCTTAGCCAGAGGTTACTAAAGGATATTACTAATGACAGACAAATGAGGAACATCAGAGACTGCCATATTTGTAGATACTTCAGTCAGGGATGCTACTTTATGTAACGCTTGGAGGAAAATAAATAATGAGTTTTATTATACTTTGAAGAAAATAAAAGCCACAGTGCAAAGACAGGTGCTACTCTCAAATGAAAACTAAAAATGCTTTCAGAAACATGGAAACGTGGGAAATTGGAGCTCTGTTTTCCTTCATTATCCGTAACCTGCTGGGTGGAACCAAACCCAGATCATAGCACAGTGGTGACACTGCTCCCCTCATTAGCACAATTAAGTACCAAGCTGAAATAGATTCCTAATAGATTCCTAATAAAAGAAACACAAGCTACAGGACAGCAACCAAGGCCGTCAGAAGGAAATGTTCCTACTGGTAAGCTCTTTTTCCTGATGTGGACACACTGGTTTGTGGCTCTGGTAAGGGGACAGGACTGCCTGCCATTTGCTTCCTCTGAAGAACAGTTTTGGAGGAAGGAGTGACAGTAGAGGGGAATACATGATGGTAGCTGGGTGCAAGGTACAAGAGACAGGCTGAAATAAGCTATTTTTGTCTTCACCAGGACCAAACTCCTTAGTACAATACTTTGCAAGAATAACTCCTGTGATGGTCAATTTATGCACTGTCCACAGCTGAGGACTATATGTGACGTCATAGCGTGACCTGCATCATGGACTAAACCACAGGAGGAAGAAATGCAGTCAATGGTGATCATAAGCCCAAAAACCGTGGGCAGATATCTGGGTTTTATCATTGTGTTTTTGAAGTCCTCACGCTTGCTTAATTTTTATTCTTCCTCTCTTTTTTTTTTTTTTCTGTAACTCCTTCCTTCAACAAGCAGAGTCAGAGTGGCAAGAGCTCCACCTAGGATGGGTTGCTATGTTGGAGCAGGATGGACTTTGGTGTTTACACCTTTCTTCGACACAAGAAGCTCTGGTTTGAAAATAGTGTCTAGAAACGAACAGGGATTTTGCCATTTTTTTTATTATGTGCAAAATGCTAGGAATGTTTAAAAGTAACAGTAACCAAAGTAACAGGGAATAGGAAATAGGAGAGACATTTATCCCCTTAGAAACAGCTTTATTCCCTTTGCATTTCTACAGGAGCATAGACGTTTTCTGTCTGCTTTGGCACCAAAAGCAACTTTTTCAAACATCAGGAATTTTTCTGCCTTTTACAAGGGCTGCATATATTGGATGTGAGAGCAAGAAAATGGACTTCAGTTTTAAAACACTCTATCACTGCTACCAGCAGGACAGTGTAATGAATACGACATTCTCTTGAACGAGACAGGCTACTGAAGAAATATATAATTTTACAGCCCTCCAAAGTCCTTTTTTTTTTTTTCCTTTGCGACTAGTTCCTGCTTGGTCAGATCCTCTCATCTAATGACATCAAAGCAACTGAAAAATGTGGACTAGGTTAAGATTAATGTATGTGTCACTCGTACTCCCCTGGTTGGGAGGTAAGTACAGTTCAGCATTAGAAAACAGGCATTTTTATTGTGACAGTGATCCAGCAAAGTCAGTCACAAGGGACCTGATCCAACGTCCATTAACATCCATGGAAGATGGAAGTTTTTCCACTGATTTAACAGGCTTTTAATCAGACCCACTGCCTCTTCTACAATATCCATCTATTCTGATCTTTCAAAGAGAAGATTAGTACAAAGCAAAAGATGTACAAGCTGCCATGAAGGTCATATTCACTGATCAGCTATAGCATATGCTGTAGACAGAAATGCGTGTACCTTGAGTTGACATCAGGAGCAATTTAGAGTTAGAGAAGAGTATTGAATAGCAGGCTTTTAAATACAGTAATTATAAGGTCTTTGAAACAAATACTAGCATTGTGATTTGGGAAGCCTGAGGAATTTAATCAGCCATTCTTGATCTAATTGCCAGTGTGATTTTCACTCTATCAGATGTGAGTCGTAATCGGTTTTGAAAAGTTTGACATATGATAGGCTTCTGGGTTCTCCTTACTTAAATGCGTTATTTATTTTATCAGACAACTTCCTAAGCACAGTAGGTAACCTGCTCTGAAACTCTTACCCTTTTTGCTAGGACAGAGTGAGTTAGGTGCTGAAATGACCAGAAGAATGGCTCTGGAAAGCTATCACAGCTAGTAAGGGCTGAGTTTTTGATAGTTACAAAGGGCCAGAAATCACTTTCTGTTAGCATTCAGTATTTTAATTTTAATGGAGAGAAAAATGAATCTTTGTCTGAAATCCCACAGTACAAGGACAACTTCAGGAAAATGAAAGGAAATGCTTCTTCCCAGAGTGGAATTCATTGCTGCAGGAAACACTGGAGTCAAATACTGCATCTGGATTTCTACAGGACTGCAGTGGCACTACTAATAACAACTGTAATTTCAATTTATGGGATCAATCCTGCACAAATAGAGTCCTTGCAGGATCTGGGCTTAGATCTGCAGATTTGCCAAGACAGAAATCTGTGTTCAGAATTATCCATGCAGACAATGGAAAGAGATAACTAAGGCTGAGCTGGCACAAGTGTTGTGGGAGGCTCCAGCAAAAGTTGATACCCCCCATCAAAATATCAAGGCGTTTTGCTACCTGGCTCAGGTAAAAACTCCCTTTTTTCAGGTGTGGAAATTGCAAGCATAATTGCAATTCAGCAGTAATGCATCTCACAGCCTTCTGTCTCTCCTAATTTCAGCATGATGCAGGGACTTTGGAAAGAGCAGCAAACTGGTCCCATTATTTGGGTCTGATCATGCGTCGGTGCCTCTCCCTATACAGCAGAAAATGGGCAAGTGCTTGCAGTCAACAGAGGAGCACCGAGAGAGGAAGGTAAGGAGGCTGTAAAGAAATGTGATGCAACACGACCTGGGCCTGATCCAGAGCTCAGCAGAGCTGATGGAAAGATGCGTAATGAGCCTTGGATCCTGCTCCGAAGGGATCGTAACCATGCTCCACGGGGAGCCCGGGACCCACCTTCACCGGCTGCACAGCACGCCCTTGTCTTCACGCCAGGCGGAGCCAAACTGTGCCGAACCGTTGTTTGTTATTGTTATTGTTGTTATTGTTATTGTTATTATTGAAAGCAGTATTTTCACAGCAGTGAAGGTCAGCTACGAATGATGACTCACTTGCACCACAGATCTACACAAATAGCATGTGCTAAGATTACCATCTGGTATAACAATCTACATCACAAGACTCCACATTTCCTGTTACCCAGGGTAAGTAAATTTCAAGCATGAGGGAAAATTTTAGCAAGTTTCCCCAAGTACCTTTGCAGAAAGAATAATGTGGCTTACACAGAGGGGGGAAGAGAAAGGGAAATTATGAGGTAAACGCTATTCCCCTCCCTTCTGCCCCCTCATCTCCCAAGAAGAAAAACATATTATGTTTGCAGTTCTCATTTCTATCGTATTTAAAAAGTCAAATCTATGTAATGAATACCTGCCTGGAGGGAGTCCAGCGGGATGCTGACAGCCAGGATTTCTGGACACTGTGTGAAATAGAGGGTGTATGTTTCACTCTCTCCCTCTCTCTCCCTTTCTCCATCTCTCTTTTTTTTTTTTTTTTTTAATTATTTATTCAACGTCAAGGCGGTGCCATGCGTGCCACCACTGTGCAGGGCGTTGGATCCCGGCGGCACGGAGGACGCTCTCCTCTGCACCCCGCAGCGCTGAGCTTGTGGCAGGGGCGCAGCTGGGCCCGCTCCGAGCGGGGCCACCCCCAACATGGAGGAAGGGCCCCGCCGCAGCCTGGCAGCCGGGGACACGCACGCAGGGCTGGGCAGCTTCCTAAACAAGGCACAGATAAAAACATGGAGATGGAGCAAATGTGTATTTCCATGGATGCCAGTGGCCCAGCTGTGAGGGCAGCTGAGAGTCTTGTCACCTAAAGGGACGCCATGTCCCTGCTGGCAGCCCAGCCTGGGGCTGAAGCCACCTCCCAGGGTGAAGCTTCAACCCTGCAGCCTCTGCAGGTTGCCAGACACCACAACCCCAACCTGCCATCTCGTCCTCCAGCCGCAGCACCGCGTCCCTCTCCTCGCGGGTCCCCGTCACCTCCGAGGAGCCGGCTGGCCGGCCAGCCAAGGGACACGGGCCGGCTCCTCCTCCAAAGAGGCTCCCAAAACACGTGGCTCTGGGATTTGGCAGGAGCTGAAAGACCTGAGCCCCGGGAGGAGAAATAGATAAGTCTTTTCCAGACAAAACAGAGGTGAATAAAACAAATAAATAAATAAATCTGGGCAAGCCACCGGATGCCAGAGCCGCTGCTCATGAGTGAGGTGGCTGGGAATCCCCTTTGGGATGCTGGCAAGCATTTCTTTGGCTTTGGGGAGTTGATGTCTTTCACCGTGACTCAGTGCTGTTCAACATCAGCTGCAGAGAGACAGGCCTCTGCAAGGACGAGAGAGATTTCATCTCTTGCTCACTTTTCAGCCAAAATCTAGCACTTGGAGAGAAGGCTTCTTTCGTTCTGATCATTTGCTTGTGTGGTAAGGGCTGCAGCCGGCACCGTGGTGGAAATACCAGGAGGCAGGGAGACAGCAGGGCAAGAAACACAGAAACAAAATGCAGAAGTGCCCTTCTTTCCCAGCCACGGGCACCCCTCCTGCCTCCCCTGCCCTGCCCTGCCCTGGCACACCCCTTCCAAATTTCCCATCCAAAACTCTCCTTTCTATGACTCACACATGTTTTAAGCTGTCTCAAGGTCAGTGCTGATGCCCAGCCACAAACATATCTTCAGCCGGGATAAACTGGCATAGCTCTGTCAAAGAAGCCTGAGATCAATGTCATCTGGGGAGAAAACCTTTCGAAGTGAGGAACTCACTTTCCTCCACAGCTTTAGCTGTCTATCTTGCGGTGAAAAGGAAAAGATCAGATCAGTGAAAGGGAAAAGGTCAGATATGCCTCTGTGCTCTGTGACTAATGTCAATGCCTGCAAAATAACTGCTGCTTTCTGAATTAAAAAAAAAAAAACAGTAGGTAACACAAAAATCACGAGTTGAAATTGCACAGCCTGCTCGCTCACCATTTTAATCCGTGGTATCAACGTAACTAACAAAACTGGGATCTATATCTAATGTAAGCTGGCAGACCTTACTGTATCTGCGTCCGCATCTCTGGGAAAACTGCTGCCCAGTGGTGCTGAAAGGAGAGATCTCCCATTGTGCACTGGCTATTCGGCCCAAATAGCCTGCAAATGCAGGGGCTGCAGCTCAAAGTAAGAAATCAGCCACCAAACATGAGAAAAGACTCAATTGTTATAAATTGGATTAGAGATGGCCATGTTTTTTTCCACCCTAAGGATCTAAGGAACCTTTAGAGAAGCTTCAAAGAATGAAATGCAAGATTGTATATTCACATTCAGTAATATATACAAAACACAGTAGTGTTCCCTGTGACATGCAACACCCATTGAATATATAAGCTAGTACCACCCAAAGTCAGGCCAACAACACTTTAGTTTCTCATTCTGGTTTATCAAGGCCTGGCTCAAACATGCACTGATGTAAATCAGACCTCCCTTGAAACCACTGGACTGAACTAATGCAGTAAGCAGAGACCTGGTGCGGAGGCTCAGCGTGCGTCAGGACCGTCTGAGATGTGATACAGAGATGTGTAACTTCACATCTTAGTGAACTACAGCAAAAGCTCCCAAACCTCATAGTAAGTTTTATGTCATTTCTTTAAAGGATGATGTGCTGGACACAACAGATGGGAAAAATTCAAAGCAGGGCAACTGTAGAGACGTTACACTTGACTTGAGGCTGAAAATTGGGGCGGGGGGGGGGAGGGGGGGTGTGCCTGCATTTTTGGTGGTATTTTCTTAGTTTGTAAAAACATTGCCTAAACCCATCTCTGAAACCCCGGTACGAAGAGTACAGATTTCATTAGCAACCCTGCAAGAATAAAACTGTGACTTCAGCACTTCTGAGTTATTCTTAACATATGAGCCATTTTCTGGAGAATCCAAAGCTTTGATCAACTTTATGAGAAATACCTGTGACAGAAAGAAAACATTTAATGAGCCAGAGATGTCAATTATGAGCTTTCAAGCAATTTTATACCCTATATAATGCATATAAACAATATAGTTTAAAGGGTATTTTATTATTCTATAAATGTCCTAAACTATCTCTTTTAATATTTCAACTTTTTTTCATTCCTTTATTTCAAAGCATGAAAGATAAACCCTCTTCACATGTTCATGGTCTTTCATGGCATAAGGCAAAACAAACTGGGATCAAACCAGCAGAACTGCACAGAGATTGTAAATGTCAAACAAATGAAACACTTCTGTACTTTTTATTTCAATCAAAATTTGTTCAAATGGATAAGCAACTGATGTTGGTTTTGTGCTTTTTATGATTTGCTGCTTTTTTATATTCTCCTTTTTCAACCATTGTGCTTCAGGACCTAACCCTGCATCACCGATATTAAGGAGAAACCTGCCACTGACTTTGGAAAAAACATGTTCATTTGTCAACATCTTTGAAAGATGATTTTAGACATCTTGATTGTTGGTGTCTATTTTTAGATGTCTTACAGTGTCTTGGTTTTTAGAAAATGCTGAATTCCAGTCTTCTGAACTGCACGACCGTTATGTGACTCGAAGACAGACATCCCCAGTATCTGTTTGCTTTGGTAAATCTTGCTTTTTAGACCTGGAGTTCTGCAAAGCTGTCCATCAGCATGCTGAGAACCCCTGATCGTTGGTATTATAAGGAGTGATAAAATAATTCTACTTTAGCCATTCAAAGCTCATGTAGACCAAATTCTACTTTTTACCATTATCAGGACACTTTGACTGAGAAACAACAGGATGTTTCCCTTATGCAACTAGACAAATGTCCTGGACAGAGAATATGTTAAGACTTCCAAATTAGCTTAGGTACTCGACCAGCAGACAGGCTAAATCCAGCTGCTTCAAAAGTGCTTTCATTCCTTCACAGTCTCTGGGCCTATCTGTAATACCTTATGCTTCCATTTTGTGAGGTTTCTTGCAAAACATATTAGCCTCAGTAAGAAATCTTCAATTCCCACGGAGAATTACATTTCAAAATGATGCTCCGTGCTAGTAAGTAATATTTTTCCTGGGCTTCCACATATGGCAATATTTATCTTCAAAGTTTTCCTCTTTGGCTCGTAGGCTGGTTTGTAAACCAGATGGTCTTGTGTGGCCTAATTGTAAGATGATTTGTTGTGTGATTCAGTAGCATTGTTTATTTGTACAGTGGTTTGATGGAATTTGTAAACTGCATAATATTGTTTTACTGTGTTTTCTTTTATGAAAGAGCCACATCTTGCTCTGGCATTTGTGGCGGCGATTATAATTAAATGTAGTTCTCAAGATACTTTGATCTCTGTTTGCTTGCTGCATTAAACTGGTAACATAAAAACATAATATTTCTCGTTGAAACAGGGAACCAGTGCTGGATTTGAAGGCTGAGTGAATGCACCAAATTTTATCTTAAACCCCCCCCCCAGAAATACAATAATCAAATAAGTAAGATGTTCATTGAATGGTGGAAAATTTGATGGCTTTTCAGCAGTGTCAACTTTATGATTTATTAATTTTTTGTCCATCTTTTAACAAGCCTCTTTCATATGGTTTCTGCAGAGATGTCTTTGCCTTTTTGAGTCAAGAAAGTTTTGCCCTACTTGATCCCTGCATATGGTTACTTGTGTTCATATAAGTAAGTATTCCTTAGCTGTGAATATATTTAAGCTGCCAAGACTGTAAAAATATCTAAGAGCTTTCTGGCCTTCCCACTTTGTTTCCATCATGAAAGGTGCCTTCAGCAGTCTGTTTGGTTTCTGGTAGGCAGACTTGTGGAGGGCAGACTTCTTGGGAACCAAGAAATACTTTGGAGAATGGGGGTCCAAGCTTAGGGGGCTGGGAGGCTCCTTTCACTTTGAGGAACCCAGCTTCAAGCCAACCCACTTTACTCAAAGAAGTCACGTGTATGTCTCCTAGCTATTGATGGTCTCTATGGCAAACTGATGGACACAGTTCATGCTGTACTTCAAGAGATGCCCACATCAGATAGATACAAGAAAATCAACACCATGCACTCATGGCATTGATACAGCCAAACCTCAGAAGATAGGCTGAAGAAGAGATACAAGAACCAGGTTTGTCCTTTATCCTCTGGAAGCAGTTCCCTTAAAGCAGAGGCTGAGCACAATGACAGCACTTTCAGTAACGTATCCTGCTGTGTGCTGTATTACAGTATTACCAGGACTGCTGATCATAATTCTTCAAGTATCTCTGCTTTTTTTTTGGCAGTAGAAAGTAAAGGCCATTGTCCCCTCCTTCCCTGTAAGGTGTTTGGAAGAACTAGATGGGAACCAATAAATCAAAAATTTGTTAGTATGGATTAGGAATTATTTTAGTACAAAGATGCTGAGCATGCAACCTCTAGTAAGTAATTTGCAACAGATTTGGAACAAAGCAGAAGAATCACAGTCTTCTAAACAAATGTTGTAATTATTCCAGCAGGAAATATGAGTGCAATGATGATTCACACAGAAAGAGTCTAATTGACTTTTAATTTCTATTTGGACATTCGCTACTTTTCATCCCTTTATACAAACACATTCTGTGGTAGACTACTCTTAAAAAGATTTCAGAGGAATAGACCTAGATTTCAAAGGAATAGATCAAGATTCAGAGACAGATGCATACCAGGGTGTAACCCAAGTTCATGATGAAGCTGAAACTAGACTGCAATGAAGCTTCTCCCACACAATGCCTGGTTGGCCTAGGGATGTGTCATCGTTTTTTTAGTGTCTTGACAGAGGTACTCACTGCCCTTGCACTTTCCTAAGCAGGTCTTTGCTTGGTATAAAACCTCATTCTGACTGTTTGTCTCTGGAGATGGAGCTTACAGTTCTTGTTCTTTGTGGTCATTTTTTGCTGAATGAGATTCCTTCAAGTTTACATTTTCTTTTAGGTCAGGCAATAGTTGCACATCAAGATGTGTCTGAACACAGTTTGTATTCTGCTGAGATCTGCCTTATCTCAAAGAGCCATCATAGTTTTATTCTCTTGTCAGGTTGCCACTACTTGGCAGTGAATAAAAGGCCAACTGAAAGTGAGAAGCACAGCTAAAAACTCCTTTAAGAGGTGTCTGCTTTCCTTTCCCATTAGCTGATGGAGAGTATTGGCACTGAGGTGCTTCGTCCTGTTATCACAAACAGGAGGGGACCAGGCTGTTTCCAGATGGGCTTCTCATTAGGACACTTACACACGTGGACAAGTTCATGCTACAAATATTTTTTGTTTTTTAATTTCTGGAGAGAATATTGTCAAGGCTGAAAACAGTTTAGATGATTAGCTATTTCTTTTTCCTCAGGTTTTTGTTTGGTTTTTTGTTTTGGGGTTTTGTTTTGTTTCTTAACAAGAACCTGAAAACCTGTCCTTTTCATTATTGTTTCTTAAGTACCAAAGAAAGAAGATGACAACTGTTTCACTTGGGAGACTTTGTTGTTGTATGCCAGAGGCGTGGGAGAGAGGTTGTCTCTCTGAGGAGAGCATATTCTCAACTGAAAAACTGCAACTGAACAACTTCATTCAGTGCTCCGTTCCAGTTATTCTGCAGATTTAAGTAGACGTTGCCGTGTTACTTCAGCACAGCTCATGGTTTCAAGCGTTTCTTTACACTCAGGAACACTGGCAACTTGCTTCCATGTTTGAAATGAAAACTGATATACCAATCTGACTATATGACCCCAACAACCTCGAGTGCATATGCCTGAGTTCTTTCCTCAAGCTGAGCTATGAGTGCACCGCATTTCTGATTGGAGAGTGAAAGGCAGATATACTTACCTGCTCTCTCAGAAGTCAAAGATATCTCAACAAAGTCTGATAAAACTTTTCAGATAAATTTATCTCTGGGCTGAATTCCAATATCAAAAGTTAAGCCTGAAAATGATTTGAGAAAGCTGTAAGCAACTGAAAAGGATCATTTTCCCTAGCAATAGCCGTATAATATGCCTGTGCAATAAATACAGCACAAGAATTGAATCTAGCATTAAAGAATGTTATTTCCAGTACTGTTGGATGAGATAAAAATGACAGCAACACCTTGGAAAATATACCAATTTAAGTGATAATAAGATCAATTTCCTTCTTCAGAAAATTGTCACATTCTTCATTTTTCTAGATTCCAAATATAAATTCAAATGTCTAATACAGATGCTTTCATGTAGGCTACTGTGGCAATCAATGTTCAAAGATTTTACAAACACATATGCTTTGTGTGAAGCCACCAGTAAAATGGCAAGTTGAGCCTGACTGTTCTTAGCCAAATGACTTCAAAGCCTGGTTTGTCCCTTGTTGAAATAGTTGCGTTGGAGTAAAGGTAACGTAAGAGAGCTGGGAATAAGACCAGTCAGTTCAACTCAGTTGCCTCCAAAAGTCATTTCCTGCATCCAGCAACACGAGTTACAAAACCAACGCGCTATGGTTGGAGTAATCCAGAAGTGAAACAGTCTCTGAAATTTCCTTTTTTTCTCCCGGGGGCCATACAGTAAGACTGCTAAGACTATAACTAGTGAAGTTGTCCAGAAAGTGCAAAGATACTTAACAAACAGAGGGAGAGGCTTATGAACACAGAAAAAACCCCTATATAAATATTGCAGTTCAATGCAGATTTTAAAGAGGTCTTTAAATTTATATGCACCACTTTAATCTATGCATCCACAGAAATGGATCAAGCATGAATTGATTCTTTCCTTTCTTGCTATGTGCATTCTTGCTTGCAGGTGTGTAGATGAGGTTTTCATATCTGCAGCCTGTGACACCTTTTTTTTGCATATACCTATTTATCAGCTTCTGAGGATAGATTTCCCCCAGTGTGAGTCACTGGATTCCTCCTACACTGCTTACAAGGCAGGAGGAGGTCTGATCAGTGAGACAGTTGTTTGAATGAGTCCATGAGGGTCTTGTGGAGACCAAGACACAATCTTTTTGCATTATTTACATGGACAGACGGCTGTTGAGAGTGCATTTGAGGTCCTGCTTTGTGCCCAGCCTGCAGGGCACTTGGTGTGTTACAGCACTGCTTTAGGAGACCTGGCACTAGAGAAACCCAGGGGTTTAATGCTTGAGATCTCTTCTTCGGCCCTTGGGATACTCGCTGAGATTTCAACTACCTGATAGACACCATCTGTTACCACAAAGCAGCGGAGGAACTTTCAATAATAAAATAAGAGATAGAGGCCAGGAAAGCAGTTAGGGGTGCTTAGCTACAGGAAAAGTTAGTTAAGGTCTTGTTAAGAGCTCATTTAAATTATGTCTCCTGACTGATAATAGCCTCAAAATGTACTGGTGACTTTCAGTTCTTCCTAGGTAAATTCCTACCTCCCTAAAGATGCCCCTGTTCCAAGACAAAGGATGAGAAATGGGAACAGCCCTTTGTGCTGTGGAAGCACAGCCAAGTCCAAAGCAAGAAGTACAACAAAAACCAGTCCAGTTTCTCTGCAGCTTTATGTAGGGCCTATGCTTTATGCTGACATAAACCTTCTGTTGTGTTCATCTTTCCTGCTCCGCTTTCTGTGACCCGACTTTGCGTACACCAACTGGCTGTATTTGACACTCAAGATCTGCAGTGACTCACCTCCTGTGTTATCCATCATAGCTGGATATCAATGTGAAAAAAATAAAGTCAGCTCATACTCCTATTTACAGTCTTTTGGCTTTTTCATAATTGAGTGTTTCATAGAATAAGTAGAGGAAACCATATATTTCAGAATATCTCCAAACCCAGCTTTCCCTCCCAAATTTTCACAAATTGATCCAGACCACCTCTTTGAGAACAGGTTACACACTGCAGAGGAATGCATAACTTGTCCATGAACGGCTGCATATTTTGTCCTTTGTATTTACATTTTTCCAAAGGAAAAAAAAAAAACCAACAACCAGGTTTTTCCAGATAAAGATATTTTCTGCTTTTGATGGATGAAATTAGTCTGCATATCCTTGGAGACTGCCAACAAGTTTACACTAGGAACTGGAATGAAGCCATCAATTCATTTCACATGGGTTCCATCTGATGGCAAAAACCCCATCACGTAGTCCCGTAACACTGGTCTTTTAATCACTGAAGAACGTGGTGACCTATGGTGTGGTGTCCCACTGCTGTTTCTCTGGGAACCACCTTGATGTGTGGGGACACTTTGACTATCTCTGACTGCCATTACTATGAATGGCAATTAGATTTATACATCTTTGCACTTGGGGAAAAAAAATACAAGACTATTCTGTGAGACTTGCATCTGGCATGCTCAGAGCTGTTCAAGTGCAAGAACCGGCATCTTAAGCTAAAAGCCTTATACACCCCAGCAGTGAATTTGGTGATCAAAGTTTGGTTACATACCAGCTGCAGGGATTGGACCTAACTGAATTTTCTAAAAGTGGTTCAGCTTTGGACACAACATCAAAACCCCAAACGTCTGATTTTCAACTTTGGTTAAATGTGGACTCACACGTTAATGTTTTGGTTTGACCCATCTCTAATTAGCTGGATGACAGTCTGTGAGAGCTGCTTTCTGAGCCTCGTGGTGTACTTCACTGAACAAAAAAAGACTTGGGTCCCATTTGCCATCTGTGTCTTCCTTGTTCCCTTTCTTGTGGCAAATGTTTTAGGTATGAGTTGCGTGGATCTTTTAATTGGGACCCGCCTACAGTATGTGCAAACAGCGCCGAGACCCAGAGATCAGTGACCACTGACCCTTCCTCCATTCCTGCCATCGTCTTGGTTTGGCACTAGAACACCCCATTCAAAGGAAATATTTGTTTCTTGGACCACCATATGTTTTAAGAAAGGTTTATACCCCAGGGGTTCTGTATTAGATTCCAGCAGGTTACTTCATTAAATGAGCATATCAAATTTGATTGGAAGTTCTCATCAGCTTTCTGTTCCATTTAATTTTATTTTTATACAGATGAAGAAATTACTGTTACACCCATACCCACTGACAAGCCAACTACATTACTTCACATCTACTTTATAACCACATATAATTACATAACCTCTTGGTTTATTTTCTTCCAGAACTCATGGCTCCTCATAGAATCTGCTCCGTCTGATCTAAGAGGCAGATTTTGGCCTAAAAAACAGTTTTCAAGACATTTACATGGTTTGGGTTTTTTTCCTATATTGAATATTCCACATTTATTAACCACAATTTGATTCAAGCAGAGCAGCAAGGGCTTCACTGATACAGTCTGGAGGGGCTGTGTTAGTGAAAGGAAAAGACAAGCCCAGCATCAAAATATTCTGCATAAATCTCATTATCGTGGGAGAGCTTCCATCTTTTCAGCCCCACACTATAAAATCTCTCTTAGCACACTGTGTTCCCTCCACTGTGTTCATCTTCATTTATAGGCACCACAACCACTTTCCCATCTAAAATTTCCAATCAATGTCACTCCTCAAACCCTCCTGTCCTTCGCTGATGTCAGAAATACAGTAGACAGAAAAGCATTCTCACCTCAGTGTGTGAGGGCTACCTTGAATAAGAACGGGGCTGGCAGATTACATTCATGTCAAAAGCACATAGCCGGGTAACTAAAAATAGTTAGAATGAAAATCAGTATCTGGCAGTTTTTGCAGGACCATAGTTTTATGCTTGTATAAACTCACTGAAATCAGTTAAGGCAGATCACTGTAAGGCTGGAGGGTAACGGTGGTGAAATGGCCCCTAAGATTGTTTTAAATGCTCATCCCAAGTTGCATTCTTAAACACATATTCACAGACCACAGGGTCCATTTGTTATAATCTATCACAATGACACTAAACAATCTGCCATAAACATATTCATTCATGCCAAGAAATGCTATGCACCCCTTAGATCCCAGAGAAGGGACCAGAAAGAGCAGACATTCACCCCCTCGTCATCAGTCCCGGCCCTGGAAGCATTTTCATATATGATTTTATCAACTTTAAAAGTAATGATTTAATCCTGCAGCCCTTCCTCCCATCAGTTTTATTTATTTAAGTGACTAGAGCTGCAGAAAGTCTGATAAAGAAAAGCTGCAACACCAGGCTCCTTAATTCTTATTTGCTTAGATAATGCAATTGCATATTGCAGAGTGCACGGAGAGAGACTTACGACAAACTAGGGAATCCTATTTTCTGTCAGCCCCACACACACACTTCCACGTGGCCACGTGGCTGCTGCTGGCAAACTGAAATAGCTGAGGCAGTTGAACACCAGCGTTTCTTGCGCTCTTTTAGACAGTGACAGAAGTAAGTGGTTGGGTTGGACCATGACCGTTTGCAGATTCGCGAGGGTGGGCAAGGGCTCTGTAGGGTCTCCAGCCCAACCTCCTGCTCAGAACAGGCGCAGCGGGACCAGGCTGCCCGGAGCCTTGCCTAGCCCATTTTGAGCATCTCTAAGAATGGAGATGTCATGTCTTCTCGCAGCAACCTGTTCCACAGCTTGGCCAGCTCCACTGTAAAAATATTTTCCTTTTCAGGAAGCCAGAATTTGCTGTGTTCCAACTTGGGTCTCTTGCCTCTCCTCCACTACCCCATCTCATCCCTTTGTAGACTATTTTGTATGATGTACAAAACCAACAGTTTCACTGACCTCTACTGAAGGATGCAATGCCGTTGGACCATTTACCGTATGGGGATCATGAAATAGATCACTTTCTCACCCCCCCGCCCCCAGCACTACAGAAAGGAAGAAGAAACTACTTTGAGGAAAGCCACCAAAACTGGTGCCTGCAGTAAGAGGACTGCCAGGGCACCCTTCTGGTGAGGGATCAGGCGCAGTGAGGCTGCAAGGAAACGATCCTGCCCAGGGCAGTACCTGTCCTACACACACACGGGGCAGAGCTGCTGCTCAGAGCAGGCAACCAGAACCCCCTTCTTGCCTATAGACCAAGACAGACACCGCAGTGGCTGAGGGGAAAGCAATCCTCAGAGCAGATGTGAGTCACGCTCAGCCTGGACGGCTGTTCTTCACCTCAGCCTGCGCCGGACCACGTCAATGTCACACACACTAAAATCACACACCTAATCAGGCTTTGCAGGGATTAAGCTGAGCCAAGGCTGAGGAATTACCTACACCAGAAGAACGCTGCCATACGAAAGCAACACCAGCATATAATTGAAATAATTTATTTACCACTAGAGCACCACAAAAACAGACATACAATGTGTTAAAATACAGAGTAATCGATCACCAAAGTACAACACAGCTGTCCTTTAAGTTCCTTTTTTTTTTTTTTTCTCCTTTAAACCATGCCAACCATACAATTGTACTGATGCTAAACACATAAAAAATGCTGTCCTACCCCACCCAGCTAAGTGCTCAGATTCCCCCTCAGCCCCAGCCAACCCCTTGGGTCTGGTCTTTGAAGGCGCTGAACATTTCCCACCAGTTCTCAGGGACTTTGCTCAGACAGTGGCAATTACCTCGGCATGATAAGGCCTCTGGCACAAAGTACTTGAGCTGTTGCAAACCCATCTAAACATCATTCCAGGGGGATTTACATCAGACCTGAGTGGTGCTTAGGACTCACAGTACCCCACTCGTGAGAGGGGAATTTCACCCATGAGTTCTGCACATTGTAGGATCAGGCCTAACATCCTTGGTAATTAAAGGGAAATACATGCCTAATAAACAAACAAACAAAAAAAAAATGTAGGAGCTTTATAATAGAGTATTTCAAATAGTATCAGTGCATTTTGAGGAAAAAAAAGGTTCTTTAAAAAAAGTATTTGATCTTGGGGTAATGATTTACAGAAATAAGGTCTTATACTTAAATTTAGAGAAAAACTCCAAACCCAAACTGAAATTTTCAGCTGCGTCCAGCGCATAGTGAGTATAGTTGGACAACTATGCTATTTCCTATTCCACTTTTTCAAAGCTTCAAAACTGGTTTTGAGCTGCATTCCCATAGCAGAGAACTGCAAAAATGTTTTTAAGTTTTTTAAAATGTGTTCATCCTTGTCTCCTTTCCTGTCCAACAAAAATACAGTTCTCATACTGAACCTGATAAAACTAATTTTGCTGCCGTATACAACAAAATCCAGAGTATTTACTACCCTGAGGAGTTTCACTGAGTTCAGTGCATCTTCTCACTGGAGTAAGTCTGGCTCAAGCAAGTGTTAGCAGGACAGATTTTTCACTTGTTCATCTCAACTCACTACATAATGCGAAGTCTAACATACCTCCTCCTCTGCGCTGAGTCAATGGGTGGGATTAGACCATCTGTGGGGCTACGTTTCCATCTAGGCTGTAAGCACAGGCTCTACCGAAGTCCCGAGGAGCTGCGTGTGCCAGCCGCTGCGGTACTTCAGTTTTGCATCAGTGTTCTGCTGAAGCCAAAGAAATTGAACTTCTTAAAACTGGAGCTGACAACATCAAGCTCAGGAGCATCCTCCTGGCACCGCTCGGGTCAGTGACAGAAAATGCCCTTCTCATCCAAGTAGTATGCTTCTAACACAGTTGTCCAGCTTTGCAACACAAAACCATTCGTCATGTGAAATGAACTGAACTGAATGCGACTTCTTCGTGATTTTTTTGCTAATTTAGGTTGGGGTTTTTTTTAAATGAAGTGTATGACGCGGATTTTTTTTGTTTTACTCCCTCTACAATATTTAAAGATGCCTAACAACAACAAAATCCTAGGAACCCCCTGTTCCTTTTTCCTTTTTTAAAACGTGAACTCAACTCAATGAACTCAACTGAAAAAAAATAAAAGGCAAACCCACAAAAATCAAGGGTCCGATCCTGCTAATCCTTCCACACGCACCAATAGCCCCAAGGGGCCTGCCGTGCCGCTGCAGAAGTTAAAGGCAAACCTCTGTTACCTGCAGAAGGAGCAGGTCCCACAGACCAACTGTGGGGGCAAGTCCCCGCTGGGTGCGAGGCCGAGGCACGGCCTCTGACGGAAAGCGATCCCGCTCGTGTCCCGTTTCGGGGCATCGCTGCGGCAGATGTTTCCTACCAGCCTCCTGCACAGTGGTGAATGTCATTCTCTGCAAGGGTTTGCCTCGCCTCAGCCAGGCGGTGACATCTCTTCTTGCAACACCTCGCTCCCTGCCCATCTGTTTGAATGTCTATAGCCGAAAGGAAATAAAAAAGGTCTAGGAATCCGAACCGCATTGCGATTCAAGTGTTACAAATGGGGATGANTCCTTTTTCTAAAACAGAAAAACAAATGGAGTCAGGTAGCTTATGTCATAATGATGAACAATATACAAAGCACATGTATAGCAATTATTATAAAACATGTATTTGTAGTGCAAGTCAAAATATAGGGACTCTACTCATACTGGCCAGCTAGAGGGAAACACATGATTCTGAGTGATCAAAAAGAGCCCCAAATTCAAATTCAAACTCATGAGAGCTGACAGTATTACAGAGTACAAAAATATGGTGAAAATTTACACATTACACATAAAGTACTTAAATTTTTAATAGTTTACAAATAGAGATCTACAGATATGTTTCCAATTAAGCTGGCTTTTACTACCCACCTATTGTAATACTCTAGGTATGGTTACATATACCAAAAGAACAAAAAAATCCCATAGCATAGCTATACAGCAACATATTAAGGTCTGAAGATTAGACCAGTACATGTTAAATATTTCACTGGTTTACTAAACTGACATTTTAAATCATTTACAGTAAAAAAAAAAATCTTATAGACTTGTCTTTGAGACTGAAACAGAGTGTCCTTTATTAGTAAATTATTCAGTATTTAAAACAAGGGTTTGAGACCTTACAAGAAGCCTCTCTAGGCAGCTCGCATGAAAAATAAGGTATTTTAAAGGCAGAGTTTCTCAATAATGTAATAACTGATTTCTATTTTAATTAAACTGAACTAACCATTACTTTTCTGATTCTTTTGAGCTTGTGTTCCGTTAGGCTTTATATGTATTTCTGGCAGCTTATTTGGTCTCCACTTTGTCCACACTGGCTGGTTTTCTTTATTCCAATGGCGATACGGAAATGTTCATTTGATAGTTTTTACACACAAATAAATAATGCACTGTTAACTCTACAACTAAGAGGAATGGGTAGGATGCCTACTGCGTAACAATACAGAGAGATCAAGTAAGGCACGGGACAGATACAGCAACTCCACTTCATGGGATTTTCCTGTTTTTTTCCTTTCACATAGTAACACTAACAAATTTCTTCCAGTGTTTATTTTTTAAAAGGTTTTTTTTTTCTTTAACTTTGCTTCTTGTCTATCTCACACTATGTGTAGGTGAAATGTAGGATAAAGGCCTTCAATGTTTTGCTTCAGATGCCAGTTTAAAAAAACAAAAACCAAAACTTTCAAACAGTTCAGACTAGTACCGCTTTTTTTTCTTCTTTTTTTTTTTTCTTTTAACACTGATGAACCTGGGTTTTCATTTTTCTTTCTTTCCTTCTCACTCTCTCTTTCTTTTTTTCCTTGGTTATTTTTTAATACACACACGTCATGCTGTTTCAGGGGTATCCTTTAGCTGCACTTGCAAGACTTTACGATCATGTTGGACAGCTGTTCGATTTTGGGTGTTTTGCCAATGTAGTAGAGGATGGTGAGGGGTTCCAAATCCTGGGACACGCAGCATGGAGAGGCAGAAGCTTCTGGATTTATGGTGTTATATAAGCTGAGTACCTAGAAGGAGAAAGGAAAAAAAGAGAGATTAAGTCAGCTACCTCTGCCTTCCTGCCACTGCAGAGCAAATTCCTTTCTGCATCATTTCTTCCCACAGCGCCTGAGAGAAAGCCCACTGAAAGCAGTACGCAGATTCTTTGATTTTAATAATTTTTATGCTTCTCCGGTTGAATCTGGTGTCACAATCTGCCTGAGTTTCCTAAGGTTTTATCCATACAGTCTTAACACTTGAAACAGGTATATGCCTGGAGCCTGCCTTGATTCAAAGCGTAGCCCTTTGAATCAAGATGCACACTGTATTGATATGTAAAGAAGCAAACAGAAAGGCTTTTATCTGTGTCTTCAGATTGCTATTTGCTGTTACAGGATTTTGGCTTTACAAGCGCACCAGAAGGAGAAGAGAGTCCTTCAGTGCATAAGCCCTCCTCTGCTTCTCCTCTCTGGCTACGTTTTGCTAAGTCCGTTAATGCCACCCTGCAAGCACCAGGGCTCAAGCTGCAGCTACGCCTGTTGAGAATCAGCTGCGGTGAAGTTAGCAGCGCCGGTGCTTTATGTCACGTTGGATTCATATGCGTGGTTCTCTGCAAGGGAA
The DNA here is from genome assembly GCA_013400195.1 of Aramus guarauna. Lineage (NCBI taxonomy): Eukaryota > Metazoa > Chordata > Aves > Gruiformes > Aramidae > Aramus > Aramus guarauna. The sequence continues at coordinate 1,223,822 of VXBL01007437.1, forward strand.
GTATGTAGGGTTACCCGCTGATGATGCACAGGTATTTCTGAGGATGCCATTAATGTGTTAGCCAAACACCAAGTGACCTTTTCCTAGAACTTCAACACAACGCTTGCAACTTAGCGAGACAAAAGATCTGTTCAGGACAGCAACACTAACTACTTTATTAAGCAACTTCTGACTCCTTGGGCAACTATCCAAACCACATATTTGTGACCATGACAGTTATTCTTCCTCTTTCCTTTAAAAACAAGTGCTGCTCCAAAATGTGTACACTACTACTCCACACCAGGATGGAAACACACCTTATTTATACCTCTGCCTGCTGACGCTGCTAATAGTACAATGGCACAGCCAGTGGCAGCTACAAAGGGTATCTATACCTGGGTCTGTAAGTTCAGGAAGAACACACTATTGTAGCTTTACATGTCAAAGGGAAAGCAAGCTGCCCTTTGGACACAAAGAGTTGTCCCTGCTGGCTGATGTTGATCTGGTATTGTAAGGGAGGCTTGAAAAAGGGGAGACATCATTCTTAGTATGGACCTGAGGGTGAAATTCTTACTTTATGACAACTGTGATGCAAATGTCTGCCTCATGCATTTGCTGTCTAGACATCCTTATTGACAGTTGAGAGAAATAAGCACTTCACAGTAGAATACTACTCATCTTAAGGCAGTGGGCTAAAATACCACGTCTAATCCCTAAAATAAAAAGTCCCATTTCAGACAACTGTAGGTTCTTCATCATCCCAGACGAAAGGTTCCTCCTTTGCATTTACATTTTCGAAGTACAAGAACAAATACATCTTTTGAAGTAAAAGAAACACATCTATCAGTACATTTTCAGAAAATTCAGCATGGTAGCATATCAGTAACAATGAAAAATGAAAAAATGGCAGGTCATAAAAGTATATGATAATCAGGTGGTACGACTCAGCCCTTTAGAAGCTCTGATAGTGCCTCCCTCGGTGTCTTTGCTCTCAGAACTCATTGTGCCATCTTCCACTCATGCTCTATAAATAAAGGTCCCTTCCCAGGCAGCCTCTCAAAGCTACACCAAGCTCTTACTCACAAAAAGCATCCAATCCATCTATGTGTCATACTGATGAACACATTAAAAAAATAAATCTCTGTGGCAACATTCCTACTGCTTCATCACTAGCTTGAGGACATGTGCGAAGCCATGTTTCATCATCCTTAGTTACCGAGATAATAAACACAATCTTTGGGCATTGGTGCTGATGTCCATCCTAGAACCATATTTCACCCTGCAGTTATAAAATACAAGCTGAAAATTAGCAAAATCATTACTTACTCTGCTGTGCTGAGTATCTGAGCTCCATAAATATGGACAGGCTCCTGCACAGAAATTAGCATGATATCCTTTAGGTTCATGAATCCACTTCCAGCCAAGATCTCTCTTGAAGTCAATATAAAGTGGACGCAGACAGCAATTATCCTGCACGTTCCTGGGAAATAAAATACAGACAAACACGTTGGTCATAACAAAGACAACATAGGGAATAAAAATATTCCAGTTGCTTGCTGCCTGAATGATGCTTTACAGGCAGGTAAGTCCCACTCCCAAAAATTCACAACCAAATCACATCAATAGTAGATTATGCTGTAACTGAAATCAGATGCTTAGAAATGGCAGGACTTGCTTATACAAAGCTAATGGTTTCCCTGGAGGACCAGTAAGTATTTTTCTCCAGGTCCTACTAAGCAGCCTCTCTGAGTAGGTGACTACAGTGGAGGTGATAATTAGGCTGTAATTATGGGGCTGACGGGTCTAGGAATCATCCCAGATGGAAGTCAGCCTCTGCTTTCTAAGGCCACAACCTTCCTGATCTGCCACTGTCTCTGCAGGATTGGAGGCCACTGGGCCGATACCCGTGGCACACAGACCCCGTGGGTCCGTGACTGAAAGCCCATGCTCTGTATAAATGCCAACCGTAAAGAAACATGATAAGCAACTGCATTACACCTCACAGGCTGGTACTACTACGTAAGTATACTGAATGTGGATGCATAGTTACCTAAAACAATAGGCAGCATCTAGAGCACGCTTCTTCCGCCGACTGGGTTGTTGCGACTCAAGTCTGTAGGAGGGTAATAACATTAGCAGAAGATGTGGGGTCTTCCCACTGTATTTTTTCCTATTGGACTTTAAAGCTTTCACATCACCACTGGAATATGTGTAGTCATCAATACCTTCAAAAAATACATTTTGGTGATAAACATTGTGTTGCTTTTTCTTCACAAATTAAATAAACCATCTCTTTAAAAAAAATTCTCTCAGAAACTGGGCAATGATGGTGTCAGCTAAGCATGTATACTGGGGAAGTGGGGGCAAATTTCAACCCAAGAACCCTAAGATATTCACAGTTCTCATGTTACCTATTGTATCAGCCCTCCCACATTCACAGCCATTTAATGGCATTTCAGTACCTTTACCTGAACTGTTGAAATGAGTAACAGCAAAGATTACTTCAGCTACTGCCTCTGCATCACTTAGTTTCAAATGTCCCAAGCAGTGATGCTTTTGCCACTTCACTTAGGGCAGTATTCCCATCTTTTAACAGTTATGTACCTTTTAAAACCTTGTAACACCATTAAAGCTACTCTGGATACTTCACCTGCATTTCCCACTGCTTACTTCCATCCCATTAGTTTTTCTCTATCACATTTACCTCTTTCTAATGCTTGTAAATTCTCTGTCTCCCATTGCCAGCTTATTTAAATCTGCTAGTTTTCCTCAGAAAGTCAGTTATTCTATCCCCTTCTTTTGTATGGGCATGGCAAGGACATTGATCAAAATATTTCTTCTTGAAGTGGCAATCAATGACTTCACATTTTGTATTTTCTCTTAAAATACTAACTGCCTCACTAGCTTCCTATCATGGCAATCGCACAGGCAAAAGACTCAAGGTATGACCCTTTCCTAGGAGTCCAAACAGCACATGTTATGCCTGTTGCTAAGACCCTTTTGAAAATTAACCTCCTGAACCAGATAATACTATCTAAAGAGGAAGAGATACACTTTTCTTTTTGTAACATTTGCAATTACAGCGACCAAGTATCATACCAACAGTTTTTTAAATATACACAATGGCTTTAATCATATGTACAGTACATGTATTTACTTAGAGAAAAAATTCCAACGCAGTAAAACCATGTTTAGAAAAACTTAATACTTAAGGAGGAATATACCCAAATCCTTGGAAAACAAATGAACCAAATCATGATCTACTTTAATAAATGAGAACTGTATAAACAGAATTTGGGTTGGTTCTAATATAGCCATAGTTTTATACATACTGGTGGACGATAACTATAGCATGTTCAATTAAATAACATTTCCCTTTTCAAAACTGAAACTTGAATGGCTTAAAAACACAAGGGAGCTTACGTGACCTTGATATATTTACTCTCTATCACCTTGTCTGCTGTCCATAAGAAGCACATATATCCATAACCCTAACTACACACTGTTGTTTATTTTTTAATGCTCACTCAAGCCAATGTTTAAGTTTTAACCAAGCTAACTGTCAGCATTAAAAATACTTTATGTAACTGATATACAAATATGTTACAATAAATTCTAAGTGCCAATGTAGATTATAGAGATAATCAATGTTAACTTATGTAGTTCTGTTGACTTCACCAGAGAATCAGCCTTCCACTGCTGGAAGTAGGAGCACACAGACAGGCACATCATTTCTGTTTCTTCAACCCACAATGCACTGGCAGTAAAAAAACTGTAGGACATTTATACAAGTCTGGCACCTATTGTTCAGCTCTTCCCAAAGTGACTGATGTGATGGCTCAGAGTGATTTTAAAGTATTACTGATATGATATTATGATATGATATTACTAATATGACCAGGAAAAAAAAAAAAAAGTAACTGGAGATACTTAGTGTGCCTGAAGAGCTGTAAGTACGTGCGCAGGTCCTTACAAAGACTGGGACCCTCTGTACTTAGTGAGAACAAAGGAAGGTGCTTCTATAAGCAAACCAGCCAACTGTTGCCTTATTATACTTTGGAAATTTGCCACAACAATTATTGTTTAACACTCATAAAAAGCACCATGCTCACACAAATACCTACTGCAAGCAGCTTATATTGTGAGCTAAATGTCATCCTAATTCAACTTTCCAGCAGCAGCCTTTTCTACTAAGCCTGAACCATTACCGTGCTAGGATGGACAGCAGTCAAAGGGTTTATTTTGAAAACATTCAGCAAGTTTTCTCATGACTATCCAACAGTGGATAGTCTACTGTGCAACATCCAAAATTGCATGTATAGCTGGTGTGCACGCTGCAAACTGTAACACAGACACTTACGGACATCGAAGCTGCATGCATGGAATGAGACAGCTTCTGGTTTTAGAATAGTTCAGCTGATACAGTTTTACCCTTGTGCCTCCAATACCATTTCCTATCAGCTGAGAACCAAGATTCTCAAATGAGCAAATTTTCAATCAGCTGAATGCCATTTTAGAAGCACAGTAACAGCTCTTTGTTTCTCTCCTTAATTAGTAAGGATGACAACATTTTAAAAAGTTTGGGTTTTTTTCTTTCGTTACCTGCAAATCTTGCTTCAAGCTCCTCACTTTTATTTGGGATGATATAATTATTGGAAGGCACGAAGGTGCAGCATGGACAATGTAAGCTTATCTTAAATCCAAGGTTCCTGTCTGCAAAACATAAAAGTAAGTGGAGTTGGTTTTCACACATGGAAGAACCCTGAAATACTGCTGAATTAATGGAGGAGTAGTTGGGGCAGGAGTGAAGGCACAGAGCACTTGTTATCACCTCTGTGATGGAGCCACTCATGTACAGCCTCAGTGACATCAAAAGACAACCACTCTCCTTCAGCTCTTGTTTTAACTACTTTGCTGTCGATGTAGCGCTGTCCTGGTGATGATAATTCTTTTGATTTTAGAACCTGCAAGAAACAACAAATACAATTGCTTACAGGTTAACATTTACCTGTTTGGGTTTTTTATTAAAATGGACCACCAGAATTATAAAATAGCAGAAGAAACTATTACAGCTCAAAACTCTATGCAGCAGATGTACATTCAGGCACATTTTCAGAAGGAATTTTCTTAGGGTGTGCAGGGAGAGGAAGGTGATACAAAAACACCCTAATGAAATCAGCTTATGCTCCCAAGCAAAACATACCATCACATATTCCTTCCTAAGAGAAATCACACAGAAAGACTGCCCTGAAAACTTGTCCTGTAACGCAAACAGTCAAGAGATCATAGTAACTGGAACATCAAAAGAGGCTGTTTTACCTTCTTCAGTAATACGTACCCTGGTCAAGAATAACATGAGATGCTACAGTAAAGCCTGTACAATGTCGTCTGTACACTGAAGATACTATATTGCTCACCCATAACTAGTCTGCATGGTAATGTCTTACTCATGCTTCCAGCCTTCCCTCTGACTTCAGGTACCAGTCATACATTACAGAGAAAAAAGTTACTGTCCATACAGGTAACCTGGGGGCATGCAGAGACAGCCTGGTGTGAATCATGGCCACACATGGATTTGTGCAACAGGAGATGCTGCTTCCATCCAAACTTTGATGCCAGATGTATTCGTGTCAAAAGTTTCAGCAAAGCTTGCTACTGAGCATGCAATAAAAAAATACCTGTACAAAACCCCCCAGCCCCTCCCTTTCAAGACACAGCACTGCATGCCTGGAATTTCCAGTGCCCACGGTCCTCCTGTCTAAACAATTCAGTGAGTGCTTTCCCACATATAAGCACAGCCTGCTAGTATTTACCCTAACTCTAGGATGAAAACAACTGGACTTTTGGCTGCTAACAGGTTTCTGGTTTCCCGGTTATTACTATGTTGATAGTTTTGCGATGCAGGAAGCTGGAATGCCACGCAACATTAAGTCAACTGCAATCAAGATACCACACGATAACATCACTTTGTAACTTTTGGCATGCCAGCTGTGTGACTTCGTATATTGTTTTGGGTTCTTCCTCTCTTTAACCATCCAAGTCCATCTCCAAATGAATAACTGACAATGTCTCATTGTTTCCTGCTATTTTCTCAGCCCAGACCAAGCTGACATCTAGCAAATGCTGCTGGAATAAAACAATGGTGAAACTGCATAATACATGTAAAGAAAAATATTTCAAAAGAGGTGTGAAATTATGTCATCATGATAAAATTAGGCTTTTCATAATTAAAAAGAAAAGCAGGCTTGAAAAGGCCAGATTCTGTCCAACATGTAGAATCTCCCTATTTATTTCAAGGGAATGTTAGACCTCTCAACAGCCAACAGCGTAGCTCCCACAAAAACATTTGTCTTATGAGAAGAACAGCAGCATGACAAGCTCTTTGCCTTCTTTCCGATCAACACATTTAGCAAAAAGACATGAGAAGAAGTTTGGTCCAAGTCCAGAAAATTTGTATGTGCCCCCAGTAGGCGATGCTGAGTTCTCCAGTAGAAACTGAGGGCACTCAGACATTGAACATTGGGACTCCTTTTTATGAGGCAACCTTCAAACAAAGTGTTTGAACAACTGTTTACAGAGAGTCTGGCAGCAGCAAGGGGACTACCATTGCTCAGAAGTGCCAGAGGGATGAGAGAATCTGCAATTGATGCTGGGAAAGTCCCAGAGAAGTACAAATATAACTTTGCCTTTCCTTTGGTCTTTATCAGGTCAACTCAAGTGTTTCTGAGGATGTAATGCAGCTGTCATTCTGCAAAGATGTGTTGGGGCAGGGGTGTGTGTGAGGCAAATGGGACACAAGAACTTGGCTCATTTCTCTGCCTTTCTGCGCAGTCATATCTTTCCAAAGACTCCAGAAACTGCATACCTCAGTTCTGGCAATGATGTAAGGATCTAAAAGTAAGTAATATGCCAAAAGCAATCTCCTGATGTTAACTATACTTGATCTTAGATACGTTCTGAGGACTCAGCTGTGCCTTCTTATCCAAAATGAAATAACTTTATCCCAATGCCATTGCTACCAAAAGACAAAGTCAAGGGCTGGCATTGTGTACCTGGCATAAAAGGCATTTGTAAAAGTACAAGAAATCATCACTGCATGAATCCAATGGCACAAAGAACATCTATGCTCACCTATGAACTGAATGACAAGAAAGTGTTTGCAGGTTTCAAAGCTGTAGGACACTGTGGGACAGGATCGATACTGTGAATTAAAAGAGCTAGATATTATCCATACTACGGTATCTATGGTATCTGAAAGCAAGGCTTGTCTCCATGTTGTTTATGCTACAAGTTCAGGAAGAAAATTACAAAGAATGAGCTAAAAAGTCACAAACTAACTATGGCATAATTTCCACAATTGACATCATTGGTTAAACAGGCACTAGAGGTTCTTAAGCAAAGGGCTGTTAAGCGTCATGAGTGTCATACTTAGTGAAATTAGCACATCTGCTTCAATCTCCTTCTCCTGGGCTGACTAAGCATCTTTATAGTGTTAGGGTGATGCACGATTTTGTAAGCTAGAATGATCTTCTAGCCTCACCTTTTCCATTTTTTCCTTCTTTTTCCATTACATCATTATAAGTGTGGGAAGCTAATGGGTGATAAAATCCTAGGCTGGATCCTCAAAGTCCATTTCCTCCCACAAAATAACCTGATGGAGGACTCTTCACTTCTTTTCCTACACTGCATTCTCTTTCCATCCACACTGAAGCAATTGCACTGTGCATAGTGGTAAACAAAGTGGCCTCTTTGTGGGAACCTATCAGAAATTTTTACAGCTACAAAATGTTCTTAAAGTGGGTCTTCTAAAAATTATTACATGAAATAAGCACTTTAGGTTTTCTCTGCCATTTCCCCCCTTTGGATTGCTTCTTTGTACTTTGCACTACATTTCTGGTCTTGCCTTCCCCATCAGCAACTCCTTTTTCTTCCAATACACCCTCAAGCCTATATTCCCATTGAAAACCTTCTCTTCCAGTATTTCCAATACATTCTTCCTACTAAATCAACTAGTTTAGTTGCAAAAAAGAAGAAAAGCCTCTACTGTGCCTTGCAGCTTTTGTACTTGAAAGCTTGTCTACTTCTTCCAACTATACAGATTGGTCTTAGAAGAGATATTACCTTTACCTATAAACATTGCCTCGCCTTGCCTATAAACGTTGCCTTACCTTTATGTTTAGCCCATCACAACCACATCAAACACTGTTACCAGAAATGTTGCTGCACAACTTGTACTTCCAGGAGCTAAGTGAAGGCCTAAAAAGTAGGCCTTTGTGCAAAATAGTTTTCAGTGTGCTAAAATATTAACAGAAGACAAGGGGGGGGAAAAAAAACCACAGGAGAGAAGGAAGGCTGAGTTAAACTTCCCCTTTAATGCTTTCTCATTTCCCTCTGGCACCTTGTCCAAACACTCCCTCTTAAAGAGGGAGAAAGAGTTCGGTGTGTCTATGGGTCATGACGTGGATGGCAAGGGCTTTCAGCGTGGGGGAGTACTGTGCATCACCACTCGCACGTAGAGATGATAGATTCAATCACTTGCATGAGTAGGAGACAGAGTTTCCACACACTCAACCTCACTTCCCTCACGAGTGACACATTTAAACACCTGCATGCACAAGCAGTTGATGATGCACAACAACTGCACACGTGCAGGTGCAAGCATGCACACCTTCACACGCGTGAGTGAAATCTCAACATAAACAAACTCAAAATTCAGGTTGTGAAAAAATCTCTGCAGCTTCTGCACATGGGGATGTTCTTCCAGGTGTATCTGTTTATTTGGTCTCACTTTCAACAGTGATAATGCAATGCTGCCTTTTCTAATAAAGGATTATGCAAGGAACATAGGCATACGATCATATTATGTGGGGATGAGCTGAATAGGTAGAAGTGTTACCGAAAGGTTATCCACCAGACTTCTAGCCCAGTACACAGAGTAATTTTCATTCAGTAGCAATGCTCTGAATTCTAAGAACAATTTGGTTTTGTCTACCTTCTTTTTGTACAGGATTCCTCCCTTTCACAGGAAATCAAATAGTTAGCCAAAATGCTTGTTAATCTCTTCTTGACAAAGTATCTTGTACACTTAAGCCCTTCCTTTGAGCTATCTTTTTCTACAGGCACTGCTAACTTTCCTCTCATCAATTTTTTTTCTATTCTGACCCTTCGTAAAAAAACCTGAGGAAAAAATTATCTTACAAATACCCACGAAGGACCTCTAGATATCACATACACGCAGCTACTGCCAGCAGATCAAGGCAAAACAAACATGTGAGTATACGAACTATGCAGTTAACTGCAGGAAAGGGCTCACGAAGCAGCCAGATGCAAACAAAGCATTGCTCTTGCTTGTACAGCTATACACGTTTGGGAAGCCCAGTTGGGGCTCTCAGTGATGACAGCACTCACATGCCACCCTCATCAGGCCTGCCAGATTTCTGGTATTTTATAAATCCTGTTGAAATCTGCTCCTCACTGGTTCTGCAAAGGCATTCTGCTCAGACCTCAGAGAGATACCCTCTGCTTTGCTAGCAGGGATTTGTCTGTGCTCCTCCTCATCCATTAGAGGAGGCTGAACCATGATGCCATCTTGGGAGCGTATGCCAAATCAGCATGACAAGGGCTTTCAGCAGAGAAAACCTTCAGTTTTGTCACAAACTGGTTTCAGAAGAAAGACAAGCGAGTGTCTGGAAAATACTGATCTCTACATTACTTCTGCCACCTGCTATGCTTATTTTTTATATCAACTGGAGAGCATTAACTGATATATTTTTTAAAAATATAAGTATCAAGTAGCTGAAATCTTCATTAACATACTGAAGGATGAAACTATTTATTTATATGCACACGTTTATACTCTCAAGTACCTATCACACAGTTCTGAGTATAAAAATAAGGACAAGGATTGTCCCCGTCTGTATTTTATAAACTGTAAAGTACACTGAGAACACTATATAATTCATGATAACAAACAAAGCAGAATGTTTGCAAACTTAGCGGAAACATGGCTTCTTTAAAAAATGAGGCATATCAGAGGCTGATATAAGCAGAGCAGCAGCATTTGGCACCAGTGTAATTATACTGGTTCAAAAACAAAACCAAAAAACCTCCAAAACCCAAGAGTCTGTTAATAGAAACGTAATTATTTTGCTCAGATTTTCCTTTGCCTACACCCCTTCTCATATACACAGGCAGCTAAAGCAGGGGATATTTGAATGAACACATTAGAGTATGTATTCTAGACAATAACCACTGAGAGCAGACGCCAGAATAGCCTGTCTTCATGACTCATTACACACATAGAAGGAAAAAAATTGACAAAAGGACACACTGGTTCTTTCAAATAACTGGAGCTCCAGAAGAGCAACTTGCTTAGTTTGTTTCAGATTTGGTGGTCTAGCCAATAACTACTTCTAGTCTTCTATAGTTACCACAATCAGATAGAATAGGAAAATTACAGTTAAGTGTGATTTACAGTGGAAAAGTTTTGGCTAATAAATTCATCACCTCCCCAGCAAGCAAACAAACAAACAAAAAATTGAATGTGGTTCAGCAGTGATGATACACAGGCTGATACATCATTGACATACATCTACTGCAGCCAAGAAAATCCTAGGCACCCATCAAAGGCCAAGCTTTAGCAACAACGAGGGCATTTTATAGCTGGGTTTGAGAATTACGGTCACCAACTGTTAGGAAATATTTTTGTCGACTTACAGTTTCTTAAAAGAAGTTGATGAACTTTCAAAATGTAATGATAAGATCATATAGCCACTTAAGATCATATGGCCATCTATCATGTCTGCTGCATTGCCCTGGAACTGGGGATGGTCACTGCTTGTCAGCCAGCGTGGGTTCTGCAATCACTGAATAGCAGTAAATATGGCATTATCTTGTAAAAACCTGCTATTAATCTGTTTTTCTTCTCCATTCATTCTGGACTGTCTGACCTCCTCCCTCCAGATGCTGTTGGCTCTCTGATAACTTCCTTCCTTCCCTTCTTTTCTCCGTCATTTCAGACTCCTGCGATGTTCTTGTGTATTACAACATCTTGGCAGGTTCACTAATCTTTTTCTTACTTATCAGTCATTATCCATGGTTTCCACTGGAACTTCAAGGGCCTTTTAAAATAATGGAAATAACCTGACATATACTTGTAAGCTTAAAGTAAATAAGCCCAAACAATGAGATCCAGTGGTAAATGATGTGCTAATGCTGGTTAACATCAGAGCAGAGATAAGTTCAGCTATGCACAACATCATGGCTGAAAACTGCCATTTAGGATAACCTCTTCTAAACTAGAAGAAACCTGCAGGGCACTCCAGCCTAACCCTCTGCAGTGGAATAATCAGACTCCCATATGCATATGCAACTGCTTGTGGTTTCCAGATTCTTACATTCACCCTACTGAAAGAATCACTCGCTGCCTGGTTCCATATTTCAAAGGTCTCCTCAGACAGCTCTCAGGGACTCCATCAAGCCCTTTCTGAAGCTTAAAGTTAAAAAATTACCATGCTAATTCTCAATGCTTTCTCACACCCTCCTTGAGTTCAAGGTCTTTGATCCTATCCTGGACACAAGGATAAGCAAACCCTTAATTCTCTTGCAAACCTCTCCAGTTTCTTACTCATTATATGTGAAAACATATGTTGTACAGTGCAAAGTCTCCATATAGTACCTTTTGCCAGATAATTGGGAATCTACTGGCTATCAAAATCTTAGCTGCTTCTTATCATCACTAGTGTAAGACCCTGACTGTGTATTTTTTCAAAAATTCTCAGTGCGAATTTTCAAGCTCTTCTTGTAACCAGTTCTGCAGAAGAGTAATTCTGACTCTGTCTTCAGTGCTGTGGAGTTAAAAGGGCTTTACAGCTCCCCTGCTTATCAATGGAAGTCTTTCCATTGCTTGCAAATGTCTCCCAATCAGGCTCAAACTGAGGGCAGAATCTCTAGAGACTAGTATATGAGATGCAGAGTTTCTGCCAAAATACAAAGGTATGGAGTGCTTGCCAAAGTTTAAAAAAACCCCATAGCTCTCTGATCCATCTGCTCAGAACTTGCCAGACACGTTCTTCATGCAAACTTGCAAATAAAAAGAACATATTGCACACATAACCCAACCCCTTTTATATCTGGATGGGCTACAGCTGCAGTAGGATTCTCTTACAGTGTTGGCTGCTACTTGCTTAAAGGTAAAAGAAGGTGAAGTGCGAGGGGGGTAAAGGGATAAGCGGCTAAAGCAGGTCAAAAAGGGAGGGGAAGTCAAGTATGCCATGGAATCACTGTGACTGACTCATTGCATCACCCTGTGGTGAGGGGATGAGCTCTGGGAAGAGAATGGATCCTGAGAAGGGATTTCCTGTCCATTTGTTCCCCAAGCAGGGCCTTCCTCCTGCCACTGAAGATACATGTGCAGTGGAAGTTGGGGATACAGCCCTGAGGCCATTCAGTCTGATTTATGCTTAAGCCCGCAGGAAGACTCTGCATTGTATAAGCAATAAACAAGAACGGAGGGTCTGGGGTCCTTCTCCTGGAAGATTCTGAAATATTGAGTGCAATTTCCTGCCGTTTAGGAGATTTTAAGATAGCTCCAAAGAAAGATTTTATATAAAATGAAGCAAAACAAAAAAATCCTGTAAACTTATCTAGCATTTAGCTTTAACTCGCCAGAGGCATATTATGTTTTATTAAAATATCAACAAAGAAGAGCCAAAGTCAACAAAAACAGAGTGGGTTCTCCTGTCTTCTAGCCAAATCCCCTAGATCCTGCAGGGTACTCCTGTGTTCATCTCCCCTTTACGCACAGGTCTCCCAAGCCCTTCCTCTTCCTCAGTCCTGTCCCTGACAGCCGTATCTCATGTTCACATGCATTTTACTGCAACATTTTGGCATGCAACTTTCTTTGCTATCTGAATATTTGGACCTATTGCTTCTTCTAAAATGCCGTCTTCTTCCGCAAGTCACCCTCTTTCTTCCCTTCCTTGTGCCTGCATTGTTCTCCATAAGTCACAATTCTCCTTGTGGTTTTCTCTTCCCACCACCTACAGGCTTCCACCCAAACCACTCCCGTCCTCTTCCATTTTCTTCCATTATCTATTCTTCTTCACATAGGTTTCTCTCCAATAAAGCTTCACATTGTTTCCTACATCTCCCCAAAACAGCAATATTACCTTCCTCCCTCCAACAGGCTCTCCAGTGGAAGGCAAACCTGCTGTTCCTCAGCCCAGTAACTACCACGCTGTGGTGCTTGGTTAAAACTTGCTCATGTCACAGCGTAACATGGGCTTGGCTACCCCACCAGACTGCAGCCCAAAGAGCAGGATCCCCAACCCGGTGGCTGATTTCTGACCCTGCATTTCTACGCTCCCTATAATGTACATACACTGCAAACGGAAATAAATCTATCGGCTCAGTGCCCCGCATTTCTACGCACAGCAGTGTCGAGCTGGGAGGACACGCTGGCTCGTGCCGGTAGCTAATGGGGATAATATATACTTCTTCAAGTCATCTTCAATAACTGCTCTGTTCCTGGCAAGAGGTGACTGCATCTGATATAAGCTCTCAAATCGCAGTCAATATGACGCAGCGATAAATACTTCCCCTCACCCACGCTCACAGATTATTTGCCAAAGGTATGCTATACATGGTCTCCAGCGTACTGATTTTTTTTGTAGGGGATACAGTATTTTGAACCAAAAAAAAAAAAAAAGGATTCTGGAACAAGGAGAAAGCAGCAGTTTGGCTGAAATATACTGCAAATTAACTTCCTCTGGTCCTGAGCTGTTGCTGAGGGAGCCGGGGAAGGAGGAGGACGAGGTTGGTAGGGTAGAAAGTTATTAGGTCCACACTTTATACTGAGTTTGGCACTTCAAAGAGCACTGTACGTTTGCCATTTAATATAACCTTGTAACCTTTCAGATCGCAAGAGTCTGGTTTCAGGACAGCAATACATAAATTGTGAGATCCAAATACACTACTTTAGATGTGGGTCACAGCGACAGCAGTCAATTAAAATCAAATGCCCCAGGTGATATCTGTAATACAGACATCCTGCGCCAGCTCACAGCCACAAATCCTGCTTCCTGGTATTTTCTTCTGTGGCATTAGAGACGCCACTTTTTGGCAAGCAAAGAGACCAAGGCCCCTCTGCTCCTGATTATACAGAGATCAGTCTGGAGCAGCTCTGCTGCAGTCAGTGTAAATTGCCTCAGATTTGCACCGCGGAGATTTGGCCCAAATCTACAGTAGCTCTAAACGTATTCCCTAACTGAAAAACAAGACAAAACACTGTCTGAATTGAAAGTATTTGAACAACCGACTGTGGTTTAAATTTAAATCTGACTCATAATGGGGTAATATGTTCCACAGCATCTTCCTCCTCATACCTCCAAGCAGGGAGAGAGGCCCTTAAAGAAACGGGGGTTACCACTTTCTAGAGGGCAGATGGTTCTTCCTAGATCCCAAGCAAGCTCCACAGGAGCCATCAGCATGGACCGGGCCCTCCCTGACATGTGAAGACCAAAGGTCTGCTCCTGCTTACTTGAAATTCTCCATCGCAATCCGACGTTGCCCCTGGGCTTTAACCTGGTGCTGTTCGTTTGCTCCAACCCCGCACTCTGATGCGGCCCCTGGTACCTCTACCCCCATCTGCGGTCTCTCAGGCACCCACACCCGCGGCAGCCTCGGATAATGACAACTATAAAACCCCAGCACTTCGGCTGCGTTTTTCGTGATGCTTTATGATGTGTTAACAAAACATGGCACCGCTTCCATAGGAAGTAATTATTACTTGTTATTGTTTGACCGTCTGTACATAATAAAACTACCTTAAAAACAATACCACAATGCTCTCTGAACAACGGCTTTTCGCCCTGCGAGGGTTTCCACTGGTCCTGCTTTGCAGTGGTGCCTATTTATTTTTTGGAATGCTTATTCATAAAAGACAAGCTTTTTTTTGAAGGGTGCGGGGACTTTATTCATAAATACAGAAGCACCTTAATAAAAGAAAGATGTGATGAAGTCTTCAAAGCAGGCAGGAAAACTGATGAACAAAGACATTCCCATAACAACTGAGCTTTATCTGATCAAATTCCAATAAAGCCTGCATTTGGCATAAATCTTTAAAAACATAGCAAGGGCCACTGGAGGATGCTAAAACTTGTTTATTTAATATTATTCCTCCTCCCTCCTCTAAAAGTACTTTATCCTCTTAATATTTTCTGAAGTCTCGGTGCACATTGAGGAGCGCATTGAGCGAACGCAGCGCAGCGGAAGGATGGGAGAAGCAGCGCAGGAGAGCGCTCGCTGCATCTGAGGTCGCGCCGGTGCTTTCCTTCCTTACCGCTGGCTTCCCACTCTCCCACGCGCTGATGATCAGCAGCACCACCAGCAGATTAACCCTCACTTTCGGGCAGAAGAAATAACAGAAAAGATAGTGCCTTTAAAGAATTTAATTCTCTGTGGCTTCACTTAACCAGAGCCAAGAAGAGACAGAAGCTTTTATACCAGTCTTATAAAAGACACTTAATTCCTACTTCTACGAGTTTTATTATTTTCCATCCTAAGACTACTTAATATGTGAACTGCGCTTCCCATCTGTGCAGGAGCACACAGATGTGGCTGACTAATCCTTAAATACCAAGAAAAGTATTCTGGGTGAAAACAGACATTAAAGAAATTGCTTCTGCTCTCATGGATTACCACTCGCCCACTGGCTTTGCAGATGTATCCAGGGCACCTCCATATTAATCACCAGGACCTACTGCCTGGGGAAACCAGGGGGCAGCAGTCCTGAAAAACAGATCAAATACGACAAATACGACTGGGTGCTCTGTGCTCCGACCTTGCCTCTGAGGTGGGAACGTGGTCCGGCTGCTGCTGTGCTGGGGGCCGGGAGCGAGGGACCACAGCACCGGCTCGCCATGCCAAACAGCCCCAGACTGCCTTCCTGGAGTCAGTGCAAACAAGGGCTGCAGGAAAACACAAAGTCCTTTTCTGATGTGGTTTGGAAAAGGGAGCCAAGTATAGCCTGAGGAAAGCTTAGCCGAAAAGGTGCAGTCTTGCATTTCTTTTTTCATTTTAAGGGGTAGATCTGTAAGGTCAGAGGACCACACAGAGAAAGAATCAGGAGGAGAAACAAAATATTTATATTCTGCTTGCTTATTTTTTCCTTTACCCTGCACATCTGTCTCTAGCTGTTCCTAAAATAGTCCTTCAGAGTAGTATTGTCCCTTCTGTACCAGTGGTATATATACTACCACTAAACTGCCACTGGAGTAAATCAGAGAGCTCTAGGAGAGCAGTAGGGAGACTTGCATGTCTTCAGAGGCAGCCCCTTTCCCAGTGAACCACAACAGGAGATCTCTGACTCTCTCCAGAACATGTCCGCCCCTTTTTTCCTGCTTAACTGAGAAAGATGAGGGGACACAGGAACAACCATTCCCTAAAACTACAGGTATGAGAGCAATTTCAAAAACCCTCATCAGGAAGATGTCCCTCAACAAAGCAAAACACTAGAGAACCTGAAACTTGGTGGGAGGAAAAAAAAACCCTTAATAATTAAATGCTGCTTATGCAAGATGAAAAACCACATTGTTCCTTCTGGGCACAACAGCCCTGGCAAGCCCAGCATGTATCTCACAAGACAGGAAGCAGCCAGTGCTTATGCATGAAGGGGGAGCAGCAGCTGTACATGCCAACTCTATCAGCAATCTCCTCTGCGAGGCTCTCTCTCCATGCATGGCTTTGCATGCTGGAAGCAAAGATACCTGAGACAGTTTTCAGGCCTTACAGAATGTCTTTGCCTCTCCCACGTCCACTGAAATGAACATCTTACTCATTCTCCTCTTTTATCTCCCATGTTTGTTCCTTCCTCCACTGCCAGACATCCCTATCAGTTTACCATTAGGCAGCTCAGAAGCTCCTCTCAAGCATCACCCTGACACCAATGCCTCCTACCCATGCTTCCTCTCCTTAGATTTTCCTCTTTCTTCTCTTCAAAATTAACATTCTAAGTTTTAGGACGTTTCCATAGTGCTGTCCTACAATATATCCTCCTCTTCAACTTCTCCCTGCTTTTGCTCCTCGTGTTAAACACTGCATGCTAATTTCATGCATTGTGATAGAGATTAGGTGCAGCAATATTTAGGGACTCTGATGCTCCTGCAGTAGAGCTGCTGGTAAGGAACCCATGCAGTTCCCATTAATCACCACAGAGCTAAGATAGTAACTGCGTACAAGGTTTTGGGGAGAGCTGCATACAAGACTGTAACAAGTAAATATGACCAACGAAGGGGAAAAACAACCAGCAGAAAGCGGCTACAGGAGCTTGTAAGAAGTAAAGCAGAGAGAGAAACTAACAGGCAGCTTTTATCATTTTAAAAGGTGCTCTGAAAGGGAAACGCTCCAGAGACAGCTTGCCTTCCTACAGGCAAAGGAGCAAAGTAACATGCCTAAAATACGCCTGGCACAAACAAACACTCAGAGCTCGCTGCCTTTGGCTTGCCTTACTCGGTGGAGAAAAGACCTAATTCTACAATAACCTGCACTCATTACTCACCTAACACTTCACTCAGTATGCCCCACCCAGTCTAGAAAAGAAATTGCCTTACTCACCAGCTATATATTTATATAAAGGACCAAGTACCTGCCCTGGATGCAGGTGTCAGTCATTTCCACGGGCACAGGCTTGCTGGAATCAGGCTCTCTTAAATAAGCTCCAGCTGTTTCTCATCACAAGGCAAATTCCCAGCCAAGCAAAGGCCCTTTCTTCCCTATCTCCGCTGAACCCTTTGTGTCCCACGTTCCTCAAACACAGAAAGGCAGTGAGCCGAGCTCAGGCAACTGCAGCTGTATTCCTTTCAGGTGGCTCACTAAGAGCTCTCAAAAGTAGAACAACAGAAAGCCCAGAGATGCCATCAACTCCTTTTAGGATGTCTGAACAGTGAGGTCAAGGCCAGAACTTAACAATCGTTTCAACAGGCTGGTGTGGCAGCGTCACAGGGACTCATAGTATAATTCTCTGTGAAAGCTGTTATACATAGATGACACCAGCAACTCTCATTAAAGATTCCTGCTAGTTTTCTCTTTTAACAAGTGACACCATGTTTACCCAAGTTTTCTGCCAGCCTGTCCTTGGGAAGGAAGGCAGCCAGCTCGCAGTCATGAAGCCAAGCACCCAGTGACTACCCGTGGACCTGAACCACGTTCGACTGGGAATCATGCTTCTCCTACATTTAAACAATATCTAAACAGTCCAGCGCACCTTTTCCTGCAGTCAGTCTCCAGCGTTGGCTTGTATTGTCACTTCAGCAAGCATGTGAACCCAAATTCCCCCCTCTGCTCCAAGTTTGGCTTGCACTTGACCACACCAGGCAGGAAAATGCGAACGTTGAAAGTGAGGGAGAAGATTAACTTAAATTTGCACCCACTGGATATGAACCGGATTCCACAGTGCTGCAAACCCAGGGCAGTGCTCAGGCACAGCTAATGAGGACAGCAAGAGTAGAGCCAAAGAGGGGCTCAATACACTTTGTTTTACAAGGTAATATCCTATCTGGCAGGGCTTTGAGCAGAACAAGTTCTGAGTTGCTGGAACAACCACTCAGTATAAAACTGCTGGGAGTGGAGCCCCTTTTTGTTGCTGTGTTTCTCAACAAAGTGAACTATGCTTTAGATGAAATATGCTCTAGACAATATTTGCACAAATGCACAGGCTCCATATAAGTGACTTCAATGGCTTTAAAGTCTTTAAAGATTAAATGACATCAATCTTATCAACGCTCAGGAGTGAGAGAGTCATTGGGTCATTTTCTTCCTCACTCCTCAGTCCCTGAATTGTCTGCTCCCTTGCCTTATCCCCTGGGCTACTATACAGAAGCCAGGTCTGAAACTGCAAAGCTCTGAAACCCAATTATTAACAACGCCATTTCTGCAAGGAATGGTTAACAGCCTTCTCCTGAATACAGGCCAAAGAAGAATTTGATTTCTTCTATGTAAACTACAATACAGGCCAGGTGTTGGGAGACAGAGATCCTGGGGATGACTTGTTTGATGTCTTGTTCTATCACTTATCATTACATGCTGAAACTTTGGGAGTCCTGAGCCACAATTTCCAGAAGAAGTTCACACATTTAAGGCCCTTCTAGGAGAGGCACAGGAAATAAGACGCTGCTTTGGAAAGATGGGACTCAGCGACTTCTCCCTGTGGTTTGTCCCACCTGCTAGATGGGTACAAGGTGTGTTTGCTGTAGAAAGATGGGGAGCTGACGCGGTCAAGGTGCCACCATACCTGGTACAGCTCTATCCGCTGCTCTGAGACCCGCGCCTTCGAGTTCTGCAGGCGGAAGACCCTGAACTCAGCCTTCACCAAGTTGGAGGCGTTCTTCTCCATTGCCGAGACGTCAAATCTGACAATTCGGAAGTAAAGGCTGTAATAGCTCGGTGGGATGGCATCTGCAAGAAGGCAGTGTGATTTTATTATTTTTTTAATGATAAAATACATTGTTCCTTCAAACAGTGTAATACAAGACAGCCTCAGTAAAGGAAGTATCTGTAGCATGATTCAGTTTCCAATGGCCAATTTAATATTATTAGCAATTTAATAAAAAAAACCCAAACCAACCCCACATGTGTTTGATTATAAGAATGCCATATTAATAGAGATTAACAACCATTTCCAACTCTATTTCAGGTCATTCATTTAAACTCCCCTCTTTCAACATATTGGTGGAAAATCCTGGATGCTTATAAATTGGGAAAAAAAATCATAGCGGTTGGTATCCGGCAAATGCCTTCAGACTGGCACAGAGTTCACAGGGATCTGCTAAGATGGTCCTGTATGTTCTCTGGAGCCCATCTACCCCCAGAACATGGGAGTATAAAGTAGCCAGCTTCAGATTTTGTTTTCTATTCAGTTATTAGAGGATTTTATCAGAATAAAATAATAATTCGGGTTACCCTAAAGGTCTCAGCGATCCCCTGCAGCCCTCACGCCGGCCAGCAGCAGGAAGCGCAGCACCCCGACCACCCTCCTGGCTGAGCGAGTCCCACTGCCCGGCCAGGCTCTCCGCAGCTCCAGAGCCCAACTTGGAGGGGAGTCCAAATGACTCAAAGGCCCTGATAACGATCTCTGTTCAAGCCAAGGCAGAGGTTTTCTTTTCTCTTACAGTGTGAAAACTGAAGTGTGTAAAGAAAAAGAAGGGAGAAATTGTCCTGGGGGGCCAGGGGAGGATTTTCAGCTGAGGAAGCAAACCTCACAGACCTCCCTAGGGCCACACCAGCAGGAAGACTTCAGATAATCATTACAAAACATGAAGTTTTCCCACGAGTCCCGTAGCTCGGGATTTGCCATGCAGCGAAGGAGATGACAGCCTCGATGCTCGGGAGGTGAGCAGCTCAGCTCCCGTGAAAGATCTGGGCCTTATCGGAAATTCCAGCGAGGCCTCCTGCTCTGCTGCCTCCCTCGGGCTATCCAGGCACCTATCGATGGAATAAAGTACCTTCTTCTGGAAAATACCTAATTCTTAACAGATGTAATATACACAAGTTATCATTTCATAGAATCATATAATATCCTGAGTTGGAAGGGACCCATAAGGATCATTGAGTCCAACTCCACACAGGACCAGCCGCATCAGAGCGTATGACTGAGAGTGTTACCCAGACGCTTCTTGAAGTCAGTCAAGCTCAGTGCTGTGACCACTTCCCTGGGGAGCCTGTTCCAGTGCCTGACCACCCTCTCAGTGAAGAGCCTTTTCCTGATATCCAACCTAGACCTCCCCCGTCACAGCNCCATGGCTGGTCTCCAGCGTCTACGTAAAGAGATGGGAGAAGCCAAGTCCAGTACATTTACCTTTATTTCTAACTATGAATGATTAAGGTAGTTGGAATAAATCCTTAATAACACTTACTCATATTAATAAGACATATTAATAACTTAAAGACCTTTTTCCAAATATTTAGTGTTTCTAGACTGGCTGCTATTACCAGAACTTCTGAGAAACACAGCAGCTCCTGGCGACACAAGACACCACCACTCACACATTTAATAACCCGTTTGCTGTGGCTCTTGGAATAATTCTAAGTTCAGACTGACTACAGAATAAATACCAAGTACAACTCAGTCACAGGAGGAATAAAGCAAGTCTTCACAATATTCACAAGCACATTTCCTCATTATTTGAACCAAAATCTCTTCAAATGATCAGAGGTGAAAACTAAAAATAATCCTGGCTATGAGAAAATCTTTGACAATAAAGGAAGAGTCTTGGCCTCAACTGTAGATGCATGGTAAGTGAGATATCACAAGTTATCAAAATGCTGAAAAAAATCCTCTGAAAAAGTACTTCCCAAAGGAGACCCTCAGTATGGTCAATGGGTCAATATGTATAAATACGAACAGGAAGCCCCAGGCTTCCTTATGATCCCATTTAATTAAAGAAACAAACAAACAAAAGATTCTCTAATTTTCACATCTGCAGTGCTCTGAAATAAACCCCAATGCATCATGATTGGTAGTCTTCCCTGCCAGGCTTATCGACAAAAAACCTGCTACAATCTCATAGTGAGATCTCAAAAGAACAAGGGATACAAGTTACCCCCTCACCAGAACAGCTCCTCTCTCTCATGTGCATCACATTAATGCTAGTCTCTCTCAAAATACCACATGAAGGTCTTCTGAGAAAAGCTTAACTTTATGCAATGATGATCTTAGTTGTGATACATTTTGCAAATTCTTATAAAAGCTACTCAGTTCAGAGATTATATCCTGATTTAAGAGAGAAATAATCTCTTCAATTTATTTTTCTGCTACGGAAAACTCCTAGACTACTACTTGTTCTTCAGCCAAACCTAATCCTACTAGGAATATAATTTGGCATAATAATATGTATATATAAGATTGATGCTTCCAGGATGAGTTGTAAGTTGCCCTTCCCTGTCATTTATTTGAGGCATCAACCTACCATGTCATTCCCTGTGGACAATCCAAACTAGCAGCCAGCCATTTGCCCTGGCAGAGACAAACCCTGTCCATCTTGACTTTATTTCAGATTAAAAAGCCCTACTTGACGGTCTGTTTGGTTTATATTTAGCTTCTAACTTATTTCTAGAACTTTCTTGCGCTATATTAGTGGTCTTTCTTTTCACTTTCTGTATTTTATATGCTGTATATTACAAAATTCTCTGAGAATGTATCTAAACAGATTTTCCTAAACCATCCCTGCATTTACGTTTTTCTCTCTTTCATATATAAAGAAGACAGAGAAGGAATACTCTTTCTGTGTGCACGTTTTTGTGTTTGCATATGTGCATTTGTATACACAGCAAATGAGTATTTACTTTCTGCCCACAATGAATGAATAAGAATGAATTCTTGTCTTAGAGAAGTTTCATCTCCCTTACAAGATAGTTTTATATCTTGCAAAAAACCACATAAGAAATTTGATTTCTTTATTCTATCATTCATGACAGTATCCACAGGAAGTCAATTCAGGAAAAGGTATTATTTGTGGACAGCTGAAAAAAAAATAGGGTTTTTTACTAGCTGGAACCCTTCCTCTGAAAAAGAATGGCTGACTGCAGAATTGTGGTTTACATGAAAATTAATCAACATTAAGACTGAGAATTGAGACTTGCAACTCTCCTTAAGGGAATGGGAAGAACCCTATGGAGTCTACAAGGTTTTGGATTAGCCTTTAAGTGATCTCAGATGCTGCAATTTATATCTCTTTGTGACTCCACCTTAACCTGACAGTTGTATCAATTCAGTCTCAGCTGGATACCTCTGGACTCCCTTCTGGTTTTGGCCCAATGACTCCAGTCAACGCCAGTATGACTCTGACAAAGTTAGTCTGCTAACACAGTTACCCTGCTGCAGACTGGACTCCATAAGTATTCTTTGAACCATTATCATTAATAAGTGGAATTAAATCAATATGTTTCCTGTAGCTAGGAAAACACAGATTTCTTTTGTTTTGGAGAGAGGGAATAGTAAATGCAATGAAAGATTCCATTTTTATCATCTTTAAATTATTCGTTAATTCAACCCTCAAAAAACTGAAGACTTCCAGCTGTAATAATCATAATCACAATCACTGCAGTACAATTGAGACAAGAGTTATAAAACACAGTTGGAGAAGATGAAGGCAGCATCCCTCGTCCTCCCTTTAGCCTGCTGAACGCTGAGCATCACAAGTTTAGCTTTTTTATTCTTTTTTTTTTTTTCCCTTGAATGAGCTGAAACTTCATCAGCTGCTTTACACAGGACAGTCCAAACTGCCAGGCTAAAACATATTCCGGTATGTGAGTGTTTAAGTGCATAAGGACACTGTGGTTTCTGTGCTTCTTACTGACTTTGTTCAACATCCAGCATCCTCTAAGCTCCTGTGCCAGCAACGAGGACAGAAAGCAGCCCTGCTCTAACAGAGCAGGAAAGCACCGATGGGAGGGGTGCAGGAGACCTATCCCAAAATACTCTACAGTCTGCAGTAGCTCTCCAGGTTGGAGCATTGTCAACAGGAGAGACTGAACACATCCTCTGACAGACTGTCCAAAACAGCACGCAGACCCTCAGGTGCAGGTCCTCGGAGGAGACCGAGATGGAGTCAAGCTCCCTTAAACCAGAAGTGGGAATGCACAGTTAGTTTCATGCTGGAGACACTCCCCCAGCTGGGAATCTCCTGCATAAAAGGATGACACTTCTACTTTCCACAGTTGTGTTTGATGAACTAAGCCCTGCATTTCCACAGCTTCCCGCACAAGTACTGCGTGTACCGACATTTCAGGAGAAACAAAACACTCTGCTTGACACAGCTCTTTTGAGAGTTGGGCTTTCATTCTGGCGAGAAAAAGACCTAAATTCAATTGTGTCCAAACGAGGCTTTTTTTCCCCCCCTCTGAATTTTCATTTCTGCTATTGAAACAAAAAAAAAAAAATCAATTATATGCACAGCCCAAGTTAGGAAATGTAAACAACTTTTCTTTTCTTGTTGGAAGAGGCCAGACAGGCCGACTTCACACATACACCCACACTGGAAAGGCTGAGATCTTCAATCTAATCCTTCCATCAAGGGTTTGTAATAAATGCTCCAAAGATTTATTTTTATTCCCTTTTGTGTTTATTAAACTTTGGAGGGTTTCTTTTCCTTTTTCTTTTCTTTCTGGTGTTTTGCCCATTCTTTATTATGGCAGCTACAAAACATGGAGTGCCCTTTTCTTCTCGCCTGCCTTTCTTTTTTTTTTCCCCTCCTCATCTTTCTAACTGCAGTACATGAATGACCATGTAGTAGGCTTTGAAGCAGCACATGCAAATATTTATAAGAGTAGCTTGATTGTTATTAAATGCAGTTGTTATGCTTTCCACGCTCTGGCAAGTTTCCCTAACCTCTCTAACTATTAGGACCATTTACACTGTTCAGATTTCAGCTCACTGATAGCAAATCCTACTTTTTCTTTTTTTTGTAACAAGCAGCAGCCACCCTGCATAATGTGACATCGTTTCTCCCCGTGTGTGAATTTTACTCTCAATATACGGGTCCCTGCCACGAGCTGGACCAGGCTGCCTTTAAGGACATCCAGACTGCTGGAAGGACGGGTGGCTCGTCAGCTGTACTGGCACATCTTTCCAGCAGGATCCCGTCCTTCCTGTCAGGCACATGCAGGTCACAAATCCTCTACTCTTTTCCAGGGAAAGGCTCTCCAAGAAATTAGAAACTTGTTTAATGCATCTGGGCTCCCAAAGCCCGTGGATAATTACTCTGCTTACCCCTTCTGACCCTGACGTGACTGCAGAATCCTGCTGGAAACCACCTCTCTGCAATGAAAGGGGATATATAAATACAGTGAACCAAAATACAGAGGCCTACAGGTTATATTTGGGAACTGGGATTGGTCCTCAGAGGTAAATCAGTTGTACATCAGCTTTCCATTAGCTCTGAAACTCTATCCTGCTGTGACATTAAGTTATGAGCACATCCATTAGCTAATCAGTGCTCTTGGACAGAAACACTTGCGCCACTCTCCACTCAGACATCGTCTCCAGCCTCTTGCAGCAAGGCTTCCAAGTCAGACGGTACAAAAGCAGTATGAGAGACTTACATCCATATTGCATTTTTTACCTACGCAGCTGCCAATGAGCTATTACCTTTACCTGTCACCAACCATTTGCTATTGAGGAGGCAGACTGCACTGAAAGCCAGAATACAAATGCTGGGAACTCAGTGGATAAGGCTTTCAGCTGAGGCCCAATGGCTCTGGAGCAGCTCTTCTCGCAGAAGAGGGTATCGCAGCACCATGCAAAACATGACATACGTGCTCTGTTATTGCACGTGTTTTTGGTGACGAATCCATGCCAGAAACTGGCAGCCAGGCATCTTCCACTGAACAACCCCTAGATACGTCATTTATCCACATCACAGGGGAGTGGATGGTTCACGATTTCACATTCCCTGATACCTTCAATCTTGGTATTTACTGCACATGGATAGGCCAACACTTAGCAAGAGAGACAGACAGGCATACATAAAGGAAGACAGAGCTTTCTTCATCAGAAAGACAGGCAGAAAAAGAACAGGTTGGGGATCCAAATGCTGGATGGCCCTTTCGAACATCAGAACAACTGAAGACAAACTACTTCCCTCTTCTACCACCAATTTTGACCCCTGGACCTGTGCCTGCAGTCACACGAGGAAGCCTCCATACAGATTCACTAAGACAATGCATTTTAGAGTCCTGAGGTGATTCCCTTGGAGAAAAAACAAAGAAACAAAACCTCACTCCTGCTGCAGCTCTTTCACCAGTTACGCTAACAGAAGCCAGTCCTGAAGATGTTTTCTTATTTCAGTAACTTCTTCCTATGTTAGCTAACTTTTTCTTTGTAATGAAGACACACTGAGTTCCTGATATGCAGCAGGGAATCCATATATGTAATTATTATGCCATAAACTGGCTACAAAGACTCAATAAATGTCACTAGCAGACTCTAGAGGGCTCAAAGACACTTGGCAGTGCTCACATAGCACAAAACCATGGTTTACTTTTTCTGCCTACACTGTCTCTGTCAAGCTCCATACATCCAAAAAATATACACCAGTGAAGGTCTAGGTGGGCATGGATTTAGAACAGAATAATGACCGGATTTTGTGATGTACTTCCCACTATTGAACCACTTACCATTCCTCTACTAAAACACACTGAGATCTATGACAACATATGAGAAGTAAGCAACCTCAGGATGTTCTCCAGATTGAACAGTTAGGTACAATGAGGCAAAGATGGATTTTCTGAAGATGTGTTTGTGAAATTACATGTTCCTTACTTAAAATCTCACCAGGACCTTCTGGTTCTGCTGCTACTTGCTGATTGCTTCACCAAGCCCAAATCAAAAGACAACTAGCCAAAGCTATGACCTCAATAGCACAGTAATCTGGTGGTCTGATTTCCAGTTACCCAAATAGTTATTTCCTGTAAGGTACTCCCATTGCTCTAGAGTTTGATAGATTTCAACAGTCTTTTGTAATTGTCTTTTGTACTCTTGATTTCTATAATGGTGAAAAACATCCTGTAGTTGTCTTTGGGCCAAAATGCAACTGGCATAGTAAGGATACTGAGACAGTGTAATTAGCCATTGGAGAATCATAATTAAGTTAAGGTTTAGGTTAAGTTCTCAGAAACACAAGCAGTAAAATGAAACTCAAATCATTGGTGTTGTCCCAGCAAAGCTGCTGCATGGGATTCTTGGTACAAAATGGGGTAAGTCCTGGCTTTGTGGGTCACTTTGAAGATGCAAAGAGAAGGGCATCTTGTTACATGCTCCCTAATTTGCATCTTCATCTTTACTAGCACACTGGAGCTGGATGAGTTCTACAGTGGACATCAAACCCTGCCAAGAAAAGCTACCATTGCTTCTTTAAGGCTGTAACAATACAAGCCATTTTAGACCTATGTGGTTTTTTTGGTAATTGTTTTCCCTGAGCTGGGCCAAATAATGTTACAACTGTATTTACATGCTGCAGCTAAAACTGACTTTGTATGTTCCTTAATTTGGTCTGGAGAACACTGTAAAAAAGGCCATAATTTTCCTGTATCACAGAACTATCTGATTTAACTGAGTCTTATCAGCCAGAAAGCCCTTATTTAAATCCATTTTTTCCATTGGACTTTGTCACTCTGCCACCCTTTCACAATTATTCTCACAAAGCTACTAGTCTTTGAGGCTCAGTCCTAAAAACCATTTAGCCTGAAAAAATCCATACTACCCACACTAGCTAGAAAGAAGAAAGACAAAATATCTATTCTGAACAATCAGCTACGGCTGCTTCTCCGCTCCCTCTCCTACAGGTACCATATGAAGAAAAACTGCTGGGCCAACATGACATATGTTTGTCCACCTCCTATGAGGTGCAACACCAACAGCCAAGAAGTCTGGGCTATGGCAGACCCCCCAAAAATGGTTCATGGCTATTCCATCACCCAAAATGCAGAGAGGAGTCAAATTTAATACCAAAGAGAAAAACTGCAGGAGCACTCTGCTTTAACTGAGAAGACCAAAAACCTCACACAGAGACCACGTGGTCACTCTGTGGATGACAGAGAGGCATTGCTGTCTGACACACTGCTGTGGCAAGGGGACAGTGAGTTAATGTGGGCACAGGCTTGCACAGAAAGACCCAACTTCTCTTCCCAGACCCCTTGTCCTATCACTACATGCGCTTGTAACCAGTCCCTCTCCATCTTTTCTGTAGGCCCCTTCAGGTACTGGAAGGCTGCTGTAAGGTCTCCCTGGAGCCTTCTCTTCTCCAGGCTGAACAATCCCAACTCTCTCAGCCTGTCCTCACAAGAGGGGTGCTCCAGCCCTCTGATCATCTCCATGGCCCTCCTCTAGACTTGCTCTGACAGGTCCATGTCAGAAGACAGAGCTGAATGCAGTACTCCAGTGGAGTAGAGGGGCAGAATCACTTCCCTCGACCTGCTGGTCATGCTTCTTTAGATGCAGCCCAGGATACGATTGGCTTTCTGGGCTGCAAGTATGCATGGCCGGCTCACGTTGAACTTTTCACCAACCAACACTTCCAAGTCCTTCTCCTCAAACCGTTCTCCGCCCAGCCTGCAGTTGTGCTTGGGATTTCCCATGGACCCACAGGTCCCCAAGTACAGGACCTTGCACTTGGCCTTGCTGAACTTCATGAGGCTTGCACGGGCCCACCGCTCAAGCCTGTCAAGGTCCCTCTGGATGGCATCCCTTCCCCGCAGCATGTCAACCACAACACAGAGCTTGGTGTTGTCAGCAAACTTGCTGGATAAATATCTGCAGGATTAGAGGCCAAATCACTGGGCTACCCAGAAAAAAAACCTACCAAAAAAGCCAAAATGTCAGAAAAATCCCCTGTGCATCTTTCCTCTCCCTCCCTTTCTTTTGATGTCAGGGATCATCTCAAGCCTTCATCTAGCTGGTCAATACAGTATCAGTGCACTGGTCCATGTTGGGTTTCAGCGTGATCAGCTCCTGTTTTCCTTGACTGGACCATTAAAGAACACTCCATCAAAGCGACATGGTGTCAGAGCAGAGGCAGCAAGAATTGACCAGTTTATTGGAAGAGACACTGTGTGCAATCAAAAAAACGATGCTTGTAGAATAACCCATTTCTGACTGAGGCTGTAAGCACTGCAGTGCATGTCCTGAGAGGTGCCACTCTAACCTCTCTGTGCCTCCCATATTCCCCATCACTGCTCATTTGCAAAGAAGATTAGAAAATCTGCATGTGTTTTGGGATTGGGAAATACTTAGGAAGCACCAACCTCAGTGCATAGTCCTTCCACACAAGCTACACAATTTATTTTGGAGGAAATCAGTTGCCTGTGCAGGCTGTCCTGAACAAAAAGGAAACAAATAGGAAGACCCTTGAAAGTAAGAACTACAGATTGCATGCATGAGTTTACATCTTCAAATGTAGGCCAAGGTAAATCAGCACAGAGATTGCAAAAACTTGTGTTATTACTACTTTACAGCCACAGGGCAGTCACGAGGCAATTACAAGCCACAATTCTGGCCCTTTACAAACTCTCCTGTCCTAAGAGTGCGTTCTGTTGAGTAAGACTGAATTCTTCTAAGAAAGCGCACTTTTCTTCTGCAACTCTGAAGAAAGTGAGAACTGCCCAGAAGACTGCTTCTGCTATAAAGCAAAACTCGGAGTATTAACTTATGGAAGAGTCAGACTGAGCACTGAGACTCAAATCAACTGTCTGGATCCAAACCTCTGAAGCTGGAGGAAGATCAAAAGCCACTTGAAATCGCTGAAACCTCTGGCTAAAATGAAAGGGAAAACTGTCCGGTCCCTTTCAGGAAAACAAAAACAAAACTCCAACCCAGGCAGACTTGGTGTGACCACTGCCAAATACTCCTATTTCTTAAAAAGGAGCGTGCAGTCCTTCCCAGGGGATGGCCCCTCTTGGGACAAAGCAGCACGCGTAGCACAGCCTCACGCTTGATCTTCCCCTCCCCGCAGGAAAGGCTATTTGCCTATTTGCAAAAGCTGGAGCAGCTGGAAACGGGGGTAAACTACCACCTCACATGGCAATACCTGCGCGTCCCCCTCAGGCGCCTGCTGCTCAGTGGACACTTTCTGCCCTTGCCTTTACAAAAATGAATCTCTTGAAAAAAATTCCCTCAGGTAAACTCTCTGCTTGCCTTTAAAGCTTTCCAGGCTGTTGGCTTGTTTTCCCTTGTCCATGCTGAAATGCAGGGGCTGGGTAATGCAAACAACACCGATGCATCACATGAGAGCTATTTGTAGGTCTAAATTTTGAGCTGTTGAGCAATGCTTAATTGAGGTAACCTAATTACTTGCAAGTATTCTGGAAAGTGGCAAATGCCGAATTTTCCATTCCAGATCATCTTTCAGCAAATAGAAATCTCCACAGATTTCAGAAAGTTTGAAAGGTCTGACCTCAATTCTCCTCTTCTCAAAGTCCTATTTACACATCACCTGCCATGCAAAGGAGCCGAGAGGGAATGTAAACACAAACCATACTGCTATCTTTGTTTCTCAACAAAGAAACCTTAATCCTGTGGCAGGTTAAAACATATGGGGTAAAGAAACAGCACAAGAGCTCACTCTTTCAAACATAATCCCCCTATAATCTCACCGCTGCTTACGCAACAGTACAGATTGAAAAGTGAAAGAGAAAAACCACATCTTCAGACGTGTCCCTCGTTCCTGGGTCAGATGCCATCACAGTCAGCCCCTGACCGTGCATTCCCAACAAGAGCTGACAGATCCTTTTCTTCCAGGAAGATGCAGGAAAGCTCCTGCATCCATCAACAGGTGTTAGAACAAGCATTAGAGTTACCAAAGTCTCTCCAAAACCTGAGTGAAGTTTTGGTCCCATTGAATCACCGACAAAATACTCCCATCACTTTCAAAAGGGCCAGGAATTTACCCCCACACTTGTAAGCACAGAGGATTTTCAGCACAAGAAAACTGTCTCCAGCCTTTCTGCCTCCTGTTCTCTGTGAACTTAGTTTGCCAACAAAAGGTCCTTCAGCTTTCAGCAGTTATTTTGTGAACATTCAGGGAAGAAGAACTCCTTTCAAATCCGCATCAGGATCCTTTGAATGAAATCCCAGGTTATCATGTATCACCACTGAAATCAAATATGTAAATAGATGTGTGTTGTGTTTGGAAACTGCTCAGGTATGTACTTTGCTATTCTGCTTACACTGGAATGTAAGAAAAATACTCCTAGTGTCTTTCATCTCTCTCCATGAAGGGCTGCTCCTCTTTCAGCTAGGAATCACAAGCAAGAATTGCAAGTACAATTGCCTATCTTCTCTTAAAAATAAATAAATAAATAAAAGGGGGCAAAAAGAAGAAATTCACCAGGGAACACAAACCTTTCTCAATGGCAGAGTAAGACCTGACTAGCTGGCACTGTTCAGCTGAGTTTTTATGGCTGCAATAACCCTAGTGACTTAAACCAGATTAGATTAACCTTTCACCGTTTACAAGACTGACCAACAGTCTTCCTCCTAACAAAGACCTTTGTTCTCTTTCATTTGCCAACCTTCTCCTGGTTGCATGCTACTGAAGTGATATCTTCAGAAGCAATGTGTAACAAGAGACATCTCCCTTGGTGGGCTGAAGAGGCAGACATGATCGTAAGTCCAGCTGCACGTTGCTTTACACAGAGACATTGGGATGCTGACTGCAGTGCCTAAAATCCCCTAAGCAGCCATCATACCTCCAAAACCCAAGTTAGCTTGAATAATTTTTATCTACACAAACGTTTTACCTTCTCAACAGCAGATTAGGTGTAAGGTTAGATGTATGTGCGTGTGTTTGAGAAAGTCTTTATATGTTTATTATATTTTAAAATCCCAGTTCTGCAGGGACAACCCAGGTCAGGTCCCCCACACCTGGGGACCAGGGCAGTCTTTTTGGGACCCCAGAAGGAAGGTGATCCTCCTCACTGGAGCTGTGATGAAGCCTGATCTTTGTACAGAAGCACAGGCATACACTTTCAAAGCTAGAAATCAGGCTAGTATGTTTATCAGGCTAACCTCTCCAATGAAATGGACTTAACGCTTCTTCTAAGGTAAGCTGTGGTGCCTCGTCATATGCATATGACTGTAAAATGAGGCCATTCACTAAACGCCAGTTTGGTACAGCTTGCACTCTGACAGCAAACATGCTCATCACAGGCTCCGACTTGTGCCTTTACTGCTGGATGACTTGAGCCGTGTTTTAAGCCTGTGAATACGCATCTGCATTTTAATTTTCTGTGTAGAAAGGCTTCTAATTGCAAGTATTGTTATGAAATCCAAGAGGATGGCTGGAAATCCCTTGGATATATCCTGAGGATTATACACTGCCACGGCGACGCAACACTATACAAAAATCTACTTTACAAAAAAATGTACCACTGCAGAACAAAGCTGCTCTGAAAAGAAAAAAACACAACTGGAAAACATTTTGAATTATTTAAAGAACTAAGAAAACTTTCCCCAAATCCAATTTTCTCCAGCAGTGTCACAACAACCACAAAGCCGTCATATATGACAAACTTGGTGGTGTTGAAATCAAGGAAATGGCAGCGAAAAGACATTCTCAGGCTATTTCACAATTCAGTTTAAGCTGTTCGTATTGCTGTGTTTATGTGTCTCTCCACCTTAGCACAGAATAATCCAAATATAATTTCTCTTGTTTTCAAGTCAAACATTTTATTTCCCTTTGCATTCATCTGCAGAGTGGTACAACCAACTGGAAGTGCATGTATGCAAGATAAGTGGTAGAATCGGTCTGAATATTTAGTAGAATGACAGGGCAAGAATCCTACCACTCTGCTTCAGAGAAAGAGTGCAGGCATTGGCTTCACATTAAACACAGTCCTGCTGAAGACATCCTATGAGTTTTCCTATACAGCCATCTGCTTAAAAGCTTTCTTGCCTCGGAGCCACTAGCAGCGAGGGAGAACGGGGTGAACCCAGTCCTCATGAAGCTCCTCAGACTGAGGAGAGCTCACAGGACCAAATCCTTCATGTACCTCACACTTGCAATGTGATTTTTGTTGCTGCTTTCCCAACCTACTCTCTGTGTAGGAGCAATAGTGGGTGATAGCTTTCATGCCTATGCTGTTAGTGGCCTTCCAGTTCAAAATCCTGGGGAGAGAGATGAAAACCAGCATCAGCTTTCCATGAGCATGCAGAGATTTACCTGCTAGGCTGAGCTCATCCCATTCATTTAAAGCTGGCCAAGGAACTGCTACTAACACTCTTCAGGCCTCTCCAGTCTGGATTAAATTTCAGTCTAGATAGAGCCATGCAGTCTCTCCCAAAAAATTTCTTTTTCAAACGGGAAGAGATGACAGATTTAACTGACAGAAGTTGGTTAACGTAGATCCCTCGCACAGAGATCAAATTAAATAGTGCATCCCACAGAATCCAGTAGGGCAGTGGTCTTTGCTCCATCATGGATGACTCTACTGAGTCAGAGTGTGTTATAAACCATGTCCTAAGTTGCTCTTCCTGTTAACATGGACCTAGAAGGGGTAGTGTCCTATTGCCATAGATCAGGAGCACAAAGTACTGCCTGTTACCTACGGCTGCAGACTACCGCATAAGGCGGTGTACCTTTGAACTGCTGTCTCCTGAACAAACCGTGAACTATCCTTTTCCTCCCTCTATCTGCATACTTACACAGCCCTATGACCACAGTTTTTAAGTGCACGTCTATCATTCATCGCAGTTGGTGGTAGCTCTCTTACTTTTGCTGCCTCATCTCACTTGGAGCTCTCCCATCATTTCATTCCTTTAAACCACTCAGCCATTTCCCCTGTTCAATTAGTCCCTTAAAACTTTCCTTCCTGTTTAAGCTTATGATTATTCTTTCATTAGAGCATTTTGTGGTGCCCTCTAAGGAGAACAAAATGAAATAAAAAAACCCAACCACAATTACACTGTCATGTTCTGTACAATGGAATAATGTACAACTTGTAAGAAACCGAGCCAATGCACAGATTGATAATGAAGGTAACACCATCAAGTTTCACTCTCTTCTGGAAAGGGAAGAGAGTAAAATTGAATACACAGTCATAAAATATAGGAAATTAAATAGGCCTCTGCAAATGAAAGTTGTCTGTGAAAATAGTTTCCAGGTCTATGGTTTTAATTACTACATAAATGAATGGAAAACAGGATAAAGAAATTTGCACAATTGTTACACATCATATTTGGAATCGTAGCAATTTTTTTCAGCTACAATAGCATGAAGGCCTAACCCAATAAGGACCAACTGAACTGGATCCAGCTTCTCTCTGGTATTTTGGTTTGGTAGACAGGAATTCAGATTCTCCAGCAGCACTCACATGGGACTGAAACACGCAATATCGGGGTGATTTTGCAAATCTTCCTAATTTCTTCTCAGGCTTTGGCTTTTATGATTCGCACAGATTAAAAATGTTTATGACTTCCAGTCATTCAGCTTTGCTCATTTACCAGCTCTGTTTGTAAACAAGATTTTGAACCATGGACCATGATCTCCTCGAAAGGAGAAGTCCTCTGAGTAGACAAAACCATCTGGGTACAAAAGCAAAGTGTACACAGGAGCAAAATTGTTAAACTGCTCTTGTGCCCTTGTGAGAATCCATTCATGTTTGCAAGCACAATACCCCCTGCAAAGTTTGGGGATTTTCAGCCTTGGCTAGAGTAGACCTTTCTTTCCCCCTCCCCTTCCCTTTTCTGTTTTTCTTCTACTGCCACACATACTGATTTTTGCCTGAATAAAGAGCCCATGTTCTTTACACATCTTCATGTAAGTCAACTACCCAGGAAGAATTTAGCAAGCTGTACCAGCTCATTCAAGCTTTTCTTCCTCACGCTTAAAATCTCCCTAACTCTCCTCTCCTTCACAGGCCTGCTCTTCATCTCCAGCTGGACTGAAATCCTGTAAATATTACACTTACAAGGTAACAGGTCTGGAATGCGAAGCATCTAGAGCTCAGCAGTCTCTCTTCTTGGCATCTCAACATACGCACTTTGTTGCCTAGTGCCAAACAGTATTCGACTGGCTTTATTCAATTCAAATGAAGACATTAAATCCCAGGACTGTATAAACATCATTTACCAATCAAAACCATAGTTAAGAGAAATGCCTTCTTAAAAGAAGAGACAAATGCTACTTGCCTTTTTAAAGTCCTCAAAAACCACAGTGACATGAATAAACCTTTCAATCTGAAATATATGTTTATGTTATCATCCTTCATAAATAAGAGAAAGAAGATAAAAGCTGGTTTGTCATGCTTTGTCCTCCTATAGAAGCCTTCCCTGTGACATTATAACTTGCACAACAGCAAGGACCAACACATGCAAACAAGGTTTACAGAATAGCACTGAGAGCCAGCTGAAGGCCTTTCCCAGATGGAGGGTCTGGCACACATTTGACCACTGTCCTGCTCATACATAATTAGCTCTACCGTTGAATGAATTAGGGAAGCCAGACTGAAGGCATCTGCTCAAAGGTATCTTCCACAGTTACAAAGGCAAAAAAGGATGCATTTACCTGGGCTGTTCCTTACATGCAAAAGATACTGCTGGTATTGAAGAGTAAGAACAGAGTATTAAAAAACCGATTAAGTTCAAATCCTTTTTATAATCAAGCATTATTGAATGGCACAACACAGCATGGCTTGGGAAGGAAAACTCCAAGCATTTCTCACCTGCTAACCTAGGGCTGTGTCCATACAGGCTCAGTCTTGACAAATGCTAACTTCCAAGTACTCTATTCAGAACAGCAAGACCCCTAAGGCTGGAAGAGCTCTTCTGAATTTAATGTTTGCTCTACTAACTTAACTGTATGGATTTGATGCTTCACATCCAGCACAACAAGTTAGGAAGAGACAGGATTCTCAGCTTAAAAACTTCTCTCCCATGTGAACGCAATGGCTGGCCATACCAACACATATTTATCTCTGAACGGTGTATCTGGCTACACTGTAAAGGCTTCCTTAATTGAGATGCACTGACTTGTTCAAGATTTATAGATCAGGATGGGGAAAAATGGTAATACAGCGTGTAGAATTCAAAATGTGGGTAAGAAATAAACCCATCTTTTTCAGAGCAGTCAGCGGACTCAGAGCTTTCTCGGTGACACTGTAACTAAATGTAAATGGATTTTCCTGTTATTGCAGAACTGTCTACCTAAATGGCTTACCTGGCTGAAGCCATAATACTGCTAAATTAGTAGTGTCTGTGAAAGGAGCCAAGAAGGCCCAACTAAGATCTACACAACACACAGAAAGTAGAGGTGTCCAGTATTTCCTCTGAGAGGTGAGGTTAATAAGTCATTTTACTCAGTGATAGAAAGTTCACCTCAAATATAACTTTACTGATCTACATACAGGCTATATGGTGCTCACACACCTCGAGGCATGAAGTTATGCCTTGCTAACCTAATCCTCAGAAGCATGAAAGCCCACTCTCCTCCTCACGTGTGAGGAGTGCATTTCCCTACAGAAGCTATGGAAAGAAGACTACTCCATAATGACATGCCTGCAGGCCAGCTGCAGTGAGGCTAAACAGAATACTAAGAAACCCCCATACATTAAACCACCAGCTGAAGAATCTTTTTACCATTAAGCCTGGCCACTCAAATTGCTCACAGGTAACGAGACCCTACTGGCAGGTAAAGAGAGATCACCATGTGTGCAAAGGGCAGTATCTTGCCATGGTCTGCCACAGCCACCGGCAGGAACGGGCAAAAGGATTCCCACCGTCTGCTCTTGTGAAGGAGAGATGGCCAAGGCAATCGATAGATCTCAGCTCAATATTAGACGTGAGAGAAACATAGAGTATTGTTAAGTGATGGCTCCACTTCAGTCTCTCCTTGTTGATGCCAGATCTGGAACTGCCTCACTCTGGACCAAAATGCAGGTTTTACCTCTCAAAATACAAAGTAGAAACAAGCAAAATCCCTTTGAATTTGAAGAGACATCAATACTCAGCACAGATGCTTATGCAAGAAACTCTGACTAGTGGCAAGATGTGGGAAGACCATTGCTTCTCAAGCCCTGTTGATCCATTTGAACATTTTTTTTAACCCCAGTATCTAGCAATGTTCTAGATACTGATGACTGGAAGTGATTTATTCCAACAGTCTACTTTTTGCTCAAAACTACCCTTTTCTGGTCTGATCTAAATTGTAGTCTCCAACCTTTACTGGTGCAGGCACATTAAAAGTAAGTAAATAACGCCATTGTGAGAAAGGGAGAGCTTCCCCAGTTTGCTCCAGAGCAGAGATATGTTTAAAAAAAAAGGAAAAAAAAGAAAAAAGGGAAAAAAAAAAAAAAGAAAAATTAATTTCCAAAAAAACTACAGTCAGTAGTTTGAGCTTTTCAAATTCTAGTATTTGTTATTGCTATTACAAAACTTTGCTATTTCCAATATTCTTAAAAAAAAGAACAGAAAGACCAAAAAAAGGACAAAAAAAGATCGGTTTTCTGAAATCTTTCAGGCTAACATACTAAGATGTCCTAGACAGCTTTCTGAGTTTTAAAACCATCCCATTTCAAATACTGGTTAATGTAAATCTGGAAAGTTGCCTTGTCTGGAGTAAAATCATATACAGATTGAAAAAGGATTAAGTTTTTTGTTACAATATAGCACTTTTTATATTTTAACCTTGTAGTGTCTGGAATGGAAAAGGAGAGTTGAGGAATAAGGAGAACAAATGGAGAGCAGTAGGATGGCTGCTGCTGCAGGTATATACTCTCTTTTCACAATACACCATTTTTCACAATACACAGGGCATTACAGACGCTCGACTTATTTTATAGCACGGCCCCTCCCTGTGACAGGTTAACACATGAGGAAACAGCACAAGTTCCTACCATAGTGGGCACTCAGTTCGTGTCTGTGCTATTCATAGCTGAGTGTTCAGGTTTACAATGCTAGACTAGTTTTCCTGCGTCCAAATAAAACAACTAGATGGATCCAGTTGGATTTTCCAAAGTGCAAGATAAACGTCTTTCCCCGAGACACTACGAGTATCAATCACTCCCAGTGGGGCCACCTGCTTCAGATTCATCTGCAGAGGAGTGGCTTATAGATATACATCACCAAGACCAAGTTTCTGATTCCTTTTTACTGGTAAGTTTTACCACACACCAAAGGAGACAACATGATAACAAAACCGTGGTGCAGGACAGCTCTGCACCACAGTTACCTGAGCAACAGGGGTACAGACACGTACCATGAGTGGGCTCACAGTATTGCTGAGACAATGGAACTACACCCAAGCTTAATAACAGCTGACTTTTTGCCTGCTATTTTTAATGGTGATTTTTGCTCAATTAATTTCAACTGTTTACCTCTACCTGAAGCTTCACCTACTTTCTTCTTTGAAAAAAAAAAAAAAAAAAGAAAAAAAAGATTGGCTTCATATTTACAAACAATTTACTTTCAGCTTTTTTAGGCACGCATAAATGTTTGAGACAAAATTTGCTAAAGAAAGAGGCATGCATACAAACACACATGCATACATGCACACAAAGAAACCAAAAATATAAAAGAATATATATTTCAGACTAACAAGACGATATCCAACTAAATATTAGAAAAAGATGTTCTGACCATTTATGATTCAGAAGGATCCAAAACTAACGCAGACTCCAGACAGAGATCACATTCAGTGAAAGAGCTCCATGAATTGCATCATACAACACCCTGACCATGATAATGAATATGGATAGCAATTAGAGAGTCAACGTCTGCATTTCTTAAAGATCAAAACAGACGAGGAATGCATCAGTGGCTTCTCAGAATAACCTAAAGAATGATTTGAAAACACATTAGTTCAAAGGAGCATGAAAACTATGGTGGCTCTTCAGTGCAAGTTTTAAATTTTCTGCTCTATATGCATTATTAGTCATACTTCTCACTGGTGGGGCTCTGCAGGTATTTAGCTGACCTGTGCCTACAGAAGTAGGGCTCCAAAAATTGGTTTTTACTTCTTCAGTCACAGAACACTAGCACAAATTACACAGGATACTCAAGCTTCTTGAGAACCGTGTTCAGAGGGAACATCACACTGGAAAGCAAGTTGTGAAACAGGGAACTGTCCAGAGAGTTTGTTGAGTTGGGTGTTTTGTTTGAAGTACTGGTTGCATACCCTGGAGGCAGAGTCCCTCTACACACTGATACAAAAGAACATTTGATAGTGAAATATTGTACACATTTACACAAAACTCAGTATGCTTCAGGACTATTCTAGCTCTACCCAACCTTAGGCTGACCTACTACCAAAAGGAAAAGCTCCACATCTCAGAGGTGGAACTTCAGGATTCACAATGAAGGTGTCTTCAAAATGCACACGCGAGTTACATCTATCATGAGGAGGTGATGCCTTTTTCATGGCTTTGTATATTTGATACACACATACTGTAACACTATAGGATCACACATTCAAATGAGAAGTTTGGGACACCAGCTAACCACCCTATAGTCATGCCAAGCAACAAAGACCAAATATTTGCCATTTTCAAATCGACACAACAATGACAAAAGTTATTTTATGTACACAAAAGCTTTACTGGAACAAAAAAGGTGCAAAACCATAACAAGAATAATTGCAAATATTAAAATGACTGAGAAAATAATCTAAAATACTGGTTCAACCACAAGGACATTGCCAGACAACAAGGGTTGACGGCCTATGGCAGATAAATGAGTTCTCATTGCAACACTGCAGAAAAACAATGCATTCTCAGACTGCAAAGAGAGGTGAAAATAAGTCTTTTACTACAGAAATTAACTGGAATCACGTAAAAAATATATAATTCTTCCTTTCAATGCTGGACATCTCTTTCTACTAGGATAGCATCAAAATAGAAAGAAGTCAGACCTAAGAAAGGAGATCTAGCAGCTCCAGTCTGATGAAAGACAACAAAAACTGAGTAGCTACAGGAAAAGTAATGGAAGACAATTGAGCAGACCAGAAAGAGTACAGTGAAGAACTGAAAAAACCCCACCCCTCCTCTCCAAAAAAACCCACAAATTAATTAGCATTCTTTTAGACCGTGATATTCAGTGTACTTGCCTATTTGGTTTGACATGGTTCCATATTTCACCTAACCATAGCTGGCAGTTAAGTGTCTATTTTAAACCACTAACCAGGTGGCCTCTAAAAGTGATGCAAATGACAACTTCCAAAAACTTGCACACTTGGCCTGTAAAAGTAGACCAAATGAAAAAGGATATGCCAGCAATGGTGAGGAAACAGACCTCATCTTCTACCCAACCATGTATACAGCTGAACTCTTAACTATACTATCTACAAGGAAGGAGTAATCACTTCTCCCACCGAAACAGCAACAAGTTTTGGGGAGATTAACTATGGCACAACTACCCTCCATATTTGCCACTTACAAAAATTACAATTTTGCAGTTGACTTCAAAAAGGAATTAAAAGAAATACAATGCAAGCACATCAGAAGCAGACTCTGCTCTCAGCTCAGCTGGAAGAAATCAGGGCAGTTCTCCCTGCAGTGGACACAACTGCTTGAAGTTTTGGCAGCTAAGGATCCAGTTCATGAACACATAGTTCATTTTGAAAAGAAGTTACCAAAGTGCTAATCTAACAATTAGGTGAACAGCATCTACTTATGATAAACCACATCTCTGGTTAAACTGTGGCACCACTTGCCTCACACATAATGCCCCCTTCTCCCTTGGCAGCTACCCAAGAGTGGAGAAAAGGACGCCTGGATACAGCAGGGGAGCCACTGAGACTTGAAGCAAAAGGGAAGAGAGAGGAAAGGTGAAAAAAGATGAGCTCATGTGCAAAGTAACATAATCCATGGGATCAAATACAGGCCACTGGAAAAAGTGATGCTCGGAAATCACTAATAATCAGAGGAGATGAGGCACCACTGTCCTAGAGACCTGAGCCAGGTACTGTGCTGGCATGAAACTTGAGTAGTCCCTATCCAAAGAAAGAAAGCCCAAAGAACCTAGGATATTATGTTTCCCATAAATATCAATTGTATGTTCTGGAATAGCAAACCTAGCCAATGTTGTACACTCAGTCAGAAAGATGATACAGCTTTGTTTTGATTTCTTGGAAAGAGTATGAAAAATTACTTTCTTAATTCATTTCATTATTTCAAAATAGAGGCTTGAGAGAAAATGCTTAGAAGTTATTTCTCCATTCTTTTCACAGATCCATTTTTTGAAAGGACATCAAAACCTAATTCCATCTGAAAAAAGGAATAAAAATAATAATGCAAGATGGGGAGGGAGGTTAGAGCTGAGCTCTATTCTTCTCATACAATAGCCTCCTGTAGGTATCTGTGGAGACCTCTGAGTAAAAGATACTACAGAATGCTACTCATCATCCCTCTGATTGATTTTTTTTAAACAAAAAAAGGTATAAATGTGACATGACACTGTTCAAATTTGACAGGTCACTTTCACACACAGCCAGCGACTCACTTCGCTGTTCGCAACATATTTCCACAGAAGGGATTCCCAAGGTCTGTCTCACTCCTCCAAGTACACAGCAAGCTACAAACCTATTAATTGACTAGTTGGTGAACAAGGGCCACAGCACAATGTAAAAATCCCTAGACATAGACCACGATTAGAGACAGAGACCCAGGCACAGATGAATTCAGTCCCTCTGTCCATTCTTTTACCTTTCTTATACAAGCAATGAAGGTCTAATGCACAGCCTTGGATGCAAAGGACACCTGTGCATTTTTCTACACTTACATTAACTTTTTAAAGTATCTCCACAAATTAATACATTACCCCTTATTCATTTTACTATTCCTTATTGCTTCTAAAAGCAATTACACTTACATATAAGAAAAGATGTATTTAAATAGAATATAGTGTCGAGTATGTAGTACCAGAAGGCTGGAACAGAGCAATCGATGCTCTGTACTTTAAAAAAAACCCAACCAAACGGCGTGTGTGTGCAGGGGGTACGGAGGCAATAAGTAGTAGTGAGGAATTAAAGACAGAACAAGAGTGGAAAAATATTCAAACAAACTATTTGTTAGCACCTGGAAGAAAACAAGGAGTTAAGTAACAGCTCACATGGACTTGTCATAAGCAATTAGTGTCCGAACAACCTGAAGTACCTTCGGGACTGGATAAAAAGCTTTGCAAATAGAGGAGAAACCATAGATGACATGTATCTTGACTTCAGTAAGTTTGGACACTGACACACCCATTAGCAAACGAAGGAGATGTGGTCTAGACAAAAAAAAAATACAGTAGGTAGGCTGCAAGACTGGAAAAATACACCGAGAAAGTAGTTATCAGTGGTTCCTAGTCAAAATAGAAGCGTCTACCCAACTAGGTGCTGCAGAGCAATGAGATTACTACAGAGCCACAGACTAATGAGTAAATTTGGGTTGCTCAGCCAAAATAGACTACTGAAGGTGTTACATAAAACCAGCCTTCAGGTATGTAAACAGCTGCCACAAAAAGCAGGGGAATGATCCCTTTTCCATGTTTATGACGCAGGAGGAGTTCCGAGCTGCAGCAAGGAAGGTTTGTGCTAGATATCACAAAAGCTTTTAGACACCAAGGATAATGAAGCACTAGAATGCGTTGCACTGGGAGGCTGTGGTGGTGAATGGAAGCCTTTAAGAAAAGGTTTTACAAATACCTATCTGGAATATCATGGCTACAGTCTACACCCTCTTCTAATGCAGGACCAACAGAGTAGCCTCTTGAAGTCTCTCCAGCTCCGCGTCTTCTTGTGATAACTGGCTGCTGGCAAACAGCTCGCATTCCTGAACGAATGCATTTACCCATACCTCTATGCGTCAGACACATTGATACAAAGTAGTTCTGGAACCTGTGCCATTAGGTCAGGTCCCAGAAGGTGCGGATCAATACATGAACTCTACTAACACCCACAGAGCTGCCCTCCAGGCAGCCAGAGCCGTGCCCCGCGTGCAGCAAGGCAGCAACAGCTGGGAGCTCGGAGCTGGGGCTGCCACGCACAGAAAGCTCCCGTGGCAGCCGGAGTGAGCCACAGGCTCCTGAAACTCTTCCTGTGGGAAGGATTTCTGCATGCTATTAATTACAGGTATACAGAGACATTAACTTCCAAATTTAACAATGCTTCGAAGCATTCTGTTTCCTGGGTAATGCACTTGGAAGTCTGCTGCAACTAGCTAATAACAGCTCCTTAAGTTAAAGAGATAAGCCTTGTGTTAAAGGAATTTATACCAGCATATTTGAAATGTATAATAATGCAAGTATAATGAGTAAATTCTCTGTGGTATTAATATCAAGTTCATGCTTAAAATAACATAGTAAATGAGACTCCATCCCCTGGTCTTGAATTCCCTAAACTAGAATGCTATATTGCAGAGCGCTTTCCTCCACTGGTGATTCATTATCTTGGGATTGCTTGTGATATTGCTTGAAAAGTTATATTCAGTGTGAAGACTGATGGCAAAGGTTTAGTAAAATTACTATGATATGCTTTTTTTTTTCCTTAGTCTTTGGCATTATTTCATCCTAAACTTTGAACTTGCTGCTTTTGCTGA
The DNA here is from genome assembly GCA_013400195.1 of Aramus guarauna. Taxonomy (NCBI): domain Eukaryota; kingdom Metazoa; phylum Chordata; class Aves; order Gruiformes; family Aramidae; genus Aramus; species Aramus guarauna. The sequence continues at coordinate 1,266,857 of VXBL01007437.1, forward strand.
TGTGCATTTCAAGTTTAAAGCGAAACAGTCCAATAGCTGAAGCCAAAAGTTTGACCTCCATTATAACTGTTGTAATCTTCTGGGAAAATATCCTCTTGACGCTAATTTCTCTTTTCAGACTCACCATGCTGCTGATGAGAAATAATAGTTATTGGGGCTGTAAGGCCAAGATTAATGTCTGGCCCTGCAAAACAAAAACCCAACCCAAACCAAAAAAAACCCCCCAAAAACCACCAGTAGCACTGAATAACACATGAAATTTCTCCATTTCTCATGTACAACCACTTCCTAGATAAGCATGCTGGACTAGCACAGCCACAAGATGATGAACGCTATGACATGAAGAAACATTTAAGCTCACATCAAAGTCTCTGGTTTTGAGCACACACATCTTTTGCAGTGTAACCGATTATACCACGGAGCATCATTATCTGACTTGTCAGTTTAGACGGGAAGGTCTCTAGGGCTGGGCAAGGTACTGCGAGATCAACAGCGCCGCACGCAACAGGGTCCTGACCTCTCACTGGGGCTTGAGCAACTACTGTAACACAAATATTACAGCATTCTTCACTTTGCCTCAATTGGATAATGTTGTTAGATGGATGCAGCATGTTTCTATCACGAAATATTTGGCCATGCTTCTACTGGAGTGAAATGATCCCTGTAAATAAATGGACAAATTGTGGTTGGCCCTTGGCTCCACACATCAGAAAACCTCTCTGTCAGCAGCTGCAATACGGGGTGAAAGTTGGCTGATGCACTAGCAGGACCAGAATGGGAGCAAAGAAAAGGATCTCTGTTACAGGAGCTGTGGAGAGCCCTGACTCACTAAACGTAGGCAGTTACAGCCTCCCCAGCTGGACTGTTCCTACCCATGGATGTTTTACTCAGCACCTCTCAATAAGATGAAGGGGAGAAAAAAAAGAAAAAGAAAAAGAAATATCCAGAGTGAACTTCCTCTTTTTTTAAATTTTTCCAGCATAGAAGAACAAGACTGCTTTCACATAGATTTTTTTTCTTTGGTAACATCAATAGAAGCTTAAAATTCCTTGTCAGAAGTGATGAAAAAAAATTATAAACAACATGGAATAGCTGCCAATACCCCTGAAGTAAAAGTGCGCATGCCTACCTGCTTAGCTGTCAGTACCCAAAAATGGTACCACTGATTCATAACGCTAAAGGTAAGATGGGGATTTTTGGTATTTACTTGAGGTTAAAGTCTCGAAGGGAGAAGGTTCCCAGTCACTCACAGGTTTTCCAACTTCCAGTCAGAGACATGAATTCTTACCAGAAAGACTCTGAAGGAGCAAATGCCATTTGCGCAGCACACACAATATATTTGCTCTTGGTGGTACTGGCCACTTTTAGCCAAGTCAGCCACCTGCAATTTTTGCATCCAACCCGAGGAGCATGAATTGCAACAATCCAAACCAGAAGTTTATAAAGCTCATCTCACCATACCCAAGACTTTCACAAAAGTAGATAAAACAAAGCCTCTTCCATATGTCAAAGTGTTTCTTCCACCTTGGAACACCGCATGGAAGGATGAGAGAAGTTTCATCATGACACTGAAGCTACATACTACTTTGAGGTTTCCCACCACTGTTGATGCAAGTGTAGCAATCAGCTCCTCAGATGAGTTACCTTTTGTCACCGGTGCTTCTGTCTGTTGTGACTTTAGGTCAAGCCAGGAACACATCATGATTTGCTGACTTCACTCAAGGTTCATGGTAAAAGCTGAACCAGCACAGATACAAAGAAACATACCACTTATGAAGGTGGCATGAGAGTCCATGGCGTCTCCAGATATCTCTGAAATGCCTTAGGAAGAAGGTAAGAGAAAACTGACAGATTTAGGCATGACACACTTGGAGGCAAGTAACAGACAGCCTTCTCCATGGGAGCTATTTCCACACTGGGACCTGTCCTGAAACATGTCTGTGATGAAACCATGAAAGAGGATAGATGCTTCCAAAACTTCTTCTCAGAGGCTTAGAAGAGGTCTTCTTACCCATGCATTTCTGATAAAGGCCTCAACAATGGAGACCAAGGAATTAAGTTTAATAAGGTTTTACCAGGACACCTGCAAAATTCCGTCAAAATTCCGCTGACAGCAACTTGTCTGCAGGTCCCCAAAGCCAGAATGCAGTGTTGAAGCAGCTCAACACCTCACCTCAGCAACAGGGCTCAAGTACTCTGCAATGCTCAGGGCTCCAAAACCAAACCCACAAATCTAAATGTCCCCAGAACTCTGGAAAAGAGATACAGGAATCAGAACATTTCAGTGCACATTCAACCCTAAATATGCTAAATAGAACAGAACAGGATAAAACACAGACCTAGATCCTATGTGGATGATTATACAAAAAGGGGATTGTACAAAGGGTATTATACACAGGTGGACAATTATACAAGGTGATAGGGAAGGTGGCCAGGCACGTGGGAGCACCCATCTTCCCTTACTGGGTATTCAAAATTGCACACAGAGAAACTTGCACTGGATCACTCAGCACAGAATAGTATTTTTAACCTATTGCTATTTATAAGAGCAAGTTGCGCTCTCCTTTTTTTTTTTTCTTTTTTTTTTTTTTTTTTTTTTTTTTTTTTTTTAACCAGTGGGCCTCAATGCTCAGCTATTCTAACTGGAAGATTTAAAAGCGGTCAGGAAATTTCAGGAGTGCCTTGCAGAGAGTGGAGGAGATGAAAGAGAGTCCCACGGCACAGGCTCCGTTCCTCTCGCCCCACCTCTGCCAGGAAGCGCTCCTGTTCCCCTGGCAAGCGGCGCAGCTGGCTGCCTTCTGCTCGGCCAAGGGTCCAGAGAACAGCCTTTCCAAACTATTCCCTGGCTGAAGAAGGAAATGAAAGCAAGTCATTTTCAAGAAAAGCAGGTTGGATTGTCCAACCCTTTCACTCTGGGGAGAAAAAAGAAAAAAAAAAAAAAAAGAAAAAGAAAAAAAAAAAAGGAATTATACAAGAAGTAAAAGTGTAACAGAGAAGGAAAGGCAAAAGAAAACTGTACATTTTTTTGCGTTGCAGAGAAGTCAGGATTAACAGACTCAAAGCACCGGGAACACATCTTTAAATGATTAAGATAAAGACAGTGGGTAGTAGATGAATGTTAAGAGGCAGAGGGAAGTGAAAGTTTTCAACCACATTAAAATCATCCAATCTTTCCTGCTTCATTAAAATTATTTACACCCTGGTTCAGTGTGTATCAGGATAGAAAAGCACAGAGAGGGAAAACTCTCCAGCCAGTAGAAGTTAGTGCCACTGGCTGCCTGGATGCAGGAAACACACCTGCCTGCCTATGTGGAGGTGCTCAGCTTTCAACTCTCTCTTCTACTTTTACCCCAAGTGGCTTAGGAAGCTCCCAGGAAGCTCACTTCTGAAGATCCCTAAAACACTTCACGGTCTGCACGGGAAACATGGCTGCTCACCGAGCCCAGAGACTACTGTGGAGACGGATGTGGAAGGATTAGGAGTTGCAGAACAAACAGGACAGTACAACAAAGCTTGGAGGAGCTCATCTGCAGAGCTTCATGCACAGCTAGCGCCAAGTCATGCTATCAAATCATGGCTATCAGAAGATTAATGTTCAATATCTGGTCATACTCTTATAAAGTAACTTGTCAAAAACAGATTGTTCCCTTAAGATACTTGCAAGAGTTAGCTCCAGTTTAGTGTTAAGAGGACGGACTCAGTGAGAGTATTAACTCCTATTATTTAGGTACAGATACTCCTAATTCCAAGGTCCTTTTACTAAGTCCTAATTACTAGGATGAGTTATGATCCATTGTGCTTTCTATGCTATTTTTAACACAATTTCTTTATAGATTAAGGGCTCAGACCTCTGGGTGGGGTAGAAAGAACACCTCCACCAACTACTTTGCACCATGGAGTCATCAACTGAGGCAGTGACTTGGAGGTGTTCCATGTCTTGTGCTATTGAACATGGAAAAGAAATCCAAAAATATTATTTGCCTTCCAAAATTAAGGTTTCTGGCAACAGAACTAACCTCACACAACTGAAGTCTCTTGCCCCTTGCTTCTCTGAGGGAATAGCTGCCCAACTGTACCAGCACTAGATAACTCATCACCACCTACTTCCTCCTCTGCAGTTAGGAGTTATGGGTGGCACTGCTCCCGTCAGCATGAGGGCAACTACTCAGTCTGGCCACGTCTTTCTGTCTAGTTCCTAGTGAGATATGGTAACTCTGATCAGCGGGCTTCTAGAGACCCCTTATTTTAGGTCCCTGGCACTTCAACAGCTAAGCACGTTCAAGGAGCCAGAGGTAGGTACCAGTTTACTTTGAAGATGGAACTGAGGTGCTGTGGTTACCCAGATGTGACAGAGAAGAGTCACAGTGATTACCTCATGTTCTGCACAAAATCAAGACGTCCCAAAGAATTGCACACATTCAGGTTTCCTATTACAAAGGAGAGAGTCATACAAAGATGAATACAATGATGAGCTAAATTGACTGGACCGAAGTGTTTACCGAGAAAACCAGAACGGATAATGGACACACACTTCATTTACTGGACAGGTACAAATGACACAGTTCCACAATCAACAAATAAGACCACTCAGGTCAGAAAACTGTCTGTGGCAGAAACCAAATGCAACCATAAAAAGATAAAGTTAAAAAATGCAACTATACACGACAAACAAAAGTGAAAGTAGTAGCTGTTGGGAACTATTGTACATCAGAAAATAAGAACTGCAGATAACAGATGAGAAAAATCAAATGGGGGTACCAGCCTCATGAGCAAGAAACTTCAAGATGAGATTTACTTAAGTACTAAGGAAGCTTAACAGTGATATTCATCCGTTACAAGATAAAAACTGTTGAAATAATAATACAGAAATATGAAATATACTTCTGTAAAGCCAGACAATCATAAAATGAAAAGATGACTTTTTTTTTTAATTATTATTTCAGCAGCAACTCGGAAGGTCTTAAAACAATAGCTACTACAATCAGACATTGTAAAACATGCAAGACCAGGAAACTTGCATCAAGACTTTTTAAACAGTTGCCCAAAAGAACTATATAAATTATTAAAACTGGCTTTCAATAAATCCCAAGCACTGGAAAATATCTTTAGGACTTGAGGCAGAACATATTTGCTAATATACAATGCCTAAACAGGGCAACCCATGCTATCTCACACACACAGTCAGCCTGATATTAATCTCAGAAAAAAATATGCAAAGTGCAGGAATGAGAATAAACTCAGAGGAATTAAATGGAATATAACCAACTTCAGTTCAAGAAAAACAGGTCACACTGGTCCAGGATGTTAGTGAATGAGACCAATAGTCCTGTTGGTAAGACAACTGTTTCAACATAATATACTTGGGTAGCTGCAAGACATTTAAGCTGGTGCTACATAACGATTTAACTGGGAAACAGGAACAACAGGACACCAACATGGCCACGCAGTAAAGAAATCAAAGCCTTGCAGTTATACGAGACTCAAAATACAATGGTAGACAGGAAACCGTTCTTGAGAGACAAGCTTCTAACAAGGTCCCATAGGGCTCGTTTTACTGCACTCTACTATCTAACATTTTTATCCATCATGTGGAAGGAAACTAAACCATTATTAACCAACCGCAGGTGAAATAATGGTATGGATGTGACAATAATGAAGATGCATCATGAATACAGTGACTTGAATTATCAAGATGTAAATGTCAGTAGAATCAATATAAAAGTACAACTCTAGGACAGAGAAACCAGACCATACTTACAGAATAGAGGACTCCATCCTGAGAGTCAGCACCTCTGAAAAGCACTTAGGGAAGAGGGGATCATTACTCAAGTATTAATTTTTACTTCTCCTTGTAGAGCTCCTGGCAAAGTTACTGCCAAAATTAGCTGCACAAACTGTGCAATATTGAATTAGAGCAGAGCCTGCAACATGTACGTCCTTGATAATTGCACGGCCACTGTTGAAATGAAGTGTCCGATAATGTTGTCCACAATCTCAGCAGTATGTGAATAAAGCAGAGGAGTTTCAGAGGGAAACCACAAGAATAGCTTAAAAGGCTAGGAAGTATCGCAAGGAGCACAGCATATTAAAAAGAGCTGTGGCTCAATCACAGTCTACGGGTCTGAAACACCTCAAAATCGGGTAAAGCAGCCCATGCTGAGCTCCTGGCTGCCTCATAGCAGGGTTTTCCAGCAGCCACACCAGCTTGCTCTCGGCCAGATCAGTTCCTGTCTGCAGAACTTCCTTCTTCTGCAGGTGCCTACATGATACCCACAAATTTGGTAACAGGTCTTCAAAATAGCAAGTGAAGGTTTAAACCAGATTCAATTGCTAGAACTTGAACCTAAATGACTTAAACCACAAAGATGCTTGTTTCTAGTGAATTAAATTAATCACTAGAATAATTTACCAAGCGTGGTGTGAACTCCCTCTCAAAAAGGATTTACTTCAGCAAAAACTCAGTGGCCTGGAAAACGCAGGTAGGGAGACCAGAAGACCATCATGATGGCTTCCACCTTTTTTAACCTGTAAGTGTCCATTCTACCATAACCTAAAGCCTCCTAAAGCAACATCAGTCTCGTCCTTTCTAAAGTACCGTATGATATCAATTAGTCAATAGCTATGAGTGTGAGCAGACCTTGAACGTTATACCCTAAGAACACCTCATCCCTGCTGAGATGAGTATCTCCTTTAGTTGTAAGGCAACATCCATGGTCAATCACAAACCTGCTTGGAGGTCTGGCTGTCATTACATTAAGGCACTTCATAGTCTGTGACACTGTAATCTTGCCCTAGATTAAACAAGAACCAAGCGCTTTGGTTTTAAATCCTCCATCAAATGGCTTGGGATCAAATCTCAGCCCAACAGGACATAGGAAGTTTCACATTGATAAAACAGAAACCAGGTTTTTTTCCTTTTTTTCTTTTTTTTTTAAGCAAACAAACAAAACCCAAACAACCTGTGGCGGATGTTGAGTCCTCCCAGGCTTGGAAAAGTGTACAGTAGTAGTACAGACATGATACAAACCAGCCTTCAGGGCATTTCTAACCAGCAAAGCAGATTTACTTGACTCAGGCTTCATCTGAATAAAAGGCTGGGATTCTCAAAGGCTTCAAAGGAACCAACAGGATTGAAATTTCTAACTCCTTTAGGTGCTGCTTAAAACCCCGTCCGCAACAACTGTCCTGCTTGCCTAAACAACCACTGCACAGACTCCAGTTTCAACACCACAAGGAAAAAATCTGGACTAGCTTTACTGACTCAAATTAAATTGTTCCAACTTTTCATCCATGCAAAAAAAGTACCTCGAAAGTTAACTTGTTATTTCATAAGCCACTTTTGAGACATATCAAGTCAGAGAGGCTTTATGTAAAACCACATGCACCTTCATGCTATAAGCACAGCTTCTGCTCCCAAACTACTTGGCTTTCCAGCCTGTAAACTCAGCATATATCATGCAGCAAATTGACTTTCAGAAGTTGTTCTTCCAGCTCCAGCTCTGTTCAGAACTGACTTTCAAGATTTTATTGATAATATAAAAACACCTTGTTGGGTTAGCCCTGACCTTTCTTTACAGTCCACTGCACAGGGATTTGCCACATTCTTATTCACAGCCTTTAGATTCTTCCCTGCTCTGGGCGCTGAGGTCTGATTTTGCACGTGTTTGTAAGAAGCCTCTGGATGCGGAGTGATGAGCTTCTAGACAAAAACTCGCTGTAGGGAGGATGATAGAGATATATTATGGCATGTTTATTTGCCAAGACCTTTGCAGTCAGATGGTCATTTATTTTAGACAGGGGGAGGTGTGGAATACCTAAGAAGTACAGGACATGAACTCATGCCTCCTCTGCATTCTGCAGTTCTTGCCATATTGCTGCCATATGCTGTTCCCAGATGACATCTGCTATCAAATGCTTCTATCAATAAGCTTATTTTTGAAAGTGATTTTTTTTTTTTCTTTGCAAAGCCTTATGCAACGCCAGTGGCAACTCAATAAAAGGGAAAGCACCACATTACAGTAATACATCCCACTACGTCTCGAAGATGTGGCCATTCCCTGAAACAAAGGAATGGCGCTTGATACCTGATCCAAAGACTTCTGCAGTCAATGGAAAGACTTCCAGTGTTTTCAGCAGGCTTTGGACCAGGGCCCTTAATCTGGGGAACATACTCTCAAAAGGCAGAGAAATGGAAAGGTTTGGCCGTATCACATGTATAGCTGGCCTTGTGGCAAGTGTGCATGAGGCAGATTCCTTTCCAGACTCTACCTCAACAAATACACTTCCAGCCAGATAAAATTTAGTCTCCCAATAAACTGGGTAAATAATAGGACTCCAACTTGGAAGGAGGTAAGTTCCTTCGGACACATGATATTGTTGTAAGTCAGCCTCTGGCCACCTTTATAAAGATCTCTTTTTCTAGATCCTTTTGGGGCTCTTTTCCTCTCTGATTAGCAAATGGAATGTGAAATTTCCAAATACATGCCTCCTAGCATCGGGGAGAAATGCAAGCTGGGATGGGAGAATCCACATTCAAAGAGGGAGAGAAAGCTCCGACCCCCAACGATCTGAGTCCATCCTAACTGGGACAAAGCTGCTCGCTCAGCTCCCTTGTTTTCCAAACTGTATATCCTGGCAGAGAGCCTCTCAGTTCCTATCACACCACCAGATCAGAACAGCAGATTTATTTTCAAGAAAGCTGGAACTTGTTCCTCACTCACATACCTGGATGTATGTATGTCTGCTGCAACAGCTTGCCATTATATGTGAGGTAAACACGCAACAAGCACAACAAATGCAAGGTACAGACATCTTTCAGCGTACCTCAATGTTGAAATGTGGCTACTTCACTTCCAAAACGTGCATCAGGAAAAATTTAAGTATAGAGCAGTGATTGGCACAAGACACATACAGCCCTTACTCTGCCAGGGAGGCCCAGAGCCAACTACAACAGCCAAGAAAACTGGGCTGGATCTCTCAGACATTGGGCGAGAATGAGAACACCAAGGATCTGCATGGATCCAATACATCTCCTGGCAGTTTAAAACGTCCTATTATGTTGGAGCTAACAATATATCACTTATCCTTCCCTGAGGGCAAACATCCCCTATATGTAGGCATTCAGATGAAGAAATGAACTGCCAGTACTGCACGTGTCAGTGGACGTGACCCCGGTATCCATAAATTTTGCGTACTAGGTATTCGTTAAGTGCTCTGTTTTGGTATTATCCAGTCAACTGGACTGAGTCCTGCAAGAAACCCTCCGAGCATGAAAACCAGAAACTGTGACGCAAGGGGCAGAGCAGCGTCACATTCACGGGGGCGAGCAAAGCTTTGCTAACCTGAGCCACTGCTGGGAACAAGCAGAGGTGGGACAAGGAGCAGCAGCCTGCCAAAGGCTCCAGTGAACGCTGGACCATGCTGTGCCTGCAGCCACTTCTGCCATTATTTCAACCCACTGCTGTATCTGAAGAGGGTAAATTTGCTGCATCGTTTTTACATGTCACTTGGAAGATGGAAAGTTCTGCAGGTGTTCTTCTTCCCAGCCTGCATCTTGGCAGTCCTAGCGAAGATCTTTATGACTGTATGCCCAAAGCCCCAAAAAAGTCATTTTATACATATTGGACAGCACCCACTTAAATAAGCAAGGACTACTACTCTCTGTTCAATCTGGGGTATTGGAAATCATCTGTAAACATAACTGTGGGCTCAGGATTAGTCAGCATTATTGCGCAGAAGCCTTCATCAAGTATGGGATTGCTAGGTACTCTCTGACCGCTTCGAGAGAGTCAGCGCTGCTAAGATCTGTTAGTTTTTCAGCCTCCTGAGTACAAAGTCCACCCCCAAGGCTGGGGTTTTTTGTGGGTTGGTTTTCTTTTTCCTCCCCAAGGAATGAAACCAACATGGTCTGATTCCTATCTTTCAGTCATCACTATGGTAAAGATAAGTTACCATCACTGTTTCAGCTGAGCTAGCTCCTGAATTGCAAATGCTATCCCTAAACAAAAACAAGTAAGAGAAGAAACTTCAGCAGGCTTAGCTCGCCTCTTAAAATTCAAGGCAGGGGTTTAAAAAAGATGAAGCCAGGGAAAACACTGGATACTAACACCAGCCAAACAGGGAAAAATAACGAAGTTGTAAGCCTGAAAAACTGAAATGGAAAGAATGACAGATTTACTGCTGCATTTGATGCACATAACCACTGATAGACTCTCCCCAGGAAGTGTTGAAATTACCATCACTGAAATGAATCCAGAAGCTAAAAATTAAATTATCTTTCCCAGAACATTCCAATTTGGGCTTTGGCAACAACAAATGTTTTAATGCTCTTAAATATATGCACGCACGCGTGTGCGCGCCTGCACACACGCACACATATACTTAAGTACAGTATCCTCTTTCACGCAAGACCTCCCTCTTAGTTTTCACAAAGTCAGACTGAACTTACGGTCACTCTGCAAAGTCTTTTCTTCAAAGCCCCTGCTCAAATGCACAACTGTCAGATTAAGCAACCCATAAGGAGTCTTACAGCAGCTCCAAGTTATGAATGAATGGTTATTTGTGAACTCGCCTGTCAAGACAGATGCAGTATTTGTCAGTGCAGCATGGGTTAGATATGGTGGGAAGGAGCCAAACAAAGTGAAAGGTCAGTATCACAACATTTCCCTTTTCCCTCCCTGCCTCAGTTTGCCTAAAACGATGCCACAGCTTTTGCTGAAGTGCAATGAAGTAGACTATTTTCATGGAACCTAGCGTGCTTATTTGAAAAGCAATAGTCACCCAAGAGAAGTAAAAGAAAAATGGATGCAGAGGGAGAAAACAGGAACATTTTGGTGCAAGAAAGCTACAATAGATGGACAAATCCAAGACTGACAGAAAACAACACATCTTTAGAAATTTCGTGAAACTTGAATCAAGACCACCCTATGGAAGCTGAAACACAATGCATTATTTTTCTTGTATTAAAATGTAGTATTACAAGGTTCACAGGTTAATTCATGTTGGAAGGCACATCCAGTCCAACCTCCAGCTCAAAAAAGGGTCAGCTATGAGGTCAATTTATACTTTATACAATTATTTATAATAACCTGAAGTCAGCATCCCACTGTGCTAGGTCTTATATAACAACAAAAAGAGGCTCCTTGCCCTCAGGGGGTTTCAGTGGGAAAAAACTCATCTCTACAGTGATGAATCTGAATACGTCAATGAGCATCCAACATGAAATTAAAAGGAACCCTCACTCACTGTCCAAGTTAAAACCCGCATGAGAGAGAGATGCGATCCACAGTCTCAGCCATAAATCTGCTGCAGGGATGCTTGCGAGGTTTAGCATCTCCTGGAAACCAAACGTGGATGCCAGAGAACCCAAACAGCAACACATGATCAACTCATCCCACCTGACCTCCTCCGCAAGGAGCCAGGAGCTTTCCAAGCAGCATGCATGAACTGCTGTGCGGTTCCCTTTGGAAAACCTGGCTGGTTTAGAGAATGCTATGCTACCCAAAGAGGCAACTTCTCTACTCTGGACCAACTTGCAGAGCACCAAAGACATGTAAAAACCTGCTCACCAGACAGGTCTAACGAAGCCAGGTCTAGCACTTCATTTCTCCAGGGCTGATCCTGTGCCATTTGAGTTAAGAGAACCACAGTACTAAACAGGCTCATGAGTCACTCAAATTCAAAAACAACGGGTCACACTGGAAAGAGATAAAACACAACCCTTCACGCTAAGTTTTTTTTCAACTCCTCATCCTCTTGTCACAGACAAAGCTTGGCGCTTCTCCTCTATACCTTGCGGTTGTGTGTCTTGTACAGTTGGGTGCCCAGCTGCAATCCCTTAACAGCAGCAAGGACAAGCGTGGGGGATCTGTTTTAAGAAGAAACATAGCTGCTTCAGATCGACTACTACAGGAAGCCAACCGACAGCGATGCTGGAGCTAGGCACCTACTAGTCCACATCACAGACTGAAAGGGAAACAAGCAATGGCCTGTGGTTGAAGGCAGGATGTAAACTTTCCCTAAACAAATGACCAAAAGAAACTTTTTAGTCTAAACAAATCAGCAGAAACATCCGTAACACGGTGTTACATTAAATAATACCTGGGGAGGGTATCCTCCTCAAGCTAGAAACTGCCTGCTTGAAAAGGTGCAGCATGTGGTTTCACAACAGGAATGGAAACATTTGTGCGTCTTCACTCATGACTCGTTTTGTCACCATACCCTGGGGTTCCTCTCTTTATCTGTAATACAGGAGCAGTCTAGCACAGACACTGCAAAGGCAATAGAAGCCAGCTGTCCAGCGGGGTCAGCCTTTTTCGGGATCGTGGGAGTCCTGAAGAGCCTCTTCTTTCCTCTCTAAAAAATCCTGTAAAGCATTTCCTTCTCGGTGGGCTCCAATGCCCAAATGACAGATTTCAATGCAGCGAGAGGGATTTGAACTGTCTGGCTTTGTTCATCCCTGCAAATGCGCCATAAACTGGGCCCCAATTCAGGAAGCTAATTAGGCATACAAAGAGCCTTAACATTAATGAGCCTGCTCATGTGTGCGAAGCTCCGTGCATGTTTCAGCACCGTGCTGAAGAAGCTCACCGATGACAACGGCCAGGAGCCCTCATTCATCTTTTTGCTCAGCTCTGGTGCAGGCAGGAATCTCAAACTGACGGCACAACGCTGGAAGTAGTAACTTCAAAGTAACACAGCCACCCTGAGGACCACTACTGTTCTCACACAGTGCACCAAGGACGAGTTAGGCTAAAACCAGCAGCTAATGAAGATGATGCTCTGTTTTCTTCGCACTATCACCTACTCACACCCAGTCCCGCAATTCAGTGGAACCAGCAAGAGTGGTGTAAGCTCTGGGCACTCCCAGCAGATCTCCAGCCATGAGCAAAAGACAAGGGCACGCTTCCAGATAGGTCTCTGGGACTGTAAAACATTCACAGTGCCAACGGGCTAAAGGGCGAGGAGCGGCAGGGGCAGTGATGCACATCCAACCTTTTCACTTGCCAAATTAGAGTGAAAGCACCCCTTTAAAACAGACACCAGAGAAACTGAAGGAGGGTTATGGAAAGAACTTGGGAATATTGCCCTATGTTTCCGTCTTGCAGCTCTTCCAACCTTGCAGTGTTCAAGAGGGGGGTCATGGGTCTTTTGCTTTTCTGTAGACTTCATCCTCTGGAAGAAATGCAGGGACCATGTACCATGCCAGACCGGCTTGTGGAGCTTCCCCTGTCCCAGCCTGGCACCCTGCTTACAGCAAGTCGCTGGTGATTCAGAAGGCAGGCAGGAAACATGTGGTGCACCCCACCACCTGCTCCACACGAGTGGGAGGGGAAGAAGAGAGCTCTCTTTGATTTCAGCTGCCCTGGGTTAGTGCACGAGAGCATTTTACTGTCCCTCGTAGTATGTAGAGGACTACTGTCCAGAAAATTGCCTTGCCCTTTTTTAAAGCCATTTGCAATTTCCTGTTTTTTTCACCACCCCCTAGGAAGACTGCAATAAGAGCCATTCATGAACAAGGAGCGAGGAACTGTTCCTCTCACGTCTCTCCTTGAGGAAGCCTTCACATTGGTTCAGGTCCTCTCTGCAAGCCAGAGAGTAAGCCTGGCAAATGCCTCTACAGGAGGTGCTCCAGAGCACGACCACAGGGCCAGCGTAGCTAGAAGGTTTTAAAATCAGGTATTCCTCCTGAGACGGTTTCCATATCATTAACAACATAGGAAATCCTGAAAGATTAAGTTCTGTGTTCTGCTAAATGCAAACACACCTGAGTTGCACAGCCGTAGCTGTTAACATCGTGGTAATGATGCAGTCAGTGCTGGAAGACGTGGAGCACGGCTGCTCCTGCGCGAGTAATTCTGGTACCCTAAAGACAAGGAGCCCACATGTGTATAATTGCTGGTAAATCGAGTCCTTGTTGATAAAGTAGAAGCATGTCATTGTGCCCAGCCAGTTAATAATGTTGTCTTTCATGAGGCGAATATGCAGCAGAACAACGGTCTATGTAAAGCAACATTGCTGGTACAGAGCTCCTGAGAAGGCTAATCCTACCACACAGCTCAGGCTCGTGGAGGCTCCTTTGTGCTGAACTAGTTTAAAATCCATGCAAAACCAGGACCAAACCCAGAAGAACTGTGATTTCTTAGGCTACTGAGTACTTACAGATCTCTCTCCGCGTAAACAGAAAACTTAAAAATGTACCTGCATTAGCCCTAAGCCATCGGTACTGACCAGCTCCTTGACTGTGACAAAAATCACGATGAACGAAGGTGCATGAAGTGGGCGCCAGCCCCTGCGCACACATTGCCTGCTTTTCTTGAGTATCCCAGTTTTGCATTAGCATTACAATTTCCCATCCACAACCGTGCTGGCATTACATCTCTGCTTATTTTCAGTGCAACAGTGATTATCACTCAGCCGCAAACCAGTAATTAGCTCAAGTATCAGGCCCCAGATAATCAATGAATTACTGATAAACAGTAAACTTCTACCGTGATCCATTTTTCGCAGAAATTGGTATCAAGCACCTACTCAGGTAACTCTGCCTAGGCACAAAACTTGCAACAACTCTCTCACATTGTGCTCAGTTTCTATATCCCACCTCCCTCTATAAACCGCTCCGTGAAACAACTCGATTCCCGACTGGGCTTAGGAGAGATTCAAACCTGCGCTATCAAATCCGTGCTGTCGCGAGCAAAACACAGGCAAGCGTGCTTCACGGACAAAAGCTTTTTGGTTTTTCCCAACCTCTTTGTAGTAATTTTTTTCTTCTACTACTTTTCACGTCTGTTGTTTTTGGGTCCGGCCAGTCCCCGACTTGCTGTATTTCCACATATATTCTGACTAGATGTGCCTTTAACCTCAAGTGGACTGTCAAGCCAGATGCCAGATGCCCCCTTACTTCCTCAGTGCAAACTATCAGTAAACCTTAGCACAACTTTACTTTGAGCCTTAAACTAACAGCATGTGAAAAGATTAATATGAATAAATTCAAAACTAATCAGATCCCTTCTTTAAATGTTGACACAGTATTATTTATATCCCATAAATACCTTCTTGACTAAAATTCATCCCAGGAGATTGGCACCTTGCCAGTTCTATTCATATTTACTGTATTTATACAGTACAGTTGGCCAAGGATAATATTTAAGACAAAATATGCCTTAGGGTATATACAATATCTCTTATAGTTTTCCTTTTAAATCTCCTCATTGCTAAAAATATTTAGTCTGAACTTTACAAAATGCCCCACAAAGACCTATCAGCGATCTGCAGTGATATATTGCTGACTATGAGTATAATTAGAGCATATTTGTAATACTTGGGTTGTAGTCAGTTACTGAACGCTAACAACTTGTGGTAAAAACCGAACCACTGATCTTTCCCATGCCTTCCTTCCAGCAGCTTTTGACCTCCAGTGCGTTCACACTGATTCCCTTCTCCCTCCCGCCTCCCTCCGACGCAGCAGAAACTGTAGAGTTAAAAAAAATTCACTCCGAGACGTCTAGCAGAGAGCGCCCGCGGCCGCCAGAGCTGCACTTTCAATTTCTTCCTTTAAAATATGGTGGAGCGATTTCTTCCTTTCTGTCTTTTTTGGAAAGGTTTGCTCCATCCAGCATAACTAGAGAGCAGTGGAAAAACAGTTAACCTACTTACTCTGATGTTAGCGACAGCCTGCGCACAGTAGTACTGGATCCGCTGCTAACCGGCCCTCCGATCCCAAACGTCTGATGCACTCTGTTGGTAGATACCTGCAATCTCCTTTCCTCTTCCACAACCTCTATCGATACTTCAGTACAAGTCTGGCCTCTGACAACATTTTAAAAATAGATCCTCTTTTGTCAGCGCCATCCGAGTCACACACCGCGGATATTTTAATTTTCTGCAAAGCACGCGGCTGCATTTTGGACTATGGGTTCTTTGTAGCCTGCTCGCGCGAGGGAAGAGGACAGGTGTGCTGGGGACGGATGCACTTTACAACTCCCAGAGACTCTCTGTTACAGGGTCAACTCCACAAGCCAAGGCACTGCTACTGGTATTCCTAACCTCTGCCCGTAGGTACTCGCTCCTCTGCTCAGGGCATGACCTGATGGGTCTCAAAACAAAGGGCTGACTTCCATCAGAAACACCAGCACAATACTACAGCATGATTATTTCTGTGTTCGCACTACTGGTATGAATTACACTGAACCTCTTTGCTCATACCCACCTGGCTTCAAATATACTTTTAAAAAAAAAAAAAAAAAAAAAAAAAAAAGTATTTCTCCCCCGAGGGTAACAAGGGTGGAGTGTATTTATCATGGCTATTATGGATGGTGCCATAATTACAATAATAAAATGGCTCTGACTGCCAGGATGTCCTGTACCTGATGCTGTCATTTAAGAATAAAGGAAGAAAGGGAGGCAGCTGCACTGAGCGTGGGCTTCAGATACCTTGGCTGGCATCCTAGGACTATCACATGCAAGACGAAGCAAGCCCCAAAGCTACAACTTGCTAAACTAAAAATAAATAAGAGGAAAATGCAATTAGAAACTCTGGGATAAAGTTACCAAGATGGCTGCATTATCTATTTAAGCAAGAGGTATGCGCTTTTCAAAAACAGACAGCAAGTATATAGGGCATCAAGTGGTGGGGGGAGGGAAGAGAGAGAAAAGCGAGCTAAACGAAAAGTGTAGGGACTAGGTTTTGGAAATGCGACCGGTGAAGTTATTTTCTGCTTCTGGTATTTCACTTTCCTCGGTATGATGATGATCCAGATTCTTTTAAGGGAGTGCGGTGCTTTTTCTTTCTTTTTTTTTTT